>VZTY01002666.1:0-132946 GCA_013400935.1 Turnix velox | reverse complement strand
TCTTTCAAACCATCGAAACACCATTTGCTTTGCCCTAAATACTCTGTGCTACATTAACAAGGCCCCAACCTGTATTACAAAGAGGCAAAAATTCTACTCATTAGGTATCACAGAGACTTGGTGGGACAACTCTTATGATTGGACTGTAGGAATGGCTGGATATAGACTATTTAGAAGGGACAGGCAGGGGAGAAAGGGAGGGGGAGTTGCCCTCTACATTAACGAGCAGCTTGAGTTCATGGAGGTTTGCTCTGATACAGATGAAAATCTACCAGAGAGCTTGTGGGTCAGGATCAGAGGGAAGGGAGATGTTGTAGTGGGAGTCTGTTACAGACTGCCTGACCAGGAAGCAAAAGTGGATGAAGCCCTCTATCAACAACTAAAAACAGCTTCATGCTCACAAGCCGTGGTCCTCATGGGTGACTTCAACTTTCCTGACATCTGTTGGAGGGAAAACACAGCGAGGCACCAGCAGTCAAGGAGGTTCCTGGAATGTGTTGATGATAAACTTCCTCTTTCAAATGGTACACTATTCTTTGATTCTATGAAAATGCTTGCCAGCCAGGCATGGTCCTCACCTGGCATCTTTGTTCAATGCTCAGATCACTAACATTCAAATAAGTTTTTACTAAAAGATTTTTTTTTTGGTAGTAGTAGCATGACTCCTTTCGCTGTGTCTTCCCACCTCTCAGACAAAATGTGTGGCTTTTCCTGAAGTTATTTGGAACAGAAAAAAACCCAGAATAATGTCAGCAGGCTTTTCTGAAGATCTCCCCAGCTGGTGCAATGTGCATGACCCCACATGATAGGCTGACTCCCGAAGTCTTCACGTGGTCTACACCCATTTGAATTCACATTGTTTTCTTTGAGCTTGAAATTGATTCATGATGTTCTCTCTGAAGGCTCACAATTTACATAATTTGCCATTATTCCTTCATCACACACTACTCCACATCATGGGTTAAATTCTTCATGATGGAAGTGATCAGCCATGGGCTTAACTTTAAGCCCAAGAGGTCCTATGAGGTGTCCCTGCTGCTGCTCACATGCTATACTTCAGTCTATGCTTACTTTATTCTCCATAGCCTATATCTAAACATAGCTTATTGAAGCCATTAAAAGTGGACATTAAATAACTGCAAGCAGAATTTGGCTTATCTCCACAAATCTGTGCTAATATACCAGTGTCTCACACCATTATTTCATTCTCATAATAAGGATGATGTTTCATTTGTGCATATTGTAGTGAGAAGCAATTTGGGAACTTTGCAACAATGATACCGTCTCTCACAAATGCCAGTTTGGTAAAAGCATTGTAAGAGGCAAACAGTGCATTCACAATATAATTTTTCCAGTATTATTCAAAGACTTACTACTGCTAAGTGTACCAATAATTAATTCATTCTAAGGATTGAAAGCATAGTATTCTGTTAAATTAGGCTCTATATTGGCTGAATTCTTCTGCTTAATGTGAGGAAATTCCAGGCTGAACAAGGCACTGAGCAGGATGATACAGTGGGAGGTATCCTTGCCTATGCAGGGGGTTGGAACTCTATGGTCTTTAAGGTCCCTTCCAACCTGAACTATTCTATGATTCTAAATTAATGCATCTGAAAAATGCATCTGCACATGAGGCTTTTGTTTTCAGGGTTTGTTCTGCTCTAGTCAGGGCATGCTCTTGCCTTCTAGCCAGGCACCAAAACACATAAATTATTGCAATAATAATAATTGTAATTCCCTGCTTTGGATCACAAAAAAAGAGCCTCAGGTATCATCATTTCATTCCTACTTTCTGTTGCTAGCAGGAAGGAGGAAGTTGGTGAGGGAAAAACTTTCTTACCTTTGACTTACTGGCACCACTGTACTACAGTAACTGCAGTTAAAAAGAAAACCTAATAATTGAAAGTGACTGTTTAAAGTAGAAAGCAAAGATCAAAAGTTCTGCCTATGGTAAACTCAGAGTGGGGGGGGAAGGCAGGCAGCCTGCTTTTAAGTGCACTCTATTAGTTGATGAACATCAGGACTTTGCAGTCATTTAACACTCTTTATAAATGAAGACTTGATAACAGTTATTGATCTCAGTTTTCCTGGAAGAGGATCCCTGGGCTCAGCAGTGAGCAGCTGTGCTTTTCTCAGTTCATAAATACAAGAGTAGAGTTATTCCTCAAGTGCCAACCCAAGTGCTGAAAATGAAATAAAAGTGAAATTTCAGTGCAGCATGGAAGAAATGCAGGTGGACTTCCACAGGGTTGAAGTAGACAGACCAAGGTTAACATAACCTCAAATTTCCTTATGGGAAATACAGAATTGTTATAGACGACTCCTATTATTTGAAAATATTTCCTTATGGGATGTTTAGTTAAAGCACGGAAGTATATATTTCTGGTCCTATTTATTGATCTTCCTTATGTTAACCTGCAACTTTAATGCCTCTGAACATGGATGAATTCAGCCTAACATACAAACTGGAACCACAAGCATCTCTACTGCCCTGACAAGAAGTTAAGGCAGGGAATGGCAAGTATGGGGTTGTTTCACCACATGCACAATATTGTCACAAGAAACAGTCTGGAAACAGCTGTTGTCTCTCCATTATTATTCTGTCATTCAAAACTTTTAGTATCTTTCCTTCACTCTAAGCTTTTTCCCCTTAAAACTTTGCTATTGGTTAGTCAAATCTAAAGCTGATTTCTAAAACATT
This sequence comes from Turnix velox, assembly GCA_013400935.1. Lineage (NCBI taxonomy): Eukaryota > Metazoa > Chordata > Aves > Charadriiformes > Turnicidae > Turnix > Turnix velox. The sequence goes on along the minus strand of VZTY01002666.1, from coordinate 130,245 downwards.
CTGTGAGGCTGCCATAAGCATTTACACCACTGATACTATTTCACAGTTTAAACAGAAAAAAAATTAATCCCCCCTCTATTTCCATCTCCCCTTTCCTGAAATGAAAAATACCACCAAACCAATCTCAACATCTCATGACCCCCAGTTCAGATTTAAGCCGGACATCGAAGAGGAGACCTAGAAAGAGGTGCACATCCCTTCCAAAGGCAGATTTAAGGAGAAGCTGCACAAGCGGATGAACTGTTGAACTTAGTCCTCTGTCTTAAAAATACATTTTCATTGTGATCATTAATGCACAATATAAGTACCCAAAAGATGTAAGAGAATTCTGACAAATGAATTAAGGACATATTGTCATCTCCAGCAAAATAATAAAAAGTAGAGAGATTAAGAGACAAGCGTATCTTTTTGAATTGTAAAATAGGTTTATGGGTCTCCTAATAACAACTTTTACTCAAACCTTACATAAATAGGCTTATATGATACAAATATTATGTGGGTTATGTTGAAACGACAAGGTCTCTAATCATGTTTAGGGATTACTTGACAGAACAGAGACATTTCATTCCTATTGGACCTAGGGATTACAGCAAAGAAACATCTAATATTCCATTTTTTAATTTCATGCATTTTTTATTTACCTTTAATGATGCTGTATATATTCATCATCCTGAAATATTAAAACAGTATGAAAAAAGTAATAAATTGGTGGAAAATTTAGGGAATGGGAATGCAACAGCACGCAAATCATACACTATCAAGTGCTTGATACACATTTAAAATTACTGCCTAGTACAGCAAAGCCAAATTCCTGGCAGATTTCTGAAGCGCAAAGTCACAATAAGAAGATCAGCAGAACAGACTGAAATAATAGAATATTCATCCCCCTAATCCATATGCAATTCTTTAGGGCTTTTTTTTAACAATGCATACGAGGTCTGACTGTATTCAGGATTTAAATAAGTTGTCTCTCTCTCCTCACACACGCTCACACTATATTTTTGCTAAAAAAGAAAGTATATACAGTTATCATTTCTGCTCTACTGCACCCACATTGACAAGGTTAGCACATCTCCTCGCACCTCAGATGAAACAATAGCATTTTAAACAACAATGGTGTTAAAAGAAATACATTTATTCATAGCATAGAAACCTCCTGCAACAGCTTTGTTAGAAGGAGAGCATATAGTTTGCTGGGAAAAAAAAAAATAAAAAGGAGGGGGGGAAAATCTTTTAACTCTTTCCTGCTTCATTTTAAATAATTACTGGTTAATTTAATGTAATTTAGCATTTAGTTATTGGCAATAAAATTTTGAAACCAGTATTAAATCTTTTAGATCATGCCTTTCTTCCTAGACAGATGTAATTTTAGATCTGGTACTGTTATAAAGGCATAGAGACCTGAGGCGAATAAATCAACACTCAAAAGACAGATGCTGATGATAATAATGATACATGCAGAAAATGTGCATGAGGATGGGTGATGGAGAGGTGTTCTATAAACCTTCCATTGCCATGCATGAGATTACTGAATTACTTTCAAGTAGGGCAAAGCCACAGCCGAGTTACAGATGTTCCTCCAAACACGAGTATGAAGAAATTCATACTAGATCATGCAGACACACAAAGCCTCATCTTCAGATCAAGCAGGTTTCACACAGATTTAGCCCTGTGGGCAAGCTGCAGAATATCAGCACCATAGAGGGGTTCAGTATAAAACAAATTTAAGCAGAGAAGACAATGAGAACAGTGCTATACACATGGACTTGCTAAATTGAGGTGTCTACATGTGATAATTACAGTGGCCACATGCAGAAAGCAACCTTCAGAACCACCCCAACTGTTCTTGTCACAACTCTTAGCGAGGCAAAGGAGCACTAGGACAGGTGACAGTAGATAGAAAGCCATCTGGTGAGAAAGAGCAGACATCCTGTTGAAACCCTAATACCCAAACACACCTACATGCTAAGTGTAGTAACAACTCTTATGAGAAATGGCCATGGGTATACATAGGTTACTGTTCCTAGACTTAGGATTTCTACCCAGCAAGGGGTATGCTTATCCAAACCCCTTTCAAATCCTCACGTTGTTACTAGCCTAACTGCAATTAATCAGTTGACAATGCTATTCAACTTACAAGGTTACTGTTTTAATTTGCTACAGACTAAAGAAGCAATGTAAAACATTTCATGAAAATTTTTTTTTCTGGCAAAGAACCTACTTTCTTTGGTTAAGAGCCTGCTGTGATTTACACATCTATGATGTCAGTACCTGCACAATTCATCTGCTGAGATGTTCCAAAATTACTGGTCCTTAATTTTAAAAATACCTAATTACACACATACATTGGGGAAAATAATCATATCTGTACTCAAATTAATGGGAACAGTCCATCCATTTGTATATTTTGCAGGCACATAAGACAAGAAGAGGCACTCTTAGGAAGGATTTGATTTGTGCTAGTGAGAAAGGTGTTAAAATGTCTAAGGAAATAAGACAAACATAAAACTAGTATTAGAAAACAATAAATAAATAAGATTTCTTTCGAGGGAAAACCTAAGTGATGCTCTGCAGAGGTGCACTGGACCAAATATGAACCTAAAAGACAAGCAACAATTGTGCCCTTGTTTAAGGAACAGGGTACCTTTTAATTTTGTGGGAGGTAAAAAAAAGTATAGAAGGAGGTAGATATTTATTAGATGAGGAATAAAGAGCCCACCTAGCAAAAATTAAGTATGTTTAAAACACATTAGTGGTATTCTTTCTCCTGCTATCTGTATTTTGCAGGACATAACACACTTTAATGTCGTAGTGAAGACAACTGCTTGTGTCAGAGAAAGCTGGAAAACAACAGGAAAGCTTTAGTCCAAATTTTAAAACTGTTCCAAAGCAGAGAACTATCAAAGCTATTCTAAAAGTGCTTGTAAATGTTGCAAGTGCCATATTTTTAATGTACACAAGGAATATATTAGTTTTGTACTCATTTACTATATGGTTCAACTAACTTCTATAGTAACTTCCTAATGAATAAATGTAAAACACATATTTGGAATATTAAAATTTAATCCTACTCATTATAACACAACAAGCATATTTGAGAACGGAGTCAATTATGAGAACATCCTTCAATATAGTGCTGTTGGTACAATCAGCTTGCAATATGGGGATATATTATAGATAGTATAATAGGTAAAATTAGAAATCAATTTGGAACAAAAGTGAGCTGCCTGAAAGTTTTTCCTTGGATTCAACCTTAACTACAAATTTTAAATCCTCCAAAGTTACATTTTCCTGGCCAAATGAGATAATGCATGATGTTGTTTTCCTCTGATGAGGAAAATAATTCACGGTCTTACATTGCCTGATTAATCGCACAACAAATATTTAGAAAAGGTTCCTTTTTGAGCTAATCAAACTTGACAAAAGCAATCTTCAAACTATGTCACATTCACTGATTTTTTTTAAGATCTCTCAAAGTTGAGCTTTATGAAATGCAGTTTAAATTAGCAACAGCTCTAAATCCAACAGCTTATGATCCCCCCAGAGTCTGTATATGAAATTGGTAAAAAAATATATCCTGATCAAAATTATTGGGATATGCTTTTTTGGTTTTTTTTAAATGAAAGGTGACATTTTAAGACAGCACCCAACTATATCTCTATGTTGACATTATGTTGCATTTTGGGTACAAGTCACTGATATTATTCAGATATGTTTTCTTCTGCAGCTGACTGCTTTTACCTTACTGGAGAAGGCATTTCTAGTGATTTATTTAAACAGCACAGTGTCATCTCAGCTTTCACCTTCACTACCAACTGGAGTGGGTTAATCCTTTCTTTCTGTGAGTGGCCATGTGCACATCAACAATATTTTACCATAGTTTGAGAATAGGCTTTAACTTGTTTGCCTGACTTTAAGCAATAAAAGGTATTCCTGAATTTACAAAGCAGAGTAAGAGGAAGAAAAATGAGAGAGGTTTAAGTACTAACTCTCTACTGCAAATATTCCAAGAGGAAATTACTCTTCCTCTCAAGTCACATGAAAGTCCTGGATCAGTAAGTTCCTGAGCTACAGACTTCCCTCACTTCATTATGGCTACGTGCAACAGACAAACTACATTTCAACATAGGTAATGTCTGTGATCAAATAATACAACCCAGTACTCCACATCTATTAGAAATTAGAAAGTACAAGTCTCAAACACAAGGAAGGCTATTCAAATATTGGGTAGCACACTCTGACTGGAAAGGCTATCAGTGAGTTTCTCTGTTTATAAAAACAGGCCAATGCATTTTAAAACACTTCAGAGCACTTAACGAAAGCAAACAAGCACTTGAACTTTAGCAAGAGAAGCTATTGACGAGTATGACTTGGCTAAGTAAATCCTAATATCTTTATGACCTTTCATTCATGAAGAGAAGCACAAGGATCTTATCCCAACTTCAGCTCCACTACAAGACAGAGTGAGAAGGCTGAGCAATGACTTAGCCTGTCTTTATCTTTGTTAAAGCAATCTTTTTTTCCCCCCACATGGGGATCTGTGGCAACAGCAGTCTACACAATCAGTTTAATTTCAAATTCTTATTCATCCTTTAAAGTAGAATATTTTATCTTACAAACATAGCTTTCAATTCCTTGATATCCACATGTAGCTAAGCCTTGATTTGGAAATATTTAGGAGTATACCATTTATCAAACACCATTCTATTAATTTCCAACAGGTTGTTGAGGGTGTAGCTTACTGTGCTCAAAAAAAAAGACACTTTTGCTAAGCAATTTTGTAATAGTACTATTACCATGTACTATGTAATAGTAACTATCACCATGTGATCTTCAAACTTACACAACACTCTGTACCACTGCATTATGCACCATTACACCAGTCATTTTCTGACCTAGACTGGTATGATTTGATCCACTGAGAAATTTCCACCCAAATAAACAATCTGAACGATTATTCTGTACCTTTAGAAAATGTATTCTTTTTGGAAATGTCATGGTTTCATCTGGGTCAAGTAATATGCAACTTCTTAGTTGAAATCTGCCAAGTTGATACAGCTGAACCTCTACTGTATCATAGCAGATATGCTCTAAGAAACAAAGATATGTGAATTTTGAAGGAAAGGCAGAGAATGCCACTGGATTTATGCCAAGTCAGTTCAAGTACTGAGTTGCATGAAACAAGCTTTTCTATTCACTAGCAGGCACAAGTCATTCCCTAAAATTCTGTAGCACATTTTGCTTTTTATTTCTCTTTGAACAAGGTAGGAGATAGGTGATGAAAAACCTTTACTATACCTTGGTCACTATGGTAAAGTATTTGTAAGCCATACTCTGGTGTCTATTAGCTACATTGGGATTTCACTTCACTAGTGTTAGGGGACATGATGCATGTTCTGAAAGGTTGGTACAACTGTCCATACATTGTATACAATGAGTTGGGATTGGTTTGCTTGTCTGTGTGTGTGTGCGCACCTTTGCCTAGTTATATGAATGTACATTTATGTATGAATCTGATGGTCCTGGCTATTTGGGATTTGTACTTTCTAGTATGGTATTGAACATTCTTCAAACATTATTTTGCCAGAAAAAAACCCAAGAGATGCAGCAGAGAATATGAACTACTTGGTGCTAATGCCTCAGTCCTAAAAGAAAATTCTCCAAAATACTCTGCAAGTTAGAATTAGGATGCATAAAATGGCTAATTTAAATGTTTCACAAAGAAAACAGTCTGTACTAGAGTTTATGAAGTGGTAAGTCTATTCCTTAGGATGATTAACTATGAATCCCAATTTCAAACACAAGCATCTACTAAAATATGCTCTCCACAGCTGATATATTAAGATCACATACGTTTAACCAATTAGTATTCCAAGGTCCAATTCTGACACTAAATTCCCATTTCCTGCTTTACTCACCCCTCAAGTAAATGCTTTCATTTTTACTTCCTACTCTTAAACAAAAAGCATAATCAGAATTAAGCTTGATTTTTGGAGTGCTCTACTCATGATGCATTTTACTCTACTGAGTGAAACAAGCTAGACCTGGATTTACAGGATGCATATAATGAAATTCCTACTGGAGAGAAAAAAAAAAGGCAATAACCAAGTCAAAAAACAAACCAAAAGCAGGCAACTAGTAGCATTCAAAGTAACACACTTCTTAAGGAAAAAAATTAGTAAAAAATAGATACAAGACAGGAGAAGTACAGCTAAGGCATCATAAAGCATGCTTTTGGGGGAAAAAAAAAAATCACAAATAACATCCCATTTCAGAACTGTGATAAAAGACAAGTATGACAAAAGAAATTGTAGTGCAGTTTTGAACACACTACAAATAAGTAACAATATCTAATTATTTAGACAGCCCTCCAAGATCCCATGACATTAAAAAGGGTGAAATTAAAGAACAGAAGATAAACAAGATGAACTGAGAAAAAGGCAGTCAAGAACAGTGTAAAGAAACAGACTGTAGCAAAGTACTAAGTACTGGTCTACATCATTCTAATAATAGAGTCATCAACAGAGTATCTGTATGCACTAACACCTGATTTGAGCATCCTGAATTCTGATTTTGATTTCCAGAGATGGCAACTACATATTAAAAAACGAAAAACAACTCTGAAATTGCTTATTACTAGAAATAGATTGATTTGCATGAGAAGGGTGTAGAGTTAGACTCTTACTTCTTTTACAATTATTTGAGTCATAAAATGAAGTCTCAAAGTAAGTCCTAACTCTCAGATTTGCTTTTCCCTCCTGTTGGTAACAGAATCACTGGTCCTGGGACCTCAGGAATAACAGATAGAGTGAACAGAGGGAAAAAGCAGTTTAAGGATGCCCAGCAAAAAGTGAATGAGGGCTTAGGAGATGAGCATGAGAACTTGCAATTCTGCTTAGTATTCAAGCAAAAGCCAATAGAGAAACATCCAAATAGGATATACCATCAACATTGAAAGGCCTGACTGTATTCAGACAATGCAGGCCAGAAGGAAATAGCTCAACACAGCCAGAAACCTGGGATTGGTAGGTAGAAATGGGAGGATCTGCTCACATTGTACAACTTCCAAAGCTGGGGTTATGCTCAACTTCTCTATTTCTTATTAGATTTCCTCCCTTCAGCAAAACTTGACAGCTACTTTGTTTATTCTTAACTATGTGAATGTTAACTGATCAAAGAAACATGATTATACCCCGGTACAGAAGCAGAGTAACCTCACATAGAGTATGCTGAGCACAAGAGATGATGTCTGATATTCTGAACTCAGCATTATTTTAAACTGTTTGTTGGTCTAGGTTTTAAATTATTTAGTAAATACAAACTACAGCCACAGCTTGGGGTGGGATGAGTGGATGCTGTTATACCTAATATAAGCAAAGCATCAGGATTTTACAGAAACAACAGCTAGTGTTAGACAACAGATCACGATTCTAAAACACTTTTTTCATACTTTCAGTTCTATGCTAAACATCACATTGTCAGAGTTGACTCCATCCCCCAAACATTACATGTGTAAGCTCTCATTTTTGTGTTCTAACACTTAATCTAAGCCCAGTTTCTTGTATAGTTAAGAATCACGTTAGCATTCTTCAAGAAAATACTGATGTATGAGCACACCCTTTATTTTGAGAGCAAGAGGTTTTTTCCCAAGACAGCAGTTTGACACCTTCAGCCACTCATCATTCACTCTCATCCTTAAGTGTTTAATGTGCTGTCTTGTTTTAATTTACTGAACAGTTATCAGCCAAACCACACTTATTTAACACATCTAAAATGCTCTCTAAACACCCAGGACTAAAATTTGAAAGGTTAGTTTAAAGACAAAGTATAAGCCATTGTTGTGTCTGGAGTAACAGCCTTCAGAAGTCAAAGCAACAGCCCCCCTGTTGCTGGCAGTGGTCTCCCACCACCTCCCAGCAGCTCATTCCACCAGAAAAACCACAGAGGAGAGGGAGAGAACTCCCTTCATGGACTCACCATCCTTTTCTAGTCACATTCACTACGCATTGCATTAGAAAATCGTAACGGTGTTAAAATATTTTGGCAGGATTTGTTATGGCCAGATCACTCACTTCCTTTGGGACAAACAAAGCCTCCTCTGGCAAAGAAACAGCCCAAATGTCAGCAAATCCTATAGAACAGAAAACGGTCTGTCAATGTAAAGCCTAAATTAATCTGAAATTAAATAAAAGCAGAACTGATTAACATAAAAAGCACATATGCAGTGAAAAGAAACAAGCTAGAAATGTTCCCTTTTTATTAAGGTGTTGTTTTGTTTCCTTCCCCACCCTCCAGAAACTTTTAAACAGCATTACAATGCATTCATCACAAGGTGCTATTAGAGCACGAGCTTACTCCAAGTGTTACCAATTCACGGACAGATTAGAGGGCACATTAATAACATAGTTAATATGAAGTGTTTAGAGCTTTTACGTCGGTGACAAATACGACTCAGCCAAATTTCCTGACCATTGAGGCCACGGAGGAACAATTTGGTAGATTTCATCAACAGTTCTAATTATGTTCCTGTCAAGTCGAGAACAAAGTAATCCATAACTGGGGGGCTGTTCAGAGACAGTGCCACACGAGAGTAATTTATGCCCAAGACACAGGGCTCTCGCTGTAGTTAGCGTGCACAATGCCTGACTAACAAGTGGGCTCACAAAAAAAAAAAAAAGGAATTTATTAGGGGACACACAGCCCTCCAGCTTTGAGTGCCTCATCAGGTGCAAGCTTAGGAGGAGCTATGAGGCCAAGTCTTCATGTTTTACACCAGCATCGGAAGTCTATGCTGGCCTCAGCAGGCTTTAAAATGTGGGATTTCACAGACAAACCCATATGAGACCCAGAGCTTTTAGAAAACATTTCAAATCCTCAAGACTTTGGCAGAACAGTACCAATGCCCTTTTGCCATCCTATAAATAATACCTTAATGAAAGATGCAAAGAGATTATTAGTAACAGTAAAGTAAAATGTCACAATGCAATACATTTATTACCACAGCCCGACTGGGAAACAGGCTGAGAAAGGGAAAGAGGGGGGGGATAAATGGGGATGAAACTGTCGTGTAATTTTGAGTCATTTTCCACTGTGATCTATATTGGGATGCAGCTTCTATCCTTTCAAACAGGATCATTTTATCCATGACTCTTATCACATTTCACAAAAAGGTAAGAATGTCTCCCTAGTGCTAAGGAGAAGTGCAAAGCCTGGTCATGGTCACTCAGGACTGCCTACTTGTACAAGCAGTAAGATGTTAGAGAAAACAAAAGGATGCATTTGAGATGTAATTAAGAACACTACATATAAGCACAGGCAAAAACATTAGCAAAAATTAAATTCCTCTGATAAATCTGGAATTCTTAAGAGCTTTCTGAAGATAGCTGTGGGCATACAATATCAGCAGGTTTAGATTGTTCATTTAATAAGATAAAAACAACTTGAAAAAAATTTTCTTCTTTTCCTGAACAGTCCATTCTAATAGTGAAGAAACAAGCCTACAGAAATGTCATCAGCTACTACTTATAAGATACTACTTAGCACTACAAGTTAGTGCTAAAACATTTTAAAAAACCCAAACCACAACAAAAATACCCGCAACATAAAAACTAAACAAAGTACTGTTTTGAGTGAACTAAATATACCAGCTCAGGTAAGGGGAATGTTCAAACTGAGGACTGTTTTGGAGACTGATTTGCCCTATGCCCTCAGGAAGGTAATTTTTCTTTGCCCACATTCCCCATTGGTAGAACTGTTACAAGCATATGAAGGTAAGGATGATGTCTCTATATGACATATCCTACTGATGGATTTTGAGCTGTACAGAAGTATTACTAGCTTCACTAAACTATTTGTTTCATTTCACCTTTTAAATACTAGTTGAACACTGTCACAGAGTGAATGCAGAGCATGGTTGAGCAGCTCTGCATCAAAATCCCAAGCTTCTTTTTTCAAACTGAGGTTTCAGATTCCCTTGAACCTGTAAATTCTCTCCTGTCAAGTTTAGGGAATTTCCCAGCACCACCTCAGCGGGTCAGTATTCACCTCACCCAACTGAAACTCCGCAGAATTACGATTACTCGCACTCAAGGATTAAAAAAAATAAATAAATTTACAAGCATTTGCAGCTTAAGCTTCACCAGAAGCCAAAAGTGAAGGACACTTGTCCAATTCTGCAGATGTGAAAAGAGAAACTTCTCTTGTAAATCAGGCAGATGGTCAGGAGTCAAGCAATGCCCGGACGTTATAATTCCCAGATTTGTGATGCAGTCACAAGACATGTTTCCTTTCCTGGTGAAATGTCATGCTGCTGCATGCTTCTGCTAGGGAACACATCTTAACTAAGTGTAGCAAAAGCATGATGATCCCATTAAGTATCTAACATCTAATACCTTGTGAAAACTAATTTAGTGCTTTATCAAATCTCTAGTTTGTATGTAGAGCATAAACTGGCTACATTTGCTAATAGGGCAGATTGACCCACCCCATATATTATCGCACCACATCAAAACCAGCTGGAGGACGTGGCCTTAGCTACTTATTATCCTTTGCATTAACTCTCACTAGCTACTCAACAGATACATTTTCCTGTAATACATCTGTCATGATTTTGCAGAGAAAATCAGCAATTCTGAGCAGTGCAGCAGTTAGAGACAGATAAGAGGACGAAACCCATCATGGTCTCCTGGCTTTCCAATCTACTGTTAATTGGCACAGACGGAAGCCATTAGAGCTAGGACTTGCACAGCAGCATGCCACTGCTGGGCCCAGGAGATTTGACCTCTTATTTTTGTATTTTTAGAGCTCTAGTCATTCACATGATTCCTTCATGATTTATTACATGCAAGGGAGGAAAAGTTGAATGCCAGCACTTTCAAATTTACACGAGTTTTTATTTTTCAGCAGGAAAAGGGCATCTTATGCGAGAGAACACATGGCTGTGTAATCAGGGAAAAAAAGTGTTAGGATGTTTCTAATAATGTTAGCAATATTAGATCAAATAAGACCATCTTTCTTGCCTTTGATGCTATGCAATCACATCCCCACCTGTGCTGCATTTACAGTCTTATTTGTGACACTGTGAAATTAATTATAACTCTGAAGCCATGCTTCTCACTGTCTGGGAAATTGCATATATGGCTAATGGAGGGTTTGAATTGGTTTGGTGGTTTTGTTTTTAAATCACAGTTCTACTATTCTCTGTTATATAGTGTTTGTCTTTGGACCCCAAACCATTGTACATCAGATTCATACAGACCCTTTCTGACAATCTGACTACTTATCACTGCAAGTTAGTGCTAGAATATTTAAAAAAAAAACACCACAACAAAAAAGCAACAAAAAACCCCAAGAAAAACTAAAGCATACTCTCAACCCCCCCCCCCAAATTCACACAGCAGAAATAAGATGTTTCTCTCACTTTACATATGTGTATTGTTCTGAATTATAATTATAACCCGCATATAACCCTAATTATTCACATTTCATTCCGCACCTTTTCTCTTTGTACAGTTTTCCAAGTCTCACTTTTTTTGCTCTATAAATGCCATCCCTCCATATCTTTAGACAGTAAAATACACACAAGTAAAAGGCATTTTGCAGAGCATGTGGGGATATATAAGAAGTTATGTTGTTTCTTAGTGAGCCCAGATCCTATTAATTATTTTTAATCCAGAGAATGTTAAAAACTGCTTAGAGACCAGCTGTTGTTTAGCATCACCAACTCAGCTGGCTAATAGCATTCTACTAGGCAAAACTTCTGACAAGCTTCTAGCAAGAGGGAATAAATTAAAGAAAAAACAACACACAATAAACCAAGTAACACACACAAAAAAAGCAAGCGAAAAGCTCCCACAAACAACAAAACACCAAACCGCAAACTAGAAAAAAAGAGGAAAATTAAACATTATAGTTCTACACCACAGAATTGAATTGCAATTCTTTGAAGCTTTACCTCATACCTTCTCACCCACTCAGCCCATCCCTCTCCTTTCCCTCTGTATTTTTTTTTCCTCTCTTGTGTTTTTATGTTGAAATCACAGGAACTATGCAGCCTAGCAAAGCTGTAATCACTCAGCAGGAACCTGGCACAAGCACAATGCAACCAGCATCCAGGAAGCAGGGAAATGAAGGAAATCTCTCTCTCCCTCCCCCCTAGGTTTCTTAAAAGGGGCTCGGCGTGAACGAATCTTCCCGGTAGCCACCAGCAATTTCTTATTCCTTCCGAGCAATCATCAATTTCAGCATCAAGTGGTTTAGTGGCTCTACAACTGGTAGTGGCAGCAGACTAAGCCCAGCATGCAAACGTTTTGGCTAATTTAAAACCCTTGTGCTGCCGAATCAAACATGACAAGACAACAGTAAAAAGAGAGGCTATTATCCTAAATGAGAGTCGGCGGATGGCTGAAATTGGCTTGAGTGGCAGAGACAAAAGAGGTGGAAGGAGCAGGGACAACCAGGCATGATAATACCAGATAGAACACACACTTTCTCCCCCCGCCCCCAGTGCATTCACATTGGAGGGAAAAAAAAAGAAAAGCCAACATTTCCACATTTCATGGTCAGACAGGGAAAAAAAGCCCCAAAACACACTTAAGATTATTCAGAACAAATTAGTATTTCTTAAATCTGCTCCAAGAGTACAAAGAAACTTAACTTACAAGAGACACAGCCTTTTCAATAGAAATCCTAACACTCCAAAGACTAAGACTCTCATTTCCTACCTGAATTTGTGTCCTGCTACTCAAAGATCATTACCGTGAGATGAGGAATGTAAGCAACGATGTGATATAGTGTAACCTATATCACTATGAGAATAGTCTGTGGTGTGGCTGGTGGTGACTCGCTCCTACTCACTCAGAGCTCACCAAGCACCCACATCTCAAAGAGCTGCTGGGGAGGAAAAGTGGAGGGCAGAAGAATTAAATTTGCAAGGCATTTGGGAGACCAAAAGCAGACTGATGATGTTCAGAGCCATGAACCCTGGTGATGGCTTACAGCTCACAGAATGACGACCTGTGGGATCACTGGAGAGCAAGCAAGTTGTCTTTTGCAAGATTAACAATTTAAAAGTGCTGAAATTAATTTTGTTTAATAGCTGTGGGTGCAGACTCCTTACAAAGTAGGTTGCAAGGTCAGCAAGCCTCCTAAAGCCTTTTAAAATGCAGCTTTTAATAGGGATAGTAGATTTAGGGTGGCTTAGGGCTTAAAGATCTAAAAAAGCAAAAGAAGTGTAAGAGGTCATTTCCTACAACTTACAAATCTTGGGTGAAGATGTGTTCTCTGTTCCACTTCCCGTTCTACAACATACACTGAACTAGTACATCTACTTGAGGTAGTTTGAGTTTCTTGGGGTAGGCAAGGTGAAAAAACACATTAAAACCAAAACACGAGAACCACATTAACCAGTGCATAAGCAGGCTTGCCAGAGTCACATTGGAACGTGCCTACCTGTGTTACAAAGGGGTGATGGAAGGAAAGAAATAAAATATTTTAGGAGGGTGAGAGACTGGGAGGGGAAAAGACAAGGGCAAGGAGTATGTTCACACCCTTGCCATCCATTCACAACACCTGAGTCACATCTGCCTCCCTATATAAGGCTACCATTATGCTCTAAATTATGGTACTGCACAGTACAAGGAGCCCAAATCAACATTTTGAAGACACTTGTTCAGCTTCACACCTGAAGACATGTTCACTATCACTCACAACATAAAACATGCTCACTTGTGGTGCTTTTTAGTACATACACTTCATCCCCACAAAAATAGCTACAGCATCCAATTGCACAGGAAAAGTTTGGGAAGTGGAGACAGGGCATTTGCTTTGCATAACTGTGTAGGAATGTCTGAATTTGCTGAATACATCAATGGCACCCTGAAAAGTATTTCTGTTCTATACAGCTGGGCCTGTGGAAAAGATGGACTCCTGAATTTAAGGACTCCTACTGAAAAAAAGTATGCATCTTCAATTCCAAAATAATTCAGTATTTCTGAATTATCCACCTGGTCTTGCAAACATATTTTCCTGGGGAACATAGGAGCCTAGATGAGGATCTGATCATGATGGATATAGCATGTAAGTTAGTTTCATCCTGCCTCCTTCTTTCAAATGTTTCTCCCCCCCCATTACAAATTTTTGCACAAAAGCCAGTCAGTAACGTGCCAAGCAGTGGATGTGCAAGCCATCAACACACAGCCTACCCTGGGATGGATAAACGTGGCTGCATGGAGAAAGCTGCACCACTCAGCCATACATGGGCCACAAGGAGGAGAGAAGCCTCTTGTTCTGTGCAAGGAAAGTTAGCTGCTATGATCCTTCAGATGGAGGGGGACCATTTCCCTGGCAATGAGGTAACTGACAGTCACTGGAGAGGACAGAATTAATTCTGCTGTGAGCCTGTCGCTGACAGCGGCCGAAGCAAACACACCAGCCATTTTTCTCTATTCCTTCCATAGGGAGTTAGAACAAAAGGAAGGAGCCCCTGGGAAATACTTAAGACACAGCTAGAAAATCATTTGAGTTGCATGTTAATACCGCCACTGAATACTGTGTGTGCTTTCAGGCTGATGTATGCTTGCTGTATGTAGCATCCTTTCCCTTTTTTTAGTCTCCAAGTTGAATTCATAGCCTCACGCAGCACTTCAAGTGAAGCCTAGTTCACAGTTCAGCAAGACACTGCTTAAAAGGCAATCCTGATACAGGTCCTTAGGGCATCTCATCCATCCTGCACTTGGATGGCATTCTCCACCAAGGGACCCCATTAAGAAGGAAGGGCAAACTGAAATCCTAACCCAAAGCAGGCTGAAACAGCACCAGCATACTGGTACAGCAGCGATGGATGAGACTCCATTTGTCTTCAAAACATGGGAGGCCAATATATCTGCTTCACTGCAAACTCAACTTTACTTTCCAACCTTGTAGTGTACTTAAAGCTAAACTCTAGATCAGCTTTCTATCTGGGGATAAAGCAGCAGAGAAAAGTGTCACCCAACACTCCAATTAAACAGCTTGGAAGTGATGCACTTTCAATGAAACTCCATACAGAAAAAAAAAACAAACCCTGAGGTACACTGTCTGTGTTTAAAATCAATTGCTCTGAAAGGCACCATCACAAGCCACAAAAAGTTTCCTTTCCCCTCCATACAGTGGAATAGCTCAGAAGCATCTTATGCTAGTACAGAGCTTGCTGGGAAATGCAGTTGGTGTAGGAACACTATCAATATTGGAGATATCACAGATCCTGCTCTCTCTACAGAAGGTTAAGCCCTTCCAAGCAGTAAGAAACAATGTGTTTGTTCTGTGGTTAAAATACTTACAGGTTTACCTATATTGCTTTATTGCTTTCGTGGGGAAAAAAAAAAAAAAAAGCTTTGTATCAACACTGAAGGAGCTGAGTTGTGAGACTAATACTACTCTGGAACTCTCCAAGCTGAATTTAGGTCTTGATAACAGAGATAGCTACAACTTCAGTCACTTCAAGAAAGGTTCAGACCAGGTCTCAACAAGCCAAATGAGCTTCATTCAACATTGCCTGCTAAAATATTTAAGCTTAATTAGGTGTAATTCCCTCATGGATAGTACAGAAGCATAGATCTTTGGGCTTCTCTTTGTACATTAGCACAGCAAGTTTGTAATGTTACAGAAAGAGCTCACATTCTTCATCCACAGGGGTTGTTTCAAGGAGAACACAGACTCAAATACTGTAACTTAAAACATATCTGGTTTAAATTTTCTGAAAGCTAGATAACTCCTTGTAAGAATCTCAAGCCAAGGCTTTTATTTACAGTTGAGAGGCATCTATTGTTCCAAGTGAGATCCTCCTGCACTAGGAGCTGAAGGTACCAATGCAAAAACAAAACAGCACATGACCAATAGATACTGCATTAAAGAGACCAGTCAGAGAACTGCTGGAAATTGAAAGTGTTTTTCTTGTGCTCCAGCCAAGAGCCTAAACCTAAAGGTTATTCTGTCCTAGTGCAGCACCATATCACCTCCAGCACCAAATAGGCTGACCAGAACTGTATATATCTACCTGCCTATTCAATTCATATCAGAAAGAAAGGACAAAGAAAAAAAAAAGCAAAGCAAGGTCAGGTACTCACATACAAGCAACATGCCTTGTATGAGTAGCAGCAACCTCACTTAGTTTCTGATGCTGGGTTGGGGATTTGGGTCTGTCTCTTCCGGCTCAGTGCAGTTAACTGTTAATGAAAGTCATGCCACTCCTATGTGTGATCAAGATCACAAAACTATCTCCCACCTCAAGTCCTTTTGTATGTCTCTGTTTACTGCCTCTTGTAATTTCAGCAAGGACAACCTAGGTTTCTACTAATCTACAAAACCTAATTAATGTCGATCAAAGAAGGGGACAACTACATTCTCTGAGGAACATAAAAAGCTCAGAGTGCCATCCTAAGTGACTGCAAAAAAAGGTACAGATGAAATGTCTACAAACCTCTACTGCTAAATGAGTTTGATGAGCTTCTGCCTCTGTTTGACATGTGTGGAAAGAGCTCTCTGAAACACTAAAAAAAGATTCTGCTAGTGATTTTTGATGTATATGTAGGTAGCAGATATTAACTTTACCAAAATCTTTGCCATACCCAGGATTATTAAACAGCAGTTGCAGCAGAAATATCAAACCTTGGTCATGAAATCTAATGTTATGTTCTTCACATCATCTTTACCCCTAACAGCCATGAGGCCTAGAGACACCACGGCCCCCAAAGCCATGAGTCTGACAGAAGGAAATGGGGAAACGTACTATTTTAATTGAAAAAAAGAACGTAGAATTCTTTGTTGCAGTCACCCTTGAACCTCTGTCTGCACCACTGGGACAAACACATTCAGTATCAGGAAGAACAGCACCAGGAGGGCTTTTATATTGCAGTACAACAAAAAAAAGATAAAGTTAATACCAGAAAAGTACAGGACATGCAGTAACAAGTTTTTTTTTTAGAGAAGTCCTCCTTCTGCCAAAAGGATGTTTCCTATTTTCAATAGGATTGACGATCTAGTCCATGCACAGGATTTTCAAATTGAGTCCTATCACAGCACCAAAACAGGTGGATATTAAGGAACCTAATCAAAGCACTTCAGTTCACTTAAAAACAAAAGAAATAAAAAATTAAAGCCCAAGATAGAAGCAGAGCAGTAAACAGTGAAATACCTTTTTTGTCTCTTTCCCCTCAAGCACATAGACCATTCATTAGGGAACGAGCCAAAGGAGCTGAGGAAACTCATTACCAACAAGGCAAAACATAGTCAAGGGGTCATTTGGGTTTTTATCTTCAGATCCATGCAGGGATGAAGCACAAAGACTTTTTGGGACCTGACCATGTTACAGAGTGGAAATAATGTACCTCCAAATCCTGCTCTGCAAATCATTCCATCAGCAGAAGTCTCTGGCAGGTTGGAAACAGACTAACTTTTCCAAGGTATTAAATTAGAAGATGTTGAATTCAGTTAAACACTCCACATTGAATTGACATTTCCCTTTTTTAATGCAAGCTGAGATTGATGAAAAATACCACTTATCTACATTAAGGGTCAAAATATCCAGCAGAAGAAACCTCTGGTTCAGCGCGTCAGAGCAAAGTCAGTCTTACATAATCCAGGGACCAGGACGCGGATCACATTCTGATGATCCAATTAATGGTGGGATACTTTGCAATCAGCCAGGAAGCAAGGCCCCTAACAGATTGTGGGGCTGTAACATCAATTTCTTAAGTGCATTTAAAGGATTACAAATGTTAGTCCTGGCTTGAGATTGAAACACCTATTGAGGTGCTCTGAACCACATTACAGTAATTGGGTACCTGAATTAATGCCATTTCTTCTGATGGGAGAGTTGAATACATTGTAATTACAAATTTCTTTTGCTGTGTTTCACTTCCAGCCGTTTCCCCTCCCCTCCTCCTCAGAACATAAATCTGAGGCAGAATATATCTTTTTATCTTTAATTACACCACCAAGACACCCAAGTACTGTCCTAATTTTACCTTCTGTATTGTTTGTGTGCATCCCTTTTTTTGTTTTTGGGAATGCTTGTTATTTTATGAAGCAGTGACATTAAGATAGGAATAATCTTTTTTTCTTGAAGCTTTGGGGAGAGGATAGAGAAGAATTCTGAGAGATGGAAAGAGTGGTTTTGCTTCCCATATCCCTCTTCTACTATGTAAACCTTTTTATGCATGCACCAGATATCATTTGCAGTGTTTTACACCTCTAGAGAGCTAGAACTGGGGTTGCCTCAATTTGTCTTCTATTCCTTCTAAGGTCAGTTCAAGTAAAGGTCTTAATCATATCACACTGGCAGGAATGCTAACTACCTGGGTATTTTGGGCCATACAGGGTTCAGCTAAAAATGCTTTAAAAACAGGTCGCTGGTTTCAATATATTCAGTGAATATACAACATAAGTATGTGCCAGAGACTAAATTTACTCACCTAGCATATGAAACATTTCAAAATCTAAAATAGGCTGTGGCATAGATTTGGAATTCAGCCAGACAGTGCTTCTGTTAGACCGCAGTACCCAACATAAAAGACACATGCATTTTCCTCTCCTATCATGGGAGTTTTGATAATTAGAGTTATAACAGGGAATTCCATCCATTTTTGTCCTCAATCTACATGGCACTGACATTTCAGTGACCTCAGCAGTGATTTCTCACTTGCAGATAACTGGAATGTACACAACCATGATATAATGCTCACACTGTGGAAAAAAAAAAAAAGAGGTGGGAAACGGAGCATAGTATTCCAAATACTCCAGTCCGCTTTATACTTTTCATTCATCTGATTGCAACACACCAAGCTTAGATATAATTATTCAAGTTTTTTTGAGGTCTATTAGTAACTAAAGTTACAAATACACATGGCAAGTATATACACATGCATTTTATATTTCATATACCATATATCCTTTCTGAGATATTCCAACTTTTTGTCCTATATTCAGGATTTCATAAGAGACTGTGATGCTGCAGTGATTCTGTTTTAATTTTGGTTCTGTTTAAGATAACTGTACGCAGCAGAGATACAGGAGCTATTTATCTTCATTGCTGGTTAAGAGGAAATCGTAGCATATACCTTAGGGGAGCTAAGGAAGCACAATGATTTAACTGGCATATGAAGGAAAGAGACAGCTTCTAATTCAGTAATAGAACTTCCTGACGCTCAGGAAAAAGCAGTTTGCATGGTCAGATAGTCTTCTACAGTTATCTATTTTAGGGTTTTTTTTATATATACTTGTTTTCTACCATACTAGAAGCATTAGATCTAGGAGGGGTTACCAGGGAGCATTCAGGTGTGCTCTTCATCTATCTCTTCACCCCCACTAATGCAGGATATTCCTGCAGTTTAGGAATAACCCTTCTGAAATACAATAAAATCCACAAACTCTCTCTTCATAAGAGGTGACTAATCAGAGGATAGACTGTAAGGGCTATTTGATCAAGCCAGGCATAAGGATTTTCAAGGAGTGTCTTGCAAACCCGAATTGAAATTTCAGAGCAGCTTTTGACTCATTAGATCACGCTTGCTGAAATGATTCACATATAGATAATGAAAATGCAAACCCCAAGGACTAGTTAGCTGTTTAGCAGTGTATACATTTCATATAACCATTTCCATACATCTAGTTTTAAACTCATTAACAAAAATTAATTGCTACCCTGTGGTCCAGGCTGCACAGCATGCAGCTTCAATAGACTTTCTAAATTACTACTTTCTATCACTCCTCCAGCCATCCTGCAGACAAGTCAAACTTCACTGTCTTGAAACCACTGACTACCAATTTACACCCAAGCACATACTTATTATGGCTAATGAGAATCAACAATCAAACTTGATGAAATTTATCCCTTTTTTAAACCCCTCAGGGATGTTTTGGAATAACAGAAAACTTTCTCCCTCTCCCCCACTTTAGCAAGGCAGTGTCCTGCCCTCAGGGCTCCACTGTGGAGATGCCAGAAGCAAGAGCTCCAACATGCTCAGAAAACACAGCTCTCATTAGACTTCGGATAGGGTTGCAATATAAAAGTTACTCAGGCCACGAGGAGATTTTGCAGTAGCTTTAATATTCCGCAGTTCAGGCCTTTCAGTTTTATTCTTCTCTTTTTCCCCAAAAAGCCTTAATTTAACTTTGCTGTGAGAGCTTTAATTATGTCTCATTGTAGTGCCACACTGAGCATGAAGTACCCAGTGAGAACGCCATCCAAATGCCTGCTTGCCTTTATGGTTCAGATAAGGAGAAGAAAAAGTTATATTTTTACAAGTAACTAATAAAAATTAGCCCTGGATTTTAAACAGAGGAATAATAATTTAGGACCCACAATGTGGCTAAGATTCCCTTTTTAGTAAAAACTTTTAATGTATTAAAAAAAAACCCCACACTCTTTCCATCATATTTCCCAAATATTTACAGTGCACACCTCGGGTTTGAAAATAGCCAGGGAGAACAGAACTAATGCATTGTTTACACTTGGAATCCAAGGTGGCCCAGTCCCAGCAGGGCAGTACAATATGCTCTATCTTTCCCTTCTCAGTACTTATCTTAATCTTAATAACTAGTCAGACAACTGACTCCAGAGTCCTGGGCTTATCGACTGGAATTTGTCACATGCACACAAGAGAAGACAAGAAATGCATTATATAACAATGCCATACAAATCATTATCTTTAAATATTAAAAGGTATGTATTCAAAGTGTGATATGAAACCATTTCGGTTGAACTCAATTCCACTGGTTGTTATTAAATTTGATAGCAAATGAACAAAAATACACTTGTAACATCTTTATCTGCAAAACAGTTTATTTGCAACAGATCAAAAGGCTGCTTCTCACTGCATTTTAGTTACTGCTATCACATGCAATCTGTTTTTTTAAACGCACTTTGATATGAGAAGTCTAATTTCAAAACAGGTTAATAGGAGATATAGGCATTTTTTTTTTTTAAGTCTCCTATGTACAAAGAAATACCCAAGAGCATGAAAAGGAAGTCTACTGCACCCTCACTCCAGGGTTAGAGAATGATTTCTTTGAAACAAGTTTCTGTAACCAAGAAGAAAACTATTGCAGCTATTTCTACCACACTTAGACCAGGCTTTCCAAATTCTCATACAGATAGGAATTGTGCTTCTGGTGTCTCACTCTAACAGTATTTTCCAGCAGCAAGAAGAGACACATGAACCACAGCATGAAAAGTACTCCTTGCTGCAGGGTTAGTCTCCTGTGAGGAGGATTACAACTTTGCACCTCCAGGATAAGAACTGCTTCAGTATATAGGCATCAGGGCAAATTGGAGGGAGTAGCAGAGAAATATGGAGAATAAAAATTAGGAGCCCAATCCTGCAGGAAGAACTAAAGGACAATCTTTTCACCCTCTCAGTAGACCCTCTTCTTTTGCCTGCAAAAGGGTCAGGGAGAAGATACCTCACACTGACATTGTAAATTTCAGGTGGGTTTACATGAAATTTCTATAGGGTAACAAAGATGCTATAAATTCACTCCTCTGCTTAACTCTAACCAAGCCTAAAATACTTGTGCTAAGTATTAACATTCTCTGCAATAGGATTCATTCAGTGTCAGACACCAGTCATCCTCAAAAAGACCGTCACTGCTAGTGCCAGCTTTTCCCAAATTTCTCTTTCATGTCAAAAACTTCTAAAGTACACCCTAGACCAGTCCCTGTATTAAACCACAAATCACAGTAAATTAATTAGTTAATCAATCCTATCAGGGAATCAATTAACCTGAGTTCTGTGAAAGGGAAATACTGAGTCAGGCCTGAAGTCCTCTGTGTAGTTACCACCACTACTTGTCATCTCCAAAATCTACCTCAAGCTCCATCTCTGCATCACTCCTACTAAACAAATAGTGCACTTAGCACCAAAAAGGCTATCAAATAAAGGCTGACATGGCTCACCTAATCCTAGCCAAAGTCAGAGAGAGGAAGATGCCTGGAACAGTTGAGAACTGGTTTAACTTGGAAAGGGAAGGGAAAAAAAAATGCAAAAGTATGAAAATGTATTCAACAATGCTCTCGGTGCTCAGATCCAGTGGTGACAGGGCTATAAGCAGATGCATTAGGCAGGAGATATATCAAGGTTAGATTAACCTGCAGAGTTTCCATTTTATTAATGGCATTCAATCTGACTCCTTAATAAAATGGAAGCCACTTGTAAAATTTTGATCAGAATCCACACCAACCTTTCAAATGCTTGCAACCTTTGGGTGTATTCAGCAACAGATTTTCAGAGACCCTCTGTCTACGAATGAGGGAGAGAAGAGAATGAGAAGGAGAGTGACTTGAGGTGAATCAGAACTTGAAGTGAGTTATTATGTAAACTGAATGAAGAAACCATTGGGACAGCATGAATTTTTGCATAGATTACAGGGAGACTGGTGATGGACCACTGCAGCATCTCCCACAGTGGTGTAACTAGAAGTGTAAATAACTGAGATGTCTATATATTATAATTAGCCTCAGTGACATATTGGAGCCACTAGAATGCTGCTTTGAACTGGAAAGCCCTGGTAGCCAATAGGCTAAAGAGGGGGACAGAGGTGCAATTAATGCAATGCTGTGTCACTATCAATGCAGTCAGGTTTCCTCTCACCCAATGGCTGATGGAACAGAAGGAAGTGTTGTTAGCCAGAATTAAAGCAACAGGAAAAGAAAGTTCCTAGAAAAATTATCCCTCAGCTACATCTCACTTGCAGAAAGTAGCCTGCATAGGAGAAGTGAAAGTTCAGGCTTCTAAAGTTAGAACATGCTGAAACTCATATTTAGAGCTACACAACAATTCCACTTCACAGCAAGCCTGCCGGAAGGGGAAAGCAAAATAAAAATCTCACAAGTGTACATGCTGTGCTGCTGTACTTCTAGTAGCAGAAACTCAAAGAAGAAATCTTTAAGTCTTAGTGACATATGGTAGTCTGTGGATGAATTGATAACACATTATACATGGATTTCCACAATGACTTCAACGAGGCTTTTTCTCCGCTTATTCTCTCGTGATTGGAATGAAAGCAAAAGGAATGTATTGAAAATGGAGCATTCATGTCCTCCCTTTTAGCCTTTAGAGAAGGAGAACTGCATTGAACAAAGAAGTATCAAGATGTTAAAAAAATAAATTAAAAAATCAAACAAACAAGGAGAAGGGTAGAACATCATCCAAACTGACTTACAACCTTTAGTAAGGAGAACAGTTGCATCATCCAAGGCTACAGCATTTGTTAGCAAGCAGAGGCTTTTTCCTTCCTCTGGGAAAGGCCTACAGCTATCATGAAGGACAGCATTGTGCTGTGACAAATTAGGAGTCTTTTGCTCTCTTCACTTTGATATCTACTTGGATGACATTTGCAGTACTGATGGGGACAATGCCATGGAAAGAAGAACCTTGATTAGCCTACCCAGTAGAAAGTCACCTATTATCCTAGGAGACAAATCTGGAAGTTTTTAATAAGATTAGACACTGTCACTTCACCTTGCACTTCAGACTCATGGTGACCCAAATAAAAAAAAAACATAATATATTTATTCAGGCTAACAGAACTCTATATAGGTGACACCTCTACCTGTTCTTCACAAGGCATTTCTCTATGCACTCACAGACTACCTGGTAAATACAACTGCAATGCCAAGCAAGCACAAGTGATTTCTCTATATTGCATACCACAGATCTGTAGATCTATCCCAGAACAAAAGAGTTGGGTTAAGACAAAATCACACTCAGAGCTGCAGAAAATCTACTGTTCTATAACATACTCATACAAAACAGTTTCCTCATAGTCTACAGAAAAAAGCCACCTCACACACATTTGGGCCTTCCTGTTATCAGGTATTTTCCAGTATTTTGACAGTTTAAGAACCTAAACAGACAGAATATTTTAGGCTGAGACCTTCTCAAAATCATGTACACACAAAAAAATTTTAAAAAATCTAAGCGTATCAGGGTTCCTAGTTCACATCACACACAAATCATTCAAGCAGTACCTCTTATAGTTATGTTGTGTAGAAAAATCAGAGCTGATGAATTCAAGTGAAGCTCACTAGTGTGAAATGAGAGAAAACTTGGCCTAGGAAAAAAAAAAAGAAGTACACACCTCTGAACTAAACTTACCAAGCAAATCGTTATCTTGAAGCTTTTCTGTGGGACTACTGCAAGACTTAGGATGGAGGCTTTGTAGTGTCCATCTCATACTGAACAGGAAGGTATCCCAGCAAGGTGCTAATCCAATGCAACACACAAACTACCAGTTTATTTAAAACAAAACTTGATCCTTATTGGGAGTTGAGGTATTTGAAGCACATACAGCTAAAACTAATTTAACCTTTGAAAAGTTATCTCCAGAGGGAAGAGCAGAAATCCCTTTATAAGATTTTTAAGCACTGCAATTATTGACGAGGACTATATTACTTCAGTTTTCTCTGATCAGAAAAAAAGCAAAGCCACAGGAGACATCAGCAGCTGTCAGGCTGTTTTCCAACTGCAATGAGGTAGTTTACAGTGGGCTTGTGCCAGTCTCTTAAGACCCAGTTAAGAAGCCTTTTTAAAAATGCCTTAAAAAGCCAACTCATACATTAATCAAGTTGAGCTCTCATCCATACTTACTGCAATACATCAATTACTGTGTCTTTTTTTATTTTAATAAATTCCAGTTGACAGCAGACACCTTATTAAGACTCACTAAAATGATACAATAAGTAAAAGGCTATTAATATTGCTTTTTTCCCTGCTGCTATTGTCTTGCCGCACTGGTCTGCAAACATATTCAGGCTGCATTACAATTAATGCCAATAGAACTCCTTCTAACGACTTCCAGCTTGCTAATTTTTTACACTAATAATAAAAAAAAAGGCATTGCTATGCAAGAACTGCCCCCTTTTATCATGCTCGCATGGCACACTAGAGAGCTCCTGCCATTGTTCACATGAAAGACAATTAAAACCAGCAACATCAAACCCAAAAATGACAATCTGCTAACCAGCACTGGGTACGGCTGAATTCTTTTCTCTATTTTCTGAACTGATCGAAAACAATTCTCCAAAGACATTTCCCTCCCCCTCAACCACCCTTTAGGAAAAAAAAAAAAAAAAAGTGTTTGATAAATACCCTCACTGATTTATGCATCTCTGCTCTGAATTTATTAACTGTCTGGGGCCAATTTCACTCTCACAAAACTATTGCCTCCAGATTTGAGTTCTGGATGCATTTCAGGAAATGCAACAATAATACTGTTTTGTATTTAAAAATAAACACTTTTCCCCCCCTCTATAGTTTAAGATTTCTGATGCCAACGACAGAAAGATAAAGCTGGTGTACCTAACAAGTTTATTTCTGCCAGTCTTCTAGGGAGAAGAATAAAAGAAGAGCAGAGACCACATGGCTTACTGGAAATTAAGTTTGTTCACCATGTTAATTTAGAGTAAAAGCAACTTCCGTGCCCTCTGTCAGAAAGCTTAAGACCCAGTTGTATAGAAGTATTTTCAGGTTTGTATCTGGAAGATTTTTTTTTTTTAAAAGAAATTAAAAAAATTAACTGCGTTTTCAAGCCATATATATTTACAGAGCACATCTATAATATTACAGACAGACAACCTGTACTTCTGGAAATCACTTTTGGACAAGGTTTTCAAGGCACTTCAGAATTCATTAAGCCTCATAAAATCTTTAAAGAAGAGGAGGTTTTATGTCTGTTTTACAGGTATATAAACTCGATGACAGAAAGGTTAAGTGACATTAAGGCCATGATGCATTAGTGGTAGATTTTTGGAGCTGTGCTTGCACTACTAACTGTCACCATGAAGATGACTCAAACTTTGACAAGTCTTGAGCTCAACATCACAATAAAGCATATATTTAATATGCATCCCCATCCAGGATCCAACTTGGCAATCTTCAATGATACTCCCAAGTCCTGTTTGGCACTTACTCAGCTCCAGCTATCCTGTTCAGAGGCACTCCCTTAACCTCAGTCTATATATGAACCAGCAACTTGGGTCCCAGTTCAGCCACTTTATCCTACAGCACATATATATTTAGTGCAAGCAATTTGAAACACATTAAATAACCATTTTATATTCTGAAATGTTGACATTACTGAAAAGTCTGCAAATGTACATGCGTGTTAAGAACTAATTGGTAACTTTCTGATTGTTACAGATCTGACATGAGTAATGAGAGGCAAAGCCTTGCCTGAAGGACACACGTCTTGTGAAAAAAAGTCCAAATTATATGTAGTACCAAATAATAGAATTTTGTATAAACAGTAGACCTCAAAAACATGTAGAGTTAGAAGGAATATACACTTTTAAGGAAAAGCTGTGAAAATTCTCATGTCCCTTATGCCACACAAAAATGTATTTCTTCTCCCTTAGGCTGAAGGACATCAGATCTTAAACCTGCCACTTGAGCAGGCCTGCTCATTTCCACCTCTCTGCTTCAGACCAAAGAAGTTGTGGTGAATTCCACACCATGGAGAAAAGAACATTTTTGTGTTGTTGTTTAATAGCCACTGAGAGCTATGGAGTGTTAAGAACATACCCTAGGAAAGATGGATTAGTAAGAAGTGGCCAAAAGAAGCCATAAAATGTGCATTATAAATGCAATTCATCACATAACTGTGCAATTTGTCAAATGGATATTGTACCTTACATAGTGTCTTTTGGGACAGAAGCAAGAGAAAAAGGCCTGGGAGATAACACTTCTATTCCTGGCTCTGCTACTGGTTCTCTTCTTGACCTTGGAGAAGATCTTTTTAATTCAAAATATGTAGACTGTTTTCCACTTTTGTTATTGTGTGTCCAACTTGATATTGGTTAGGCTCATAGCTGCACTTCCAAAAATCAGTGTTGTGAAGAGAGAGAATTGTGAGATGCTTGGCATAGAAATAAAATTTTTCAAGTGTCTTTTAGTCTCAGTTCTTCACACATAAAATGGGGAAGATAATGGTAACTTCTTAAAAGAGATTTCACAAAAACTAATATGTGATATTAGCCATATAAGATACAGTAGGTATGGAAGTACTTAACAGTTTGAAGAAAATCTCTGTAAAAAAATTGCTCCTGAACAGGAGCAGATCAAGTGAAATCTCATGTAGATGGTACATCACTATGAAGTCATTGAGATAAGCAACTGCTAGATATTACATAATCAGATAAAATATAGCTGTGGAGACTGAACTAGGTGTCCAAAACTTCCATCAGCCCATGGGCTGTATATTTGCTGCCTATGAAACACCACCTTAGCCATTAACCAGCAGGCTGGAATACATGAACATAATGTCATCCCTGCCTATCACTCAGGGTAAAGTAAACTTCTCTTGGTCTCAATACAAGGAATAAAGCCTGCAGTGCTTCCCAAACTGGATGCACCTTGATGGCTGCAGAAACAGGGACAGAGAAACCTGCTGGAAGCAGTCCTGCTGGATTAAGGTAGTGCTGTCCTCTGCTGTTGACCAGCAGTCTCTCAATGCAGTCTCAACAGCTATTCCAAGAGCACTTCAATCCATTCCAGCAGAACCTTCAGCAGCTTCTCTGTGTACCCATTCTCACAGAAGGAAAGCTAATGTTATCTTTCCACAAAGGCACTGACCTGTTTGATTGCTTGCTTGCTTATCATCCAACTTGCATTACTTTTCTGAAGTATCAGCTAGAATGTCCCTTCAAGTAAGCATTTGTTATAAAGTACACATAAAGTACACTAAAAGGTGCTTTTGCATCTTGATAAGACCCATAAAGCAGCCTATGATCTGTCTGCCTAGACAGCAGGGAAGAAGCCAAGAATCACTGGCTGCATCCTCACCTATGATAGTGACTAATTTCTATAGGTGAAGAGAATGCTGGGCTGATCTGGCCCAACTGCCTGCTTAGGGGAAAAATTTACCCAGGACGTTACTGAATTCATGTCCCACCTCCATCTACCCTATCAGCTACGTAGTTAAAGTCTTTTTTCCTCTGCAACAGAGACTTCAGCTCCACAGCAGAGTGCAGGCTTTCACTCCACTCGAGCCAGCTGCCTTACAAGTGGCAGTTGCATGCAGGGACTGCATATAAACCACTACCATTCCTCCACACACCTCACTTGGATTTTTTTTTTTTTTTTAGAGACCTAATAATTTAATTTTGCTGGGATTTGGGAGTTTGGGGTGGGTTTTTTTAACTATGCTGGGTTTTTTCTTTCTAAAAAGGAAAAACAAATTAAAAGCAGTAAAAACATGAGATTTTTTTTGGTACAGCCACAAGAAAAACATTTGCTTCTTTTTTGTATGGTCACACGTGCACTGCAGTTGGCTCAATTAGACACTGCATCTGAGCCAATTTAGATGTGACATCTGAGACAATTACACAACTCCCCTGAGTCCACAACAAAAAAAAAAAATCAAAGGCAAATTTATTTTTTTCACAACAAACCTAGTTTGGAACTCGTTTGAGCCCTACGGAAAGTGCAAGATAACATCTCTGAATCGATACTGCTGAAATCAGAAACAAAGTTTCAATTAATATGATCACAAAAGAAAAAAAAACACAGAAGATTAACAGGTCTGACATGGCAGCTAAATTTCAGCATTGCTCAAACTGGTGTCAATCAATAATAAAGCCACAGAGTTACTCTAAATTAATGCAGATGGAAACCAAAAGTAGGCAAACTCCACACTGACTGCAATGAAATTGCTTATTGATAGTGCTTCACTTACTATTCAAAATAAAAGTGGAGTATATGACAAAATTGTTTTATATGCATTCCTTTCCTTTTAATTACAGTGTAAGAGCACCAGTCCTTATCTGTTCTATCAACTTACTTAAACTTACAATATGGCTTGCACCCCACACATATGACAATATAACCTTACACCAAGGCATTCTTATAGTGCCATATTCTGTATCCTAGCAACAGTTGCATTTGATGTCCAACTGGGAGATTTTCAAAAGCCGACTGGAGATAGTCCCAAGCAGCCTACTTGGGCAGGAGAGTCGGCTTAGATGATCTCCAGAGATCTCTGCCAACCTTACCTGTTCTGCGAGTTAAAACAATGGGTTCCCCTTAATCCCTTGGGGTTTTTTTTGAAAGGGTCAAACAGTGAAATTTAGGACTTGGGGAAAAAAAAAGAATTACTAAAGAGCATTCTAAAAGCACATCCATAGAGTACACATGCAGACACTGATGCTTATGGGTAAAGTTAAAGAGGAAAACAGATTTGACCTCAGGTCCTAGTTTTTCCTTATCTGAATTTGGTCCTATTACTACACTTAGAGCAAAAAAAGAATTACTCCTGTCCCTAGTTTCTTGTGTCTTTCTCATTTCTTTTACAAGATATGGGTAATACATACTAAGTGATCTACCTCCTTGCAACATTCACCAAGCTATGCCACAGCTGAGACTTACTCACTTTGACTATTTGAAACAAATTGTGATGAAAAAATCCAAATGGTTTGATTTTTAGCAGCACCAGAGATATAGGGTGGTAAACAGCAACTGCAACCAAACAGAAGGATATCACTGAGCTCCTCTGTTTCAGTTCAGAGACTGAAGAGTACTTTGAAAGAGTAGGAATCAAATCTGGGTAGTTGTTAGGGAGACAATCTATGTGGGTGTGTGCATACTACTTTTGCAGGAGAAAAGAGACAACTGAATCTAAAGTGTTAAAAGCTGAGAAAAAGTGGAAAGCTGATAGCTGTTAATCCAGTTCTCCTTTATGCACAAGACTGTAATCCTTACTTTTAATGCCCCTGGGAACACAAGTCAGGTAGGGGACTGGAGCATCAACTGTCCCACGACCAACAAGCAAATAGGGCTTTGTTGAACCAGCAGGATTCTAAACAGGCTGATACTCAAAACACACTGGGTAGGCTTGGGTCTATTTGCTCTTCTTTGACAGCAAGGCCTTGGCAGAACAGAAGAAACAAAAGATGGTTTCAAATTGTGTTTAATTTTTTCCTGTGCTTCACTTAAAAACACAGGAAAAAAACCCAAATTTAACTCTTGAAAATTTGCAGCCAGTAGGTGGTTTTGTACAGTAGTGGCTCTTAGGTCAGCAGTTACATTAACAAACCTTCAAACTCCCTGCAGAACCGTGACTCTGCTTTCCCTCGCTTCACTCCACTAATCCAGCCACTCAGAAAGAGCCAGATAAAGCAGGCAGCTCATGAAGCATGTCTCCAACGTCAACTAACTCCAAACTCTGCAGAACCAGCCGAGCCAGAAGAAATCAGCTGCATTTGGGTGCCTGGTAACAAAGAGAGATCCACTACACAAGAAAAAAAAGAAACAAAACCCACCTGTCATGAGAGAACAATTCCTTTTTGTTTTCCACAATACTTTACTTGTAGCTGCAAGCCTAGAGATTAAAAGGATCCTTTCTAGCTCTGCTTGTTTATTTAAACCAATTCTTGCAGCCCTTCTCTCTAAACAATATTGAGGTGAAGAGTTTACAGGAGCACACTGTCTGGAATTCAGCTGTTTGACCAGTGCTGCACTCCAGCTCTAACAAAAGCCAGAACACAAGCTGGGAAACTTCCTCCTCTTTCTCTTCAAGGAATCTCTTCACTGCTTGGATAAACGCATATAGCAATTCCCCTCCCTCTGCAATTGTCAGTCACTGTCTGACCAAAATTATCATCCCTTGAAGACAATGTATGGAGTATCCTATCCCCTGCAAGACTACCCCAATTTAACAAGCTGCAAATCTGGTCTCCCCTTGATCTGCTTGCAAGGGAAGACCTGAGAAGTGAGGAACTAGGCAAGTTTTCCATCCTGGTGTCATATGAGCTCATTTTACTTTTCCCTTAGCCAGGCAAGTAAGGAGAAAATACAACCATTAAGACATAGTCTGACACATCTATAGAAGGTTTGCCAGCCAGCTTCTAAACAATCTTGTGACACACACCTGACTGGATTAGTCAACTTTTTTATTTTTACCTCTTTACTAAAAATAAAACCAGCTAAAAGTAAAGTAGCAAATTCTATTGACCCTACAACAAATCTATTCCATATTTTGCTGATTAACTGCTATTAGCCACACTAAGCACAATGAAGAGTGTCTCTTCCTTGGCAGAAGAAAACTGTTGACACAGTGAGAGCATTCAAGAGGCAGGGAAAACCAAAATATTTAAAGAAGAAGTAACAGGGCAGCAAACTATGAGATCCTCAGAAAACCTCATCACTGTATGGTAGAAACTATTCTGATATGCCTGCATTTTGCTTAGAACAAAGGCATGGAAGTCTCTCATTGCTACTACATTACAAATAACAACTCAACATCCTCAAAAAAGAAAGAAAGTATCAGGTTAGTGTTAGATGTTCAGCTCCTGGACATTTAATTTCTTTCAATTAACATTTACATTAGCAAAAATATAGTTGCATGCTGTGATCTTAGTTAGATCATTTTTCCCGATTTCCTTCTTTCCCAAAAAATTTGTTGTAGTTTTACATATGAGTGTTCCACTATATAAAAGAAAGTATCAGGTTAGTGTTAGACAAGTACAGGACTTAGCAATTTATTGCTGTAGTGGAGCAGCTCAACAAGTAAAATTCAAGCTTAAGTGATTGCAAAAAAAATATAAATATAAGAGCTTGCTTTTTAAGTGTTTGGTTTCACTTATGCTACACCAAGAAACTGTGAGTTCTCAAAATATTAATTTCCTCTTTCATTACCACCTGAAGATAGAGTACAGCCCCATTGGCATCCTCATTTATGACCTTTGCTGACCTGAAATTTAAACGTCAAACCCAGAACAGTGGTAGACAGTAGCTTCCTAGAATGAAGTTGAATAATATATTTTTTGAAATAGTATTTAAGATCAATTTCAGCACATTAGCTAAATCAAAAAGGTTAAAATTTTGGTCAAATTCAGTTCATTATTCAAAGCATCACTAGCTGCTTCTCTGAGTGTGTCTCTGATCCAAGTGACAGTGCCAATGTGAACCCAAATCTTACTGTCCTAGTCTTTCCTTTGAAATTCTCTGCTCTTCTGTATCTAGTCATTGCTATGAAAGCTATGAGAAGTCCCTTTCCAATTATGTTGCTGGTAAGATGTTGGTATTGAAGAAATATGCAAAAATAATTCAGAACATTTAAAAAAAAGTATGTGTTTTCTCATCTAAGAACACAGGTAACCATCAGATAGTGGCAGATTGCTTAATTTCATTACAAATACTTCTAAAGTTTTGTTTCTGATTATATGAAATGGATTATTGAAACAAACTGTCATGGCTGACATTACTCCTTGCTATCACATCCTTAACTGTAGCTACTCATAAGCAAAAGGAAGGGGGAAAAGCCTGTGATAGTAGCTCGTGACTTTAGTGGAATCCAGGTAAAAAAAAACTTCATAAGAAAAAACAACATGAGTAACCTTTTTGCTACCCTTTACAAGGGAACGCCTCCACATTGCCTCAGATACAGGTACCATGTGCCTATGAAACACTGGGTAATGGTGAGCAACACAAATGTTCATGACCATCTACTACGATTCTTTCGGCAGACTGCAAGCTCCAAAATGCTAATTTCCATTGACAAGTGGATGTATAACTTACTTGGTGGGGCTCATTTTAATATTTATATACAATTATCACATTTTGTAAATGCTCAGCAATGCAAATACTCAGCACCTGCCATTCCAAGTGTTCTCTGGCAGCAAAAGGTTTTAAAAGGTTCTGATCTCAACACGCAGAACGCTGAGCCCAGTAGTCTTGCATTTATGCCAGCGTAAATTAGCAGCAAGTCAATGGAGTTAAAATGGAGCAAGAAAAAGGTGGAAAAGCAGAATTAGATTCTGATGCTCACATTTTAATTATCACAGAAATTAGACTTGAGACACTGCAGTGAAGTAAAAATGAAGCTGCTCTGTAAAATTAATATGTATAAAGTAAACTGAAGATAGTTAAGATCAGTAATGTTGACTTTGTTTCTTCAAGCCATCATTGTTTGCTTGACCATTTACAACAGCTTTTTGCTTTAATCTTTGCTGCGCTTTTCTGACTTAGTGTAGCACTAAGTTGCTATTTTTCAGGTGTCTTCAAATATGTTTCCAAAACTGAAAAGTAACTACAGTTGAATGAAACAGCAAATTTTGGTTATTCAGTAACAGATGGTCTAGAAGATACTTCACTGAGAATAAAGAACTTATACTTAAGGCACATCAGCTCGGTTAACCTTAATACACGTGCTTTGCTTCACCAGGTTGCCTTTGGAAACTAAGCAAGAGGATGATCAGAGGTCTGGAGCATCTCCTTTATAAGGAGAAAGGCTGAAGGAGTTGGGGCTGTTCAGTCTAGAGAAGAGGAGGCTCAAGAGGGACCTCATAGTGGCTTCTCAATACCTGAAGGGGGCCTACAGAAAGGCAGGGGCAGGACTTTTTGATAGGGTACAGGGTGGCAGGACTAGGAGGAACAGATG
Organism: Turnix velox; assembly: GCA_013400935.1. Lineage (NCBI taxonomy): Eukaryota > Metazoa > Chordata > Aves > Charadriiformes > Turnicidae > Turnix > Turnix velox. Next base: position 96,837 of record VZTY01002666.1, on the reverse strand, counting down.
CAAGTTAAAAGAGGAGATTTAGGCTAGATACGAGAAAGAAATTCTTTACTGTGAGGATGGTGAGACACCAGAACAGGTTGCCCAGAGAGATTGTAGATGCCCTCTCTCTGGAGGTGTTTAAGGCCAGGCTGGACAAGGCACTGAGCAGCCTGATCTAGTGGGAGGTGGCCCTGCCTATGGCAGGGGAGTTGGAACTAGATGATCTTTAAGGGCCCTTCCAACCCAACCCATGCTATGATTCTATGAAGTATTAGCAGCTAAATAAGAGGCAAGTTCCTCTTGCTAGGGCAGATATATAGCTCCTGAGCTGAACCTTTAGTCAAGTGATGTACCAACTGGAAGGAGCTTCCCATCTATTTGATCCAGGTTACCATTCATTAGACATGTCTTGCTGCTCATCTATGAGCTCTCTGCAAGACAAGGCTCTATTTAACATGTAGGCAGAACTAATTAGCAGCTTCATCCTCCTTCCCCCCCCCCAACCTCACTGGCTAATACAATTTCCTTCTAGTTGCTCCATAAAGAAGATTCAGTGGAATACCTCTCTGAAAGCAGTGGAATTCCAGGTAGTTATGGTGACGAATTTCATTGTGAATGAGGATCAATGTGTCACACTACTTTGAATAGTAATTTCTTAATTCTTATTCAGTTCTGGCCAGCAAGATAATATAACTTGAACTGAATTGGCCACGTGACCCTGATGGCATCCCATTAATGGGCTGTTCACTTAATTTATGAAATTTTAAAAAATTAAATAGTCATATTTTAAATCCCTACTGCAGTCCTTCAGATCAAAAGTACATGTTTAAAAGTTATAGTATCTTTATAAATCAGTATATCTGCACTCCTCAGTTTGTTGACTGAACTTTCACAAAGTTTTAATTCATCTGCCCCCATTCTCTTCTCTACCCATGGGAACATTATGAAATCACAGCATTGAGCTGTTTTATTCTCATTTACTGGCCATGTTAAGTGCCACTTTTGTGAACTCTGGAGTTGTGAAATAAACCAAGGTTTTCTACTTGTACTGAGACAACATAAAAATGTAGTTGTAGGGACACTTTCCCTGCTGGCCAAAACCCTTTCTGTAAGCAAAATAAAGTCAGTTATTAATAAAAAAAGCTTATGGGTCAAATTCTGCAAAATGCTGAGCCTCCTCCTTCAAGCCAACAGGAACCCAAGGTACTCAGCACCTCCTGTGCAATATTTGGCAACTGTGGTCTAAAAGGCTCATAGCAGATACACCATCATGTCCCAGAGGTTCAGTTTCTCCAGGAAGGACCATTCAGGAGAGGGAGTGCCACTGGGTAAAGAAAAGCTCCATTGATCTAGGCCTATTTATAAAGCTTGCACTAAACATTTAGAGCCAAGCCCTATACTTGGCTAGATATCAAGGACCACACTGGAAAAAAAAAAAATAAAAGCCCCGATACCCTCACTAAGAAAATGCATGAAGCACAGATTTCTATTTTTGGTTGCAGTTGTAAGCATTGCCAGGGTTACAGCTGCTTTATTGTGGTTTCTCGAGAATTTCCTTGACAAAAAAAGACAACAGAATTAGCTGACACTTTTGGAAATAGTCACACAGTCCAGCTGTAAAAAAATGTCAAGTAGTTGGCAAAAAAAAACAAAATCCTATAATCTAACAGTAGCTACATGTCTACCAGCAGTGGCCCATTTGCCCTGTTAAAGTTCTTTATTTGGAACAGGGAGAGAGAAGGGGTGGGAAAAAGGAGGTTTGAAATCTTATAAAGCCACTGCCCAAAGTGGTACAGAAACCTTTTAAGTGTGAGCACATCACAATAACCTGCTGGAGAAGACATTCTCCTTTAGTGAGACTTGCAGGCACTTTGTGCATAGATGTGCTGTGTGCACATACAGATAAAGAGGGCTGAAGGAAAGATTCAACATTCTTTTCTGTGAGAGGGAAGGCATTAAGTGAGCAGTGAATTAGAAGCAAGAATTGAAAATCAAAGTAATAAAATCTCCAAAGTAATTCCCCTTCCCTATTTTACTCCAAAAATTACACTCTGATAGCAGTCAAGGTATAGGACTGAGTCAAGAGGACTGGATTTATCAAAGACTTAGGCAGGCAGCACTGGGCTTTTCCTATAAGGGAGTATTTCTTAGGCTGAACACTATGAGTGGCAGGAAACACATTTAGCAATAGAGCAAGTGATTCAATCAAAACCAAATCAGGTTAATTGCCATGCCCCTGATAGCCCTTGATAGACCAAGTGATGAATAATAGAAGTCTTCTCTTAGACCAAGTGGTAACCCAATATCTGTATTTAAAAGATATCCCACACAGGAACAGTGGATTCATTTGTCATGTACAAGCAGCCAAAACAGGGCACTTGATTGGAACTCAGAATTTCAGTTAATACTTGCAAAAATGTCTAAGGTCTAGATAATTAAATTAACTCGGGCATAGATCACTCAGCTTCATGGTGCCCAGATTTCTTTTAAACATAAATTCAAGGTCAACACTGAGCAATATCTAGAAATCCTTAACACCTCATATTTTAAGACACGAAATTCCATTTGGGGGTGATGATGAACACCTCTGAAGATCAGCAAGGCCAATGTTAGGTGCATATGTACATTTGCTCTATAGCTTTTGCTAAAAGTAGTGAACAAGGATCATCTGAAGCATACATTGGCCTTGCCTCCTAGAGAGGCGTATTTCCACATGTAATCTGCATGGGGAAGCTGGAATACTCATCCCAAAAATCTCTTTCCTTCATAATTGCACTTCTGTGACAGACCAGAGTCAAGCCCAAGAATCCAAGTTCTCCAGCAGCAACACAATTGACAAAAACTTATTTTTCACTTAAGTGCTTTAAACAATTTTACCATTTTACATGTTTGTCAAACCATTTCTGTACATCCAGTGCCCTGTCTCTTGGTCACACTTTTTCCTCTTTAAGACTGTAAATCCTCCTAGCCTGGAGACCACATATAAACTGTTCTTTTTCCCCTGCAGGAGTCAGCATGTGCTAGTTCATCTCAGCCCAACAATTAGCACTCTTGAGTGAATTGGCTTGGGATAAGAATGCAGTAGGACACTATAGTCTGTCATTGTCATGGAGCTCCATATGCTGCTGCCTGGGGGCTTTCATTTTCCTCAGTTAAGAGTAGTATTTGTGCAGATATAAGACACAGGAGATCACATCTATCTTTGGATTTTGCAGAAATGTTCTTCACCAAGTTCCTAGTAGCCAAGTTAACTCTTTCCCCAGAAAGATTATGCAGCATCCCAAACATTGAGTGAGTGAATGGAAAGCCAGAAATAGAGTCCTGTAGATCAATAGATTTGACTGAGAAAGCGTTTGCATTCTCAGGGGTAGAGATCATTGTATTTCTAAGTGGATCAGAGATATGATCCTTGGCTGCTGTGAATGGAATGGAAACTGGATGCCATCAGCAGGAGATATGAGTGCTGATGCAGTGAGGTAATGTGGTAAGGAATAGCAGAGTGGAAGGAATGCAGTGCCACTGCCCTGAGGAATCTTAAAATTAGCTCAATCTGGTATTCAAACATGGGAGGGGAGGGGAAGGAAAAGGACAGAACTTTTACATGCAAATACTTTCAGAAAAGGAGGTGACTCAATTTTTCTCTGGACAACCACCTTGAGTTGCATGCAGTATTTAGAGCCTGTCCTCATCATGTTAATGTAACAAGTGAGTGACTGTCAACTTCTTGCCATCTTGGGGCACCTTCAGCAGGGATGGCATGTGCAGTCCTGGCAGTCTGGGAGGTCAAACTGGGATGTCTGACCATAGTGCTGAGGAACCATGGCATGTAGAAGGAATCCAAGTGTGGGGTACACCACCATGCACAGGGCACACACTTTTGAATAGTGGCTGAATGCACAATCAAGATTCTAGTGGCATCTCACAACTCTCAACCTGCTACAAACTTGCCACTGGCCTTGCCAGAACCACAAGCCTGAGAAGGAAAGAACTGAAAAATGACAGATTGTTTCCACTGAAACACAAACTCATCCTCCAATGGATGATGCTTCTATGAGTAAATCTTAAAAAAAAAAAGTTTCCTGCAGCTTCTGTATGGATAATATAATTCAAAGCAGATGTGGCTCCTGATATCAGTGTTCTGACTCTGATGAGAGTGGAGTTAGCCTGAAAATTAGTATCATGAGTCTATTCTAGATGTAGCTTTTTTGGTGGCTTTCTTACAGCATTGGTTGTCTCCTCTCTAAAGTCAAGATGCTACTATTTGATTTATTTAGAGAAGGTAGTTCCATTTTTTCCTGCCACATGAAGGAGAATACAGCTGTGATGTAGAATAGTTATTAACCTTTGACAATAATTTGTATTATTTTCGGGAATGCAGAGGATAAAGCATAACTCCAAGCCCACCTCAGGGATACATTTCATGGGCTACAGGCAGAAACTGTGAATAAAATATTTTGAAACTGTACTATAATTCTTGTAATTATGACTACCCTCATTTGCCCCTGTTCAAAATTACAGTGTATTCCTTATCCCTCCTGGAATTTAAAAATGCCATACCATAGGACTGTCAGAATCTGCTAGTAAGCAAATTCCCAAGAGAAGTAAATGCACATACCACAGCTGCTTCTCTGTCACCTGGTGCCCCAGCAAAGAAGTTAAGGGCTGAAAGCAAGGATGGGATCCAAATGGAGAACCAACATCCTGATTATACCTCTGATGCTTACTTAGCATCAATTTCATGGTTGTGTTTTACACCTTTACAAGCCTTATACTAAAATTTCTACTAAAAGAAGAGGGCAAAGGAAAAGAAAAAGAAAAATAAACTTATTAGGCACAATTATCAGGAATATCTGACTGGCACAGAGCAGACTGGGTCACATCAAGGAGATGGGAATGCACTATCCTTACATCATCCCAAATACTCTAGATCAGCACTTCTACTGGTGTTCTACCAAACACTGGCCTTGGGCAAGCAGAAAAAGGAGAAGTAAAATAAAGCTCTGTCACATCATCTCCCTTCAGCAGAAGCACAAAGCTAGAGATGCAGATAGTGAATCAAATAAAAAAGTGGGAAAAAAACCCAAAAAACCAAACTTTCACTGTTGCTCCCAAAGGAGCTTCTCTTTTATAGAGGAAAAACCTTGCTAGGACTTCACAATCAGATGATAGCACCCCCTGCATTGCTCAAGCACTGTCAAGGAGTATTATACTTAGAAGATAATCCAGCCCTTGAATTCCCCAGGTAATGGTTTTAAATACCTCTCGTGATATACCACTGCATCCTATCTGAGTATGCCTCAAACATCTAGGATCACATTTGGTTATGTCCACAAAAACACTAGCTAGGAAGAAAGAGATAATGAAGGATGATTTTCATCTTTTATTTGAGAAAAAGCTAAACATATGGATCCTGGCACCAAAAGCATGGAATCTGATAAAAACACATGGACATCCATATGGAAAAAAAAAAAAGCAAGCTTCTTGGCCAGATATTCTGCTTTTGCATTTTTATCCTCTATGTACAGTGCCCCCTCCCTTCCCTCTGTAGTGCAAACTCTGCCTGCCAATGGATTAGGATGTTACAAATTCACATGCAAATTTTACAAAATGCTGTAGTGTTATCAACTTTATTAGATTTACGAATACAGTCCCCGCTTATTTTTTTTTTTATTCTCTTAATCCCTTTCATCACTTAATAACTCAAAAAGTAATGGATTTCGGTAAAAAGGAGAGGCTTATTACAATCAATCCTGTTGCTCTATCTCTGCTTAGTGCTCGACTAATGAAACTTATTTTTCTTCAGGACCTCTACAGGAAATACTTGCCTATGGAAGAAAAATAATATTTAATATGCTGCTGACTTGTAATAAGGCAGCTGTATTATTCCTCTCCTTTGGGTGTCCATCCAGAGGTTTGTAAGAGCTACATCATACTTTGTTCACCAATTTCTAGCCTGCAGTTAAACACAAAGCTACTGAAGCTCATTTAATAGGATACGCCAACTTACAGCTCAAACAACTGAGGCCCTCGCAGTCACTTTCAACTCTGAAAACTCCAAAATTTTCAAGTAATGAGAGTAAAAATGCCAGAAAGGGCATCTTTATCATAAGGTTTATATCTTAAATAGTCCTATTGCTGAGGATCACTAAGTCTGTCAACTAAATCAGCCTTCTTGATGGCCTTATTTGAAAAGCATGCCACATGCATAAGGATTTTTTTTAAACTGTCTCAGCCCCTTCCTTTGGCATCCTTTGAATGAAAAGGCAAATAGGAAGATAAACATCCATATTTCAACTTCATTATTAAATGCTTCAATAACAGGTAAGGAAGCATCAATGAATTTATTTTTTTAGCTAAATCTGCAGTTTTCACTGCTTCCATGCCACCCCTACACATAATACTTGGCTTATTTGCTCACTCTTTTCTCCATCACTGTAGGAGTCTGCTCCAATCCTGTTGTGGGGGCTCCAGAGCTTGTCCCTGTGCTCTGGGGGTTACCCACCAGTGTTACTCTACATTACACAGCTAGTGAAGCTGTCCAGAAAGCTCACCTCAAGCATGGGACAGATAGCAAGCAGCTTTGACACTGTCTAGCAGAACTATGATTGCTGCTAGTAGATATGTGTAAAAGTACACAGATACACTTATTTCACTACAGAAGGGAGAGGAAAAAAAAAAACGAAACAAAAATAACCCAAAAGTTGGTTTAAGTCAATAATGAATCAATGCTTTACCATCCCCTGATAGCCATCCACAGGAAATCAAAACATGAAATACTTAAGTGTAAGCAAAGATGCTCCCACTCAGACAGGCTCCTTGCAGTTCAAAAGCATCCAAGAAAATACTTTTCTCCGATTTTAAATTTTATTATTGACATAGATATTCATTTGCTGTTTTGCTTTGCTTCTGACCAGGACTAGAAATAGAAGTATCATGAGAAGATTTAAAAATACCACAGGCATATATCTGAGAAAGTGGAGATGCTGGATATATCCTGGGAACAAGAAACAAAATTCTATTTCCACTTTACAACTGAATAAAGAACTGCTCTACAATATGGTTTCAGCCTTGTCTAAAGTCAATTGACAACACAACATTTTCTACACTTCTGCTTCTGCTCTGAAGCAAATTCCAGAACCATCCATGAAGGTCACACAACATAACTGGTCATGCACTACTTAATTAGGAGTCAGTCCTTCCTGACCCGTCTGGTTACTTATATTCTTCAATACCTTTCTGATCATAAGTACTACTTCTTAGAATTTTAAATACAGTTAAACCCTTGTTTCTATTTTTAATTTCAGGGGTAAAAGATGGTTTTTTTTTACTATAGATGAAAGATGGGGAATTAGGAAGATCATGACAACTCTGAAGCTTGATCCTACAAATATCTCACATGGTTAATTTTCCTCACAGAAACAGTCAGCTTGCATGAATGAAGTAACTCACATGCAGAAATGTCAGCAAGACTTAGCACTTAATTCATTAAATTAATGGTGAAAATACATAATTGATAAATAAACTAGAATTCTGCTCAAAAGCAGGTAGAAAATGATTATTAGCACTCAGGCAAGTTCTCTCTCTGGTGACTGTTCTTGACTGATAAATTTGTATAAGAGCGAGTTCCTGATAAGTTCTGAGATATGAATGCTACAGAATATAAGAATAACCCCCCCCACACAAAATTTCTGAAAATTAAATACTCAACTCCATTAACAGAAAATGCTATCATCTGGAATTGAACCAAGACTTTGTGATAATGGTATTTATTCCGTGCCAAGTTTAGTAGATGTTTTCTGAAGTACCAGTTTACTTGGGTTTTATGGAAAAAGTGACCTTTCCACCCAGAACAGAGGTTGCCAATTTCATTAAAGTTGCTCAAGATTTCACAGTGTGTATCCATGCCAATTCTAGTATTTCATTCCCCAATTTTCATCTATATTCCACTTGCATGAGAGTGCTCTGACAAAGCTACAACCATGGCATGTTTCCTGTTCTTGCTGTACTCACTGACAGCGTATTACTCAAAATGTGAGAACATTTGGAAGCTTGGAAAAGCAAATGATGCCCATCCAGAGCATCCCTCCGATGGCCAGTGGCTGTTAGCCCCTGGGTCAGGTAATCTGCACCACAAGCATCCCAGAAGAGCCTGAATCCACTTGACCACCAGGAGAAGAGCCAAACCTGTCAGTTGGTACTGCAGCTTGAGCTCATCATCTGTGTTTACATAGCTCCTCAATCAAACCCCCATGCTCTGTAAACTATGTTTATTACCCTTCATACAGGCCAATACAGTTTCAGTTTGCCATCCTTGCAGTTGGAGCAGCTGGAGATCCACGCCTGATAGCTATTTTCTTCTTAATTCTCTCTTTTAAGACAGAGGGAGCAGTTATTACTTGCCAAACCAGCACATGTTCACAAAGAGAGTGCGGTCAAGTGGTCAGGAGCAGAGCTGATGTTAATTAGCAATGAAATGAGGAATGAACCAGCATTAGCCCTGAGACTAATCAATGGGAAAATCACTCCAAGCGGGCAGCTTAATGAAGTACTATACAGCTATTTATTTTTAGTCTGTTTTAGCCTGACAACAAAATCCAGATTAATGTAAAAACAAGTCTAGAAAGTATTTCCTTGTAAAGTCACAGCTCCAATTTGTTTGGCTTTTTGATTGCATTTGTCTACACTTTTCCCTGCTAATTAAAGGCTCAGCCAAAAAAATTAAGGCAGGTCAAAACAGCATATACTATCAGTGGCATGTGTTTGTCATTTACCATAACCTGCCACCTTGCAGGTGGCCCATTTCAGGACCTCCACTGCACTTAACTCACTGCCCCTGCACAGTAGCAGTGGCTGGAGGGCAGCTTTCCTGTCCCCAGCCTGCTCCCACCACTTCTACATCAGGGAGGGATGGATGCATCCTGTGACACAACTTGGGTGAAGCAGCCTCAGTTCCCCTTGCCATCACAAAATTCCTACAGGACCCTGGATGAGGATATCAGGGCATGAATGCCAGAGTATGTTTGAAAAATCTGGGACTTTGCTCTGGGCATGACACAATTCCTCACGTGCAAAACAGGAAACTGCAATAGCAGTCTTCAAATATTTGCATTGGATGATTGCAATTGAATCAGAAGCTACCTGCCAAATAAGGCTCTAGGCAGGACATGTGAGGATGATTATCAAGTGGCAACCCCACCAGCTCTTCTTTCATGCATTCCCATACTGCATGCCACATAGGATGCTCTCAGGGGATCCCACCAGTCTCCTCCCATCCTCTTACTGCACTTCCCATTCTCAGCCCATCCATACCACAGGGACTGTCTGTCACTGCCATATTCCCATGGCACAAAGCATTGCCAGGCACTCTCAAAAGAAGGTTGAGAGGAAAAGGAGATCCCTGAGATAGGCAGCCTCCTGGTCAGAGACCCCCCAAGACAGGACATCTTCCTATGTCTCGTGGCATCTGTCTCTTTGATCTGGACCATGTTCTGGACCCCTCTTCCATGGAAACACCAGCATTTTCTAACAAAGGCCAAGGTAACACATTTTGAACATGGCAAAAGGCAAACACTGTAAGTAGTAGAGACCATGGAAGAAGTTTGTTGACCAAAGCTTTTTCTGCACTGCACCTGAAGACAGCCCCATGATATAATCTCAATTTAACTAGCTAAAAATAATATCAGTTTAAAACACTGCAATGGTGAAAAGCAAAATTTTGAAGCTTTGCTTAGTTTCCTTCTCTTGCAGGACTCCATTCACTTTCAGTGCTTTTCTACACAAAACATCATTTACATGGCAGCAAAATTAGTTATGGTTCTGATTTGCAATTAAAAGCAGGAGTTGTAACACCAACAGTAACATGAGTAGAAGATGCAGGAATACAGTCCTACCTGCCACAGTAGAAACAGACACAGGTAAAAGGTCAATTGAATCTTGCTTTTATAGACTTTTTTTTACTGAGTGCATTATACAATTCATTGTTTGTTTGATCAAAGTCCTCTCATATGCTAACAGAAATGTGATTTGAGAAGAGTTTCTTAATCTCACCAAGTATAATCAATAACTGTGTCAAAGAAAAAAAAGGGGGAGAATAATAAAAAAAAAGACAACAGGTCTCATGCATGTACATTTAGTTCATAGAATGTACTTAAGACATTTCTCATCTAACTGTATGCTGCAGTCAACATAGTTCTGTTTCTTAACTGAACCTTACTAGCCCCTATCCAGCAAGGGCAGCACAAACCATGCAGGCTACACTGCCCAAGGAAAAGAAGAAATCTTTAACCCAGTATTATTGGCTCCTCTGTAACAAAGACAATTTCTAAGTCAAATTCACCTCCCAAAATGGAGACATGACAGCAAATGTATTCATCAGCCCTCAGGTGACAAACCCTAATTAAAGTGCACTGTGTTTGCAAAACCAGAATTGAAGACACTCAAGTACAGTAAATACACATCTTTTGCACTAAGCAGAGCAAGACAAACGGTAGCTTCAATTTAATACTCCACATAAAAAAAGCATTCAGAAATTACTACTGTAGCTGTATTTCAACAACATGTATTGTTAGACACCTTTCAACACAGCATTGACATGGGGAGCACCCATGCCATAATGTAAACTCAGACAGACACGTCTGTTTTCTTAAATGTGAGTTAAGTTTCTTAAAGACCCTATTGTGTGTGAAAAAAGCAAGCTTTACCAGTTCTTCTCTAGTTATTAAATCTCCAATCCACCAAAATAAATATTGCTAATGCTTTACACTTCAATTACTCCAAAGATCACAACATTTCACCAACTTTGGTTAAACACAATGCCTTGTGGGAGAGGTAATGGATATCCAATATGATTGAATGGTAGGAAGTTGAGGTGGAAAATCATACCTGTTTGCCAGTACATAGATGTATTACAAATCTTCCAGGGTTCTCACACACCAGTCTAACAGCTAGAAAAGACCTTTAAGTAAAGCAGACATGAAAATGTCTGGCTACAAAAACATGACCCAATTAAAGCAATCTACTACACTTGAAGCTGATTTCAACCTGCTCATGATCACCTGCAAAGAAGTGAGGGGGATTATCAAAGCTGCCAAAGATACCTTGCAAAACTTGATTCCATCCAACTGTAAAGTTGGATTTTCAGAGCTTTTTTTTTTTTATGTGTGTGTGAGAAGAGCCACTGTGAAACAATTATTTGTCAGAGTGCAGACCTGAAAAACAACATCACCAGCCAGGTAATCCCCTTTATAGGCAGATTTGGTAGCTCAGGGAAAGCTAAACAAAGGCACAATACCCTGCATCCTCAACAGCTGGGTTGGAAATTGCTGCAGATTGTTAGGAGGAGCTGCAAACTAGAGATAGGCAATGAAAAGGTTAGAAATATTTATAAAGAGAGAGACAAATTACTCCAAAGACCATATTCTTTAAATCGTTGAAGCAAAACATGTTTATTTGATTTGTTTGTATGCCTATTACAAAAATGCTACTTTGGGATTCTAGGAACCCAGTCTGTCAATTTTTCAGCTTCTGCACTTTCATGGTTGCTTAGAGCTGTTTAATGCAAATACACTTCCAATAAGAGATTTCATGCCCCCAAATTACACCCAGTTAAGGGCGAATGAAAATGTAAGGTAAATAACTATAATCAGCCATATTATCTTTCTCTTGGCACCTCTCACTTCACAGGCATATTTAAAGGCATCTCTGGGGTGCTATCATTTTTAACAAACGGCAGCATATTTCCTGGAATATTACTTATGATGCTATGCTGTGAACATTACACAGGTTAAAATGTTACCTAGAGACCTAGAAAGAATTTCATCTGTTGCAGAGCCATGCTTGTTGCCTTGTTTAGGAACACTGGATCAACTATGAGATGAAAAAAAAAGACTAAAATCATTTACCATTGGGTACTGTTGATCAATGCTGTTGGGGTGCAGCAATTCAAGGCAAAAAAGACTACACATTTCTCATTGAAGATGCTCTGGAAAACAGAACACCAGTTTAAAAAAGCGGGGGAATCTAAAGATCTTTTTCCTACATTGTTATTTTTAAACTAATAAAATCATGCTTAAGACAGAAAGGTGATACAAGCATAGCTATTAATATCCTCACAGTCCCTTACTGTCTCCATGAAAAAGTACACAGTGATATGCAGTAATCAAGGAGTAAGTAATTACTCACTTGGCAAAGAAAATATAGAGAACAAGAATCTTGGAAAGGAAATACATCCCTGAAGTCCTTCAAAACACATATGGATTATTTTAAGCAGTCTTGAGCTTGCAGTTGGGCAGGTTTGTGGTTTATTTTGCTTTGTTCTATGTGAAGATGACTTCAGACTTATGCAAAAAAATATTCAACTATTGCCAGTGATTGAGTTAAACCAAAGGAACTCTACAAGACAGTAAGTTACTTCAGTTTAGTTTCTCACATACATTCAAATTGCTGCCACACCTCCATTTACCAGCTTTTTGTTATCCAAACTATTTTTTACATCATTAGTTTGCAGATCTATTTATGCCAAGGTTCTGTTTTCTTCTAGGAAATAGTTTCTCTGCAAATGAAATACCATGCCACCATTTGTCTTTTGTAAAGGAGCCCACAAAGTTCTGGACCAATTTATCCCTCTGCACAACACCAGCACAAGGTTTGACTCCTTAATTCAAAGTGAACCTAAGTCTTATTAAACCTTGTGTAGGGATTAATTTCTTCCCATGTGGTTAAAAGAAAGGGTGGAAAAAGTAGCAGTCTGGGAAACAATGCACAGACCCTTGTTTGCGCTACTGGCATGTGAAGTAACCTTTGGAAAGTTGTAATTTATCTGTCCCTTAGCTCCCCATCCATAAATGGCCATAACAGCTTCACAGTTTAAAGTCCACTTTTCGTAAACCACAGATCAAAGCTGCTGAAGAGGAACAAACAAGGATAAATAAAGTTAGGGGGCATCAGGCTGCTAAATACATTAGTCCCTAGGATAGGCTTTCCAGTAGTACCACGTTATCACAGTGAAGCAATGCGATAGCCTCCCCAATCTTTCATCAGCTCAGAAATAACAGAAATATCTGCTGAGCTGCTGTGAAACACAAATCAACACTTGAAGTCAGACTGAAAGACAGAAATGTTTGATTTCTGCATTCTGTTACACGTTCAGGGCAAAGGCCATCAATTTATTAATTATAAATAATAGCTACATTTTCAGCAGAATAGGGATTTGGACCAAAATATTGGTAAACAATACTCTGATGATCAGTATGGTTTTTTTGGGCAGCCAGACACATACAGATCTCCTTTTCCCCCATCTCTGCCAGTACCTGGTGACTGTCAAACACCTCTCATCTGTGCAATATTGCTGACAGTATGGCCAGAGGGCCATCTCTTCCCCATGATAGGGGTGAATGCACAGCAAACTCCTGAACCAGCAGCACTTCACAGAAATGACATGTTTCAGGCTCATAGGGAAAAACATCCAGGTGACTGCTCTCCCAAGACAGACACGGAGCAGTCCACCTTAACTTCATTAAACGCACTAAGTAAATGCACAACCATCCCCAAAAGGCCCCTTAGTCTGCAATGTGTTTTATCTACAGTCATATTAAATGCATCTGGAAATGTGCCTTTCTAATATCCGAGTTTCCATTATACACTCACCTAACCCTCATCTCAAGGCCGGACAGAACAAAGCTGTGCACAAGACTTTGATTTCTCTTTGTGAATTAGAAAACATTAAACATCCAAACTTTCTCATAAATAAGCTGAGGAAAAGCTACACAACATCAGCACAAGTCATGTTTTTTCTCACTTAATCCAGACCTTAATGATCAAGAGATATCAGAAAAGTGTCAAAGGAGATAAACCAAGTTATCCCTAATAATGCATCTATGTCTCCTTGCCAACAGTAGTTGATCTGGGAGCTCTGTTAGTGCACCAGGGATAAACAAAGACCTCAAAACTTAGATGTCAATACAAAGTGCTTGCTGATTCACTGGGAAAATAAGTCATTGTGTACCAAGTTTCTGATACAGTTAGCAATGCTTTGAGGCTATGAGGATAAATCCTGTAAATAAAGGTGCTGTATGACAAACCACAATTCTTTTTTCTTTATCTGTTCCAAGGCACATTTCCTTTGTTATCTGAAGGGTGAAATAGCCTTTCATTTCATGGAAATAGGAATCAAGAAACACTAGGGGGTATTGCCACACTGTCCCCAATACCATCACACCAAAGAACCATTACCATCTCTCACATGTTGCTTCTTCTCTCATCCCCTTCAGAAAGGAAACAACTTAAGCAGCATTTTGTTTGGGATGTAAACAGACCCTGTGGTTATCAGAGGGAGAGCAAGAATGAAGTCAAATATGCACCCAGTGCGTAAGACCAGGCATGTGACTGGAAAGTTGTGTGAAAGTTCAAGTAACCACATCAGACCAGCCCACAAGAAAACTGTGCCTGGGGGACAAGCTCTATCCTGGCTGTACATTCTGTATATTAACAGGTTTCAACTGATAAAGCTCACATATACTCAAAACTATAAATATGAATAAACTATTGCTTAAAATCACTGCATGTTGGTCCATGACTCCATTATTTTTGTGTTGGGGGGTGGGTGGAAAGAGTGTGTGTGCTAAAAACACTGACATTGCTGCAGAACAGCATATCTCACTGTTCTTGTTACAGCACTTAAAAAAAAAAAAAAGCCAAAACAACCAACCCATAAACATCCAAGATAGGCCCATCCACAAAAAAAGGTAAATACCCAGTATTTCAAATGGGACTTAAAACTGCCTAGGAGAGAGGACAAGGATGTCAATGGACAATCTCACTACTGAGGCCACAAACTCTACATGCTGCATGAACCCAAATCAGCCTAACCACTACAGGTTTCAGGTCCACGGACACCAAACAGCCATGATAAATAAGATAAAAGGTGCAAAAACTAGTCTTCTAGTCTCCTAGAGATAATGGAGACCATGTTTTGTGGACACCTCTAGAGAAATTTAAGGCCAGGCTGAACAGGCACTGAGCAACCCAATTGAGTGGGAGGGGTCTCTGTCTATGGCAGGGTGGCTGGAACGAGATGATCTTTAAGGTGCCTTCCAAACTATTCTATGACTCTATGACACAGTGTGAAAGAATTCAAGCAAGCTCCCAAATCAAATGTTACAGAGTGTGATCATCAATACACTCCAAGATAATATGTAGTTACCTACTCTTACCATAGGTTCCTCCTCTTCCCAGTTATCAATACCATTTCAGAGGAGTTCAACCATGAGCTATTCCTCAGACATCCCTTGATTAGGCAAAGGCAATCAGTCATCTCCCTGGCTGGCACTATAGTCTTCAACAGGAAAGGGCAAGTAAAGAAATAATCTCCATATCACAGCAGCTGGGTACATGCATCAACTCTGCATTCTCCATTTATTTAAAGTCTACGAGTAACAGGAGAAAAAGTTAATACCAACTTTTAGGACCTTTCAATTGAGATGCTGAGGAAAAGCTGCACACAAAACTTTCCCTTTAGTCCTTAAGGAAACACAGCAGCAAAGGTAAACTATCTCATTACAGGGAGTTTTCCTTCTGAATTCCCTAGGATATAGAAATAGTCAAAAAAGCTGTCTCTTAATGTAACAGACAGGTAATTCTTAAGGTCTCAGAAAGCTTTAAGGCTGAATTCATGGATTCTAACAGCAATTCAAGTAACCAAAAGGGTAAACACCATCACTGCAGCTAAGTATGATTTCTGCCCTTCCCACTTCTAAACAGTTAAGTAAATTACTATATAAAACACTATATGCCTGTAAGACACTTAAGCATGTTGGAGCCTTCAGCCCCAGATTTACAAGCAGTTCTGAGACCTAGGAAAAGTGGAATTTGAGCTATCCCAACATAAAGAGCTCCAGGATCTTTGTCTGCCTTATTTACAGTAATTTCAGCATTGCTTCTCTCCCAGTCTCATTCAGTTTGGCCTTTAAAACCAGACTGCTTATTTTGCTTATTGCTTTCTTATTTCCCATTAGTTTTAATTCCAGGTCATCAGTATAGTCAATGGGGAAATTTAGCTGATCCACAACGGAAAAGACTTTTACAGCCAATTATTTTTTAAATTAAGGTTCATGGAGTTACGAAATTGTAAGTGCTGATACTTTTCACAGAACAAATTTGTAAATAAAATGTTTAATGAGCAGTAGCCACTGTTCCTGTAAAGACTAAGTGGGCAGCAGAGATAAAAGCCTCACATAACCAGAAATAAAGTCGGCATGCATCCTTCCCAGCTCCTTTTTGTGGCAGATAGGCCTCAGCTCCTTGATAACCATCACTTGTCATTCAATTAATCTCACATCTTGAAGTTGTAAAGCATATACTGCAATGGGTGGGAGGAGGAAGCAGAATCCACACACACCAACAGCTCTTCCCATCTGTTCCAGGGATGGACACTGTAGATAAGACCAAGCCATCAGCCATGGGCTGGACATGCTCTCAGATACCAGCACACTAACTAGTATCCAAGCCTGGACTCTCTTCATGTTTTACTTGGTGGGGTTTATTTTTGGTTTGAGGGATTTTTTGGTGTGTGAACTTTTTTTTTGGGTGGTTGGTTCCAGATTTTAATTATCTTCTCGAATAGTGCAACTACACAGCTTGTTAAAGAAAGGAGACTCTCTAAAGGTCTGTACTCTGCAGACAAGAAGTCTCCACTACTTCGCTCCTCTTTCTGCTTTCTTTAAAGTGTGCCTTTAAGTAGATTTTCTTTACATCTTTGAGGGATTTTATCTTTACTCATACACCTAGAGGAGAGACTTCACGAACACACTAGAGCTAACATTCTTCTCTCTCTCGATTCTGCACTCAGCTACCACTAGATGGATACTGCTCTACCAGAAACAAAATTTTTCACCCAAGGACTTACATTGAAGTGTTCTGTACCTTCACCTGGTGGCCACCTAGGTGAAAACAAAATATTCCACAGACCCTTTTAAAAATAATCTCCTGTATTTCACAATACAGATTTTAAAGACATGACAGTACTACCATGGAGCACATAAGGTACTCATTTTGCCAACATAACCCCTGCACAATCAGCTTCTAATTCATTGCTTTTCAATGAGTTTTGAAATTCCCCAAAAAAAGGAAAATATTCCACACCATAACCATCTATGTAATAAAGATACAATACAGTGGAGCTGTCGTGGACACAAGCCTGCTGCCAGGATTTGAATCTTGGCAGTTACATACTATCACTATCTTTGGTATAAAACAAAATTACACCTGTGAAAAAAGGAAATTCAGGAACAAGTGGGATACTAGCTAAGTCACAAATCTAATACACAGCATTATATTTTCAATTTCAGAACTAGGAAACATTTCTTAAGAGGTATTTCAAGAAGCATCTGCCTTCAAAAGATTTACTTTTTTGCATAGGCATTACTTGAAGCAACAAATGCTGATGCTGAATTATTTGTAGGAACTGATTGCAAGTTCACATTGCATTTGCTTTGAAAGTATAAATAATTACTATGATGAAGGATGCCTGGTCCCCCCCATAAAAGTTATTTAAAAGAAACAGAAACCAAAACAGAAGAAACATTTCTGAAGTCCCTGAACTTAGATTGATGCAGTTGCAAAACTTGGATAATTTGCATGTTTAAATTTGCCTGACTATTTTCATTTAGCAGTCAAATGTTATGGAAGTTGGACAAACAAAGTCAGGAGACTTGTCCTTTACACTTTTTTTTTGTACATTCTTTTCCATCAAGGTAGAAAGTGGCAGAAGACATTAAAAATCCAAAAAGTTTTGCTTATAAACATAAGTAGGAATTTAACAGAAACCATGAAGCCATAGCTAAACTACTAAGGCCCTGTGATCACATGGAAAGATCTGTATGATGGGCATGGCCACAGCCTTTGTGCCACCATTCTGACAAATTGACACAGATTGCAGTGCTGTGAGAGTGTTTCAGCAGCAATGTCAGCTTGGTACTTCAAAGGCAAATTTTTCTAGTAAAACTAAGTGATTTTGGATCCCAAGTGCAATAACAGTTGTGATTCCCATCAGACTCTTCTCAAAGCTAAAGAACTGTGGTAGGGCAATGGGCAGTGAGTGCAAGCTGGAACATAGGAGGTTCCACAGAAATATGAAGTAAAAATTATCACAGTGAAGGTGACAGAACACCAGTAAAGGCTGCTCAGAGGTGTTGTGGGGTCTCCTTCTCTGAAGTCATTCAAAACCTGCCTGGACATGCTCCTGTGAGACCCAGTCTAGGTGTTCCTGTTCCAGCAGGGGGATTGGACTAGATCTCTTGGGTTCCATTCCAAACCCTGACATTCTGCAAATTGAAACAAAACAAAACAAAAAACAGCTCCCCACACCTGCTAGTCATTACCAGGGCTTAGATTATTTTTTTGTACACTCACTTGCAGATACATAACTACATGGTTAGTATGCACTTACAGGTCCTGAGACTGCATCAGCAGACCTGCTAATTGTGTTAATTAGCTATTTGCATGCACAATTACCTGATTTGTACAAGCAGTCAAGGTGATCCTACATACAAATTAGGCATGGATTTGCACAATCTACCCATATGAAAATCTGTTATTCTACTTATATTTAAGCACCAGAGATCACCACCTATAGAAGAGTCTGGGAGTTCCTGTATTTATAGTTCATACATCTACCAATTTCAACACACCTTTCACATCACTTCCATACAGCACTGTGGGCAATCACATATGGTCACACAAATATCAAATGAAGTCATAAAAATAACCTGCACCCCCATACAGACAGAATGTTACTTTTGTCCTGTAGGTCTTTCCCCATCCCCCCCGTTATCTCTTCAGTGCTGAGAGCTCATGAGCTTAACAAAGTAAACTTGATTTTACTTATCACAGCAAACTCAGGAAGTTCTACAAGGAGAAGAAACCAAAACAACTCTGTTGCAAATACTCAATTTGAAGCCCTGAAGTCTGCTGAACATTTAAACCCTCCCTGCTCCCATACTGGATGGCTATAGAGGGTTTCAAACACAAATGGGTCACCTACGTTTAAAGTCAAGTCATGGCATAACTTGCTAAACAAATGTCATCATGAGGTTGCTGAGGGATTCCAGACTGAAGCACATACCTATTAGAAAAAGTGATCTCTCCAAGACCTGGATAACTTTTCACCTCTCCTTCCAAGGTAATACTTGTAGCTGAAGAAGGGTTAAATGAACAGCAATGGAGTGGTGCAATGCAATCTCAGATGCAAGAACATCTCCACTTGCTTGAAGGAGGGCCAAGGCAATGAAAAATGTTCAGTTCACCAAGAACAGAAATCCCTACTAGTTCAACAAAGAAGAAACAAGACTCATAAGGTGATGAAGGCAAATTCCTAAACAATCACATCACTAAAAAAAAAAATCTTGATACAGTATATATATATACAGTACATATACAGTATATACAGAAATATAATCAAGTAGAAAGTTAAAGACAGGTCCCCAGTTCCAAGTGTCATGCATCTCAGTCTCAATAGCTGTGATAATTTGCACAACTTCCTCAGTGAAAAAAAACCAGTTACATCATGACCTGGATGTATAGCTCAGTTGGGAGAGCATCAGACTCCCAATCTGAGGGTCAGGGGTTCAAGTCCCTGTCCAGGTATGAGGCTTGTCAGAGTTGCGCTGATGGTTGGACTTGATGATCTGAAAGGTCCCTTCCAACCTTGATTAAGAAACTATGAAACTATCAGAGATTATAATACAAATGACTACACTTAATAAATAGAGGTGCATTCTCCTTCTGTTCCTCACCACATATTACTGGAACAACTGTGCTTCTTCTCAACTAGAAGATGCTTCTCTGACCTAAGGCAAATGGTCTGCTTTATATGCATACAAGATAGCTCCTTCCATCTGATATTCCTTTCTCTCCTCACTAGAAATTCACAGAAACAAAAAGACTCTCCCAGACAATGAGACAAAGCTGTTACAGCTTCACATACAAGGTTCATGTAGTAACACAATTGTATCATTTAAGATGAATTACTCCTCCATTTTTACATCAGTCTAAGTGTGCAGAATCCAGTAGGGACCTCAGGAAGAGCATAAGGGCTTCACTGAATAGACTTCTGATGCAACTGCTGATGGTTAACAGCAGTTAGTAGGAGAGGATACCTGCTGCATTGTTGCACCTGAATGTCCCAATTGATCCAGTAATGAGTCTGACTCATTCTCCCATGGCTAAATTGGATTGAAGCCCACTGGCTTTAAAGTTGGTACCACTAAAGACTGAGTGAGAGGGACCTTCTTCTGTATCTTTACAATAAAGGAGCATGTTCTTTCTTTTGTTACATTAAACAAAGGAAGCATCCTTACTGAAAAATCCAAGCTTCTCCCCCCAAGCACATGTTCAAATATGTTTATCTGGGAAGGCCTACAGACCTGTGCTGCAGGAGCATCTCCTGCAGATGAAGCATCTAAAGCAAGTAGTGTTCCATGTTATAAACTGCTCATGCAGCAGGACTGAGAAAAAGGCATCTCCTGGTCACCGGCTGTTACTGACTACAGGAAAACGAAAATACAGCATCTCCACACCTGCTCACCTGATGGTGAAGGAAGGAAAAGCCATTACCCAGTGACAGGAGACGAAAAACCAAAATCCACTTCAGCAACTCATCCCAGCACTGGTGATTAATCTCACACTCCCACAGCCTGATGCACATTAACCAGATAATTAATAATTTCTTTAGGGACTCCAGCTCAGCAACTGTTTTATCAACCTGCATAGCACTAGGAGAGACATGCTGCATTTGTGATCAAACTGCTGGAACTACAGAAATGTTCTGCAGGAACAGTAAAAGCTTCAGAGCAATCTGTGAGGCCAGTTTTACAAGGAACTGTAACATATGTGCAGAAATCAAGGTTGCTCCTTTGTCAGTGCAATCACCATACCCAAAATCAGAGCCAGATCAGCATAATAAGAGTAATTAACAGGGATGCCCAACTCCAATCCAGCCCTCATCTTTCCCCAACAGGGGTGCTTTTCATTATTTTAATTTTTTTAATAAACTTTGCCTGATACAGTAACATAAATCCATTCATGCACTTGGCATGGATACTAAATCACTTAACACCAAAAAAGTACTAAGCCCCATCCCCCCAAATCTATGTGTCACAGGATGTCCAAATTCTATAAGCCACAGGTTTTCAAGCAATTCAGTGAGGAACATAGTGACACTTAGCATAGATCTTGCTAGTAACTTTTTGCCATCCTCTGTGCACTCACACTTCTGTGTTCAAGGACAGTCATACAGGATGAGAAACACTATCAAAGTGCTGGCACCACATTATCTCCCCCAGCACTTAAAAACAGACTGCTGAGAAAAATTGTTGTAAGTATTCTTTCAGATATTAAACTCCCCAGTGTGTTAGATACATCAAGTATCAGGTGATTAAGAATGACTGATAATTAATATATCACACCCACAAAGAGAGATGGGGTATTATTTCTATCTCCATCTGAAAAAAAAGGACTAGACTCATAGATCTGTCTAAATGATTTTACCTTTCCAAATTAAAAATCTTGTGCAACTGCTGTTAGCAAGGAAATGCTCCTTTCCCCCCAGTAGCCTTCAAAACCTTGTATTATTTGGGCCGGTTTTCTGGTTAGTACTGGGCAGGTAAGAAAACAAAGGCACCTATGAGTTTCCTGAAGCCTCCCCACCACAGAGTGGGTTTCGTACAGAAGGCCCCAACAGGCCTTTGATCACACAACTATACTTCCATCCAAGAGAAAGATGAAGCTTTTGGCTAGGGCTCAGAAGAGTATCTGCCTTCCAAAAGATATTCTGCTGCTAGGACTCAAGTCCTAGAGAAATGCTCACACAAAGCTCCAGAGATAACTATACACATCTACCCACACAAGTGCAAGTGCAGGACTGAATGCATATCTCTCTGTGCATGCTCCAAAGTGATAAGTTTATTTCCAAAGCTTGTTCTAAGACTAAGTTAGTAATAAAGAACACGTTTTTAGTACACAACATGGCTCAATTTGCATTTTCCTTTCATATGATGTCAACTGAGTGATGCAATATAGCAGCTTTTTAATCATCTACTTTAGCATTTATGACTTCGCTCATCGTATTATTTGAGCCCCTTCATTTTCACAGTGTCAGTTACCATTATTCCATTAAATTAAATAAATTCCTTTTACAAGCACCATTCTATAAACACACACTAGAGATAACATAGACACATGGTGAGGATTCACACACTACAGTAAGCAGATCACACCTGTCTTGATTTTCAGTGTAGCTGTCAGAAGAGTATACTCTCCCATCAAACTGCACGCAGATCTCCTCATTAAAGCTACAGGGGAGAATAATTACAGAACAGTACATTGCAGTTTACCAATTGGTCCTGAATACATAATGGTCTATGGAAGAAAAATTGCATCCTCCAACTGCTGGAAAAAAATCAAATTGTTATTATAATAGAATAATCAACATTTTAAATTATACAATGACTTGCCTCCTGTATGCACAGTAGGCAGAGATAGGTGATGAGGTCCAAAAAAATTCATAGACTCCTAGTCCACAAATAGAATTATTCTTCCTGTGGCAAACACTCCATTCTCCAACCTTCTGTTCTACAGTAAAAACCTCATTCTCATGAGAAGTTATATTTATGGTAGAGTGAACCTTGAAAGCAAATAGGTTGTTTTCTGGATCTCCTAGGCCTCCCTGATGGGTGCCAAACATGTTCCTCTCCACATCCTCACTCCTCAACGGTGAAATAGCAAGTTTGTTGGGTCCCCACCTTCCTTCTCCCAATAGCCAGGGGAAAGGAAGGTTGCAATGGAAGCCTGTTACCTCCAGCCACACATATGAGCTCCTTCCAGCCCTCAGCACCACCAGACCTTGTAACAGTTAGTTGTTATCTTCTCCACTCAGATAAATGATGCTGGGGAGTCTGCAAACACCTTCATACACTGCAAAACAAAGTAACCCCCTGGTGTTTCTGTCTCTATTTACACTCCAGGACTGAAGCATCCAAAACGTATTGAACTGAAAGTCCCGTGGAGCACATGGATGACAGATTTTTCACCCATGTTGGTAATTGAGACTTGCATTTTTGATAATCGATAAAAAACAAACCCATTTTTTATTTGGATTCCCTTTGCCTTCCAAGATTCCAACATTTAGGACTCGAAGCTCCAACCCGTATCAAACTCATTGCTTTTCAGACACTACTACTTAATACCAGCTCTTACTCTTCATATAAGGAAGCAGAGACACAGGAAAAGTCAAATACTTCTGATAAAACAAGACACATCAGCTTTGCAGAAAGCCTTACAAATCTTCCAGCTGCAGTTGGTGCAGAAACTGCCCTGGGGTGACCACTAGCAAGGACATCCTTCATCAGGAGCTTGGCAGCAAAGCCCAGTGGTGACGACACAGTAACTCAAGGATATTCATTCTTGCCTTTATCTGTGGAGTCCCAAGACTTGGTTCCCATTTCATCTCTCCTTTGCAATCCTCAGATAGTCCTCACAGTTTTTCACCAACTGCTACATGTACAGAATTAAGTCCTCTGGGAAAATCTTCCTTTACCTCACTAGCTCTGGACCCAAACATTAACGAGCTAAAGCACATTCAGTAATATAGCTCACATGAAAAATACAAACACATGACAGAAATTGTTTTTTTAAGATTGAGTTTTTAAAGATTAGAGGCCTGTTAGAAACTTTTCTTTGCTCTACTATCCCCAACACTACTGACCATGCATATTCAAATAGCTCATTTAAATGTACTCTGTAACAAAAAAGTATTTAACTGCTGCAATGTAATATTTCCCATGAGTTTTTGGGGAATCTGTGCATCAAATGGCCCTTCATGAATTACACTTTTCTATTCTTACTATAATAAAGTCAGTTTGGCAGCTAGTGAGTAGTAGTCCCATACCTCTTTTCCCTCTAAGCCACAATAAATTGTATTAGTTGTAAACTGCCAAATTGAGACCCTGCTTTTCCTGGATGGGGAGGGAAGGGTGAACCACATTCGTCATAGACAAAGGTAGTGAAGGGAAAGAAAGAAAAAAATAATCTGTCACAGATACTTCAGTACATCAGGACTCTATGTATCAGAGAAGAGAAACCCTGATCAAGTCACATGCCCTTACTACAGAAGATAAGATCAAAATGTTTCAAAGGAAACTGATGGTGACAGTTTCTTCATTTGTATGCAATGTGACACAGCAGATCCAAACTCTGGGCTACTTTTTGAACTATTTGTCAGGGGAGAGAAATTATTATTTTCTTTTATACCTTACTTTTAAGAACTCTTAGTCATCTGGGGGTTCTTTTGCCCGCTCCATGTCCCATTGCCCTCTTTTTTTTTTTCTTTCCATTTTCCAGCCAGGATTTAAACGTTCACCTTTGATGTAATATTTTTGTTGCACATCAGAATAGCTATGCCAAGCTTCAAAAAGGCAATTGAATACAGAGAATGAAAAGAATGATACAACTTCAAACATGAACTTTTAATAAAATTATCCTCAAGAAACCTCCCTTGTGATTTTTTCTTTTCACCCTGCATCATCTTTTAGTCTTCCCATGTGTTTGCAGTAACTCAATAATTGCAAGGCCTGTAGTCAACTCTCAGCCATACGCAAAAGTATATCTCCCAATTTCATACCTCTTCTGTCTAAAGGGTTAAATACAGCACAAAGTGGGAAAGGTCAGCAGTTGCTTCATTACTCAATAGGTTGTATAAGTTACATACATATGGCAAAAAAAGTAAACAAGGAATTTCTGACTAGCCCCACCTTCACCATGGCCAAGCCCTAATACATTTTAACCCAGCATTCCCTGTTGTGTGTGAAATTTGCAGTCAGTCTTGTTATAGTTGTTAGCAAACTTCCTCCAAAACTTGACCTTCTGTCCAAAAAGCACCAGAAGTCTTGTCAAAGCTCATTAATGCTAAAGAAAGGCACTCTGTATTCAGAAGCTACTGATACATTTAAGGTAGTAATATTCTCCCAGAAGCATTGTAAAACATTCAGAAACTGCAGTATTTGCAACCATATAAATATCTGAGACCAACAGAGCCAGACACAAAAAAAATATGTTGCCATCTCATGGGTGAAAAATATGAATCTCAAGCCATGAGAAAGTAGCACAACACTCACATCTAGCCCTGGTACAGCCCAATAGATCAAATTATACAGCTGTATCATCTGATTTTAAATGTAAAAAACACTTTAAGTGTTTCAAACTCTTCCATAAATCCTTGCAAATCCTGGAATCATGCTAATAAATGCTACTGAATTTAGTTTCCTTACTTATATACTGAAGCTTCACATCGTTTTTCTGTGTTCCTGAAGCAACACAGAACCTAAAACCTTCATGAGGCACAGCAATGCTGACATGACCCAGCTCTCACCTCTTACAACTGTGCTTTGCACCAGCAAAAACCTTAAAGAAATGATCTGTGCCCCTAGAAAATTCCAAAACTGAATTTCAGAAGCTGCCACTAACAGAGAGAAAAAAACAAAAAACAAATGCATGACAAAACACACTCCTGGACATGCAAACACACATGTACAGCTTCACATGACTGGTGAGAGGCTTGAAGAGTTTGCCTACACTACACCCACATGTGTAGTTGTGAGATGAGACTTCAGTTTGATACACACATCCTTACAGCAAGAAACCATGTTTGCAAAACCCCAGTGTAATTTATGTTCTATTCACTGTTATTGTGCATGTCCCTGCTAGCACTTCAGGTACCTACTGGCAGACACTAGATTCTGCCACATGCTAAACCAATACAAGAGTTAAGCACTAAGAGAAACAAGCTGAAAATGCAAAATCAAACCCTAAACATTGTGAATCTCCATTCTTTTAAATTATGGACACATCAACAGGGATACAAGACCTGAAGACCGAGGTAGGGAAATCCTACAGGCATGGTATCATGCAACAGCATTTCTATCATCTGACTTTTACCAGCAAACTGAAATGGAAGAGTTACTTTTTCCACGGCAAGGAGTCAGCTCTTGCAAGGGCACTTAGAAGTTAAACCCTGGGGAAGGGAGCACACTGAATTGGCTACTGACCTGCATTAGAAGTGTGACAGGTATAGGTAGCTCTCCTCATACACTCAGCAGGCAGTCCGGGATTGAGCAGACCCAAGCTGATGCTGGTTCAGATGAATTCCTAACGTTGTAAGCAACAAAAACTCAGCTACTTGCTGCAACAAGAACAGCAGCTCTCAGAGACAGACAGCCTTTCAAGTACCATTAACTGACTCAG
Source organism: Turnix velox (assembly GCA_013400935.1). NCBI lineage: Eukaryota > Metazoa > Chordata > Aves > Charadriiformes > Turnicidae > Turnix > Turnix velox. The sequence continues at coordinate 70,569 of VZTY01002666.1, read as the reverse complement.
CCATTCGGGGTCAACTCCCTGCCAGTTCTGGATCAACACTGTCAGGCTTTTATGTTAGGTGTTAAAAGCCAGGTGACTTCTCATCCCCTCCTTTCCCCAGGTGCTAAGCAAATCAGTGTTGAACTCCTCCCCAGGGTGCAGCACCTGTGGTGTATTGTGGGCTTGTGGCTCCTTCCAAAGAAGACTTAAGTGGTGACAGTGATGACTGAAAGAGGAAAGGGCTGAGTCTCACTGGGAACAAGGGAATTGTGAATGGCTCATTTTGTACCCTTTACTGAGGCCACAGGGTTTTCTCCCCTGCATAGGTGTTGTGTGTTTGTTTAATCACCAGGAGACAGGAACAATTAAGAAGTGCTCAATACCCTTTTCCCCACACACAATGTAACACCTTAGTCATCAAATCACCCGCCTGAGCTGTTCAATACTTTCTATAAGAGCAGGAATATGAGAGTATGTCCAAAGATAGCAATGAACACATAGGGTAATTATTTTTAAGCTTGCTAATCACAATCAATAGTTTCTTAACAAAACTGATGAGTTGGAGTTGGCTCCTATTTTTAACTAAAAAGATATGCAGTGAAGACTTGAATTACTCCATTGGGCACATCTCCAAACTCCTAATCACTGCCAGCCAAGAGAAGGAAGGGTCCTTGGTGGGTCTTACTCCCTTCCTGAGCATGATATCCGAGTATTTTTTTCTGTAGACTGCAAAACCAGAAGTGTATTGTGACTTTTGCACAATTTTAGTGACAACACTGAGGAAGAATTTAACTCTATATGTCAAAAAAGACTTATGCTTTTTTTTTAGAATTGTATGATTGCTTGATTAATTTGAAGGTTTTTAGCTGCCATGTAAAAGTTAAACTCCCTGTAGAACAGTGCCAGAGGTATACAGTTAGGGACAGATTAATACAACTTAAAGACTCATTAGAAAGTTCCTACCCTATTCCTGTTTCAGTAAGTTTTTTCCCTAAATTTATCTTTCTCATGTTTTGCTACCCCCTGATCTTTAAATTTCAAAAGTCCTGATTTTCCATGTTTCTGCTGGGAATTGCTTCCATTACCTGCCACACTCAGAAAGATGTTTTTTCCCCTGCAACAAATCCTAAATTCATTCTCACCATTCAGTACTGCAGCAATAATTCCCTCTCAGAAGAGAGAACATGCTTTTGTTTGTTTTGTTTCTTCTACCCACTGATTAAAGCAACAGTGAGTCCAAAGGAGTAGTACAATACCATCAACTGTAATTGTTGCCTCTCACAACAAATGTGAAGGGGATCAGGAAACACACCCACCCTTGATTACTGTGAAAATATCAGGGATAAAATATGTCAGCAAGGGGAAGTAATTTTTTTTTATCAGCTTACAATGACTAAGGTAAGACAGACCAGCACCAGCCCTCTGTCCGTTAACTAGATGGAATTACAGTGATTCAGAGGTTGTATAATTAGATCAATAATTAATACTCCCTTCGTTTTCCTATTGTAATCTCTCTAGTTTTGGACAATTTGAGCTTTATTTCCAATGTCTGCTGCTTGATAAGAATGGCAGAGCAATGGAGGTTTCCATAAGGTGCCCAGTTGGGTTGGGAGCTCTCTAAGAGGAAATGCAGGTCACCAATGCGAGTCAAGCAGCTTGGCAATGCCATCATCTCCAGTCACCTAACATGACCAATGCTCTATGCACTAAAAAGAGTGACACCACGAAGCAGGTTTTTGAAGTCACCCCCCCCAACATTATATGCAGTATCACTGTTTATTAAAGATAACTAATGCCCTAAGTCTTTATTTACTTCTGTTTATTGCTGTTTTAGCAAGAGTCACAAGAGAGCAGCTATGCTACTGGTCCACCAGGGTTCTTTAATCACTGTTAGTAGGTAAAATCATGTGTGACAACTAATCTAAAAAGCAGATTATATTCATTTTGGCTACAGTGGCTTGCAATTCATTAAAATCAACAAAGCCTTTTCATTAGCCCCCTGCTGATGTCCTAAAACCAGACATTTCAAGGGTCTCAAAGCACAGAGCTGCACATGTGCAGCAAAGCCACGACTGACAGACTTACCGTTGCCATATTTACCATAAAATCTTATTAAAAACTTGCCCTCTCTCCCCTTTTTTTTAACAAGAGGATTTAATTTATGACCTCAGATTTCAAAATCATGAACTTAGAGACAGAACTTCTTAAGTTTCAAAAAGTATAAGCAAACCAACAATATAATTACCAGTTACACACTTGCAGAGTGTTTTGTCTTGTAAAAAAACCCTGTCCTAGTACTGAGAGGAGTGAGATGAGAGATTCATCGGGTCTAAATATTTACCTATATGCTTGTTGAGCCCCCTGCATGCTGGAACCACATCTGAATAATTGAATTTCTAGTTAACAATGTGATCTTGCAAATCCTTTTCTCAGTGATTTCATGATCTCTGGACATATTCTCCCAATTAAGCTGCCTGAGACCCACAGTCTGGTAAACATATGACAAGAATGTTATCATGTCAAAGAAGTTCCAGGCAAAGTTACATGATGTTCTATAAGTTATGTGACATTTCATCTCCTCACCATCTCTGCTGCTCTTGAAACACGGCCAGGAAGTTGCCAAACCTGGAACCAGCCTGACTATAACCACTAAGGGTTTATCCAAAATAGGAAATGAATACCTTAAAAGTTCTCATGTTTGACTATATTTTTAAAAAATTTAAAAGGACATTGATTTACCTAATCAAGTTATTTTCTTTTTCAGTATGAGCACCCGGAGTAACTTGGGACATTTTTGGTTACAGCCCTCACATGCCCCACATTGGAAAAGTGACTTAAACAACACTCCTGCCACTGTGAGGAAAGCCACTCCTGACCTGCATCCCATCTAACAAACATACTTCTTTCCCATGTCACAGCTGGATGTGGATGTTGACCAGCTTTGTGAATTTTCATCTCTACTACTGAAGTGGAACTCCTTGTTTGTCCCCCAAGCACAATCTTGAACATTGTCACGGCTGATTACTAGACATCACTTCACACCAAGCTTCTCCAAATATGCAGATCTCCAGTGGTTTAAAGGGAAGCCAAGAGCAGTCCTTTAGTGAGAGGACTGTTCTTAAACACATAAACCACCTCAGTGCCAGGCTGCCCCTGGGACAGGAGGGTCACTACATCTCCTGCCAGGCCACTGCCTGGCAGCTCCTCCATGGTGACCAGCAGCTGTCTCTTAAAGCAGTGAGTAAAATCCAGCCTGGCAGAGAAATTAAGATACAAAACTTTTCTTTAATGGCCAACAAGGATTTTATCCATAGGGGAAACTGAGCCCCATATGATATATAAGTTCTTGGTTTGGGTCTCCATAATTAAAACAATACAAAGGCAAAAATACAAATGCCATCTCTCTTTGGTTATACAGTTAGTTGTCCCAGTCTGGTTTATGCCACAATGAAACAAAATGTGACTCAGGGAAATAGTTGGTTTGATGAGGTTTGTAACCTAGGAATCAAAGGCTGTGTGTGCTGTAAAACTACTTTCTCCCTAACATGACTGCTTATGCAGTTAAAGTCAAGAGCAGTTTTAAAGATAATTTCAAAGGAAACAGTTCTGACCTTACACCATTAAAGCTCTTGAAGGATCATGAAGAAAGAAAGAAAAATATATACAGAATTATAAAGAAAAACAACAACCAATCAGAAGGAATAACATATGCAGTCCTAACAATAGGCACAAAATTAAAATGCAAAAGTCTACTACAAAAATCCCCAGTTCCACTGGCAGTTATTCATCCATTTGAAACTGTGATTTCTACTGAGCTTGTTATAATCAAGCAGAAATTGCAAGTCATCCAATGACCTCTGGATAACAACAAGTAATTTGGATATATAGGAGATATCATAAAACATTTCTCTTTGGGTATATCCCTATGTATGCAAAACTCACACAATTTTAGGAGTTTCATGACTTGCAATCCAGTCATTCTTTCTCCTGGGTAAATCTCTAATAGCATAACTTACAGGTGCAAACACTACAGGAGTATCTTCTAAAATAAAAAAGTGAGCTGCAGATAATTAATTTGATTTAAAATTCTATTATTCCCAATGTCCATTGACATCAGAGTTTTGCTTCTTTCTGAAATGGGAAGCTTCAAGTATGGGCCATGCACAAACCAAGAAAGACAGCTGTGGGCTGAAAGGTGAGCATGTGGCAGAGAGGAGTTAGATCCAGGAGATCCACCAAAGCAAGGGGGCAAGCACTTCTTATTTCATCTGGTTTTCTTTGTCTCTTGCACTGCTGCAAGGAAAAATGCTTTTAATTATATACATCCCAAGATGAAGTTTATGTGTAAGTGCTTCAGCTTGCACATAAATTACAGACAAGGAGACTAATGACAGACTGAGTATGGGCTATGAAACAAGAATGTTCGGAAATGGTACCTGCAATGAGGGACCAGGAAGACCTGCTGCAGACAAGTGACACTGCACAGACAAACTTTTCCCTGAGAGCAGCAAAATAAATCTGGGCAGTTCCCCAAAGTCCAAAAGCAGCCAAAGTCCAAAACAGGGTAGTCCAGGCCAGGCAGAATGTGACCAGGGACATGTAGGCGTATGTATCACAGCAACACAAAAACCCCTTCAAAACCTGATGCTTTACCCCCAACTGTCCTCCCTACAAGAAAGAAGAGGAGAAAGTCATCATAGCAGTTGGACATATTGCTTTACACACTCCTGGAAGGAACTCAGATACTTTGGTCATTAGCACATGATAAAACTCTATTAAAAACACATGAGGTGATGAAAAAAGAATGGGAGGGAAAACTCCTGGGCCAGAAGAAGAACAATAAATTGACAGATGGGAGGTCCCAGCTCAAGAAGAATTTGAAGGAATGGAAAGATGTATTCTTGGAAGAGGAAGGGTACATCAGGTAGCTGACATATTGAGTTTCCAGGAAAGAGGGTAGAGTATTAATGACAGTGCAGCTGACGGTTTCAGCAGCTACCAACAAAATGATTTGCCCTTCTTTTTCAGCTGGAGAGGTGTCAGTGTGGATATGGCAGCTGATTTACATACATCATCATAACTTCCATAGGAATATCACATTTCTTTACACAGACTTGTAGTTCCAGCTTTGCAGGTCAGTGTCAACATCTAACAGCCACTGGAGACAAAGGGGAAGATTCAGAGATGCACCGAGGAGTCTGAAACAGGGCTGTACCTGAATTTAATTGCCTAATTAAAAAAGAGGTTCCAAAATACTGTGCTTCAGAAACTGAAAATTCATCAGGGCTAGTTAGGAATTGCAACCATAAAGACCACTGGAAATCTATTCCTGCTACCCTGGTAGTGATGTGCCTGCCACCTCTCCAAATCCCACAGTGGTCCAGATACAGGTCCTTATATGCTACCTGTGTTACAAAGATGCCCAGTCCCAAAGGTGAGCCTATGCTGTTCCTAACACATGCTAATGGTGCCCTCTTTTCTCATCCCTGCTATTTGCCATTGAATCTGTAACCTAAAGTACAAAAGTTGTGCTACAGCAACACATTGGCTTCTGTGCAAGGTGTCTGTCCGGCTGTTATCAACTAGCCAGCTATCTGCACAGGCCAGTTTTGACTCAGCCCATGTCAAAATGTGTTGTTTCAAGGGTTACAAGGCATTACGCTGGAAGTAATTAATATACCCAAAGTGACAACCGAGTATTGTCACAGTGTTTGCTCATTTATTATCAGTTTATATTTTTACAAGGTTATTGAGCATCTTTAGTTTGCTGAGTAATGTTTTATTCCATCAGATGGAAGAACAGAACGTACTATCAGAAAAAAATCTTCAAGCATCTGATAAAGTAATGATGAAATTAGAGCTTGTTTTCCCTGACTGACATTAGCATACCAAATACAAAAACGTTTACAAGATCAGGCCCAAATCATATGCCTTGCCTAGTAAAAGGAACAAAATACACCAAGAAAGCATAATACTAGGTTCCCAACTCCAAGCCACACTTAGTAATAATGAAATATTTAGAGCATATAAAACTATTGAAAGACCAGCACAGTGTTTGAAATTACTTCCAGTATGTTCTTACCATTTGCAGATGTCCCTTCTATTTCTGAATTTCTTTATGGCATGTAGATTTTGCTCCAACAAAAATTCAGGTTGAGAATTTTCCCCAGTAACAAGCTGATGTTGCTCAGAGCAGCATTAAACTGCTATCATGCTGTTAGATTGAGTAACCTATTTTCTCCACTAGCACAGATTGCACTTTAGTTTTGCCCTCACACCTACCAAACAGTTGTTTCTTGCAACACCTCCTTTTGAAGGTAGTTTGCTGACCTGCAAAGCAATGCTATTTTTACCAAATGAAAGAGGGGTGCAATAAAAGCAGGAGCTGGTCCTTTTTTATGACAGTCTTTTCAAATTTCATTAATTTTATATATATATATAAATGAAAGAAAAAGGCAAAAATCAAGTGGTATTAGGTAGATATATATAGTATGTATAGATGTACCTAGTTTTTAAAATGATGACATAACTAATGCTTTACAAATTTTTTCCCTTTGCCTCTCCTTACATTTTTTAAGCTTCTTTGGAAAATTTCCCTCCCATCTCCTCTTGAGTTTTGGGTGTTTTGATCTGTAGTTCTTTAAAGGGAATAGTTACATGATGCAGACAATGAGAACAGAAACGAGCAGGTACAGTCAGATGTGAACACAGGCCTTCCAGCTAGGGCACTTCTAGGACATTAAATACAAATAGTAAACAGGCTGAAGAAATTAAAAAAAAAAAAGAATAACTGGAAAAAGAGACTAAACTCCAAGAAACCAGTTGCATCGATTAGCTGACTCTTTTGCCAGTGAGTGATTAGTCAGAAAGCCTGGAATTAGTCAGTACAGCCCTGCCTCCCATGAATAAAATGTGGGGAGGACACTCTTTCCCGCCCCTCGGTGACAGATGATATCTGTTTTCTCCTGCGAGCTTGAATTTAAGAGCCACTGAAGCTCGGCAAGAGTATATTCTAGCTCAAATGAGCTGAAAATTGCATTCAATTTGAATTTCAAAACCAGAGGATAAGGAGAAATGGGGGAGAGACGGGGAGCTCGATGAGCAGGACCCATCAAGCCAGGTCCCTCCTGCAGCAGATCTGGCTGCACCCGGGCAGCTGCGGAGCTGAAAGGCAGGGCATGATGCAAAGGAAAGAGCATTGCTGGACAACAGCCCAGCCTGAGTTTAAAAATAAACGTTTCGCTGTCAGGATCAAAGCAAATTCTGCTTTTATGTATATTACAAGCTATACGGTCAGATGAAAAAGAGTCTTCTGGTTACTTGAGGAGACAGAAGTGTTGCCTCTATGCAGACAGAAGGTAGGGCTGCCAGAGGCAGGGGGTTGTCAAGCTTCTCCAATGAAAAATCCTCAATAAGCCAGACTAATCTGAATGTACTTGCCATCCCCTTGAACAGAGCCTGTGTGCTGAATGCATGCATTGAACTTTCCTGTACATAAGGTTCATTTAGGGTTACACTTTCTAGCTTGAGGTAACGTTTAATTTATGTCTTCGTGGGTGAAGGAATTATTTCCCCTTCCCTTTGTGCATTAAATTTACAGTTATATCTGATGACACTGAAAGAAATGGGAGTTACGCCTGCAACCCAAATATATCCTGTCATTTGATGGCAGGATAGCAGTTGGTGTCTTTAAGCACGACTGATAATATTCAATATTAAATACAATAATGCCAACGTATCAAATCAAGAGGTTCTTCATCAAATTTCTTAACAACTTCAGTGTGCAAGTTGACCCAAGGGTTTGGAAGAGTAGGAAAATAATTACACTTACTCGTGAGTAATAATTAATAACTTAAAGGATTAAAACGTGTCCATTAATACATTTGGGATCAGCGTTTTCTAGGTACCCTTGAGAGGCTTTTAACTTTCCCTTCCTAAACACAATGCTTGCAATGTATTTTTATAACCAGAGAGTTCAGCCATCAGAAAAAACGTTTTTGCTTTGTCTTATATTTGTTATATGCATCCAGAGATAAAAGGGACTCTATCACACCCAATAACATACTCATATCCTCTAACACAGCTTATATTTCTAAGTCCAATTATGTTATTGCATAAGTTTTCCCCTGTTTTTTCAACCAAGGGCTTTTCTTATTGATAAATCAGTAAATTGCCGGTTTTATACATGTATGTGCTGTGAGTCAGGATCCAACCCCAAAAGAAAAAAAAAGAAGTGAGGTCAATTTTCCTGGCCATTGCATTTAATAAAAGCTCCCAGGCAATAGAGTCAAGCACACACTAATAGATAGATACACCTTAGTATGCGATGCCTTCATCTCGTCTTTGATTTCCCTCTATGGCAAAAGACTATTAACATGCAAAGTCAGCTACTGTGCTGGTTTTAAGTTTTTTCCCATCAGCAAATTGATTTTTTTACCTGTTTTTTTGGCACACAAAGAGGCGATTTGCACAATTCTGAATTCTATTTGCAAACTTCGCACCACACAGAAGAAATGTTTCCAAATTTTAGTCACTTGTGTAAAAATGCTTATGCAATCACAATCACTTTAAAAATCTCTTCCACACCATTCATTGTATCTGTATCACACTGGTCAGAGGAACTACTCAGAGCACAGGACACTTTGTAGATATCTAAATATGCAATTGTATGCTTTTCTTTGTTGGGTATTTTTTCAAGTTTCATTCTTGCAATGTCCTCTTGCTGCTGAGTTTGTAAAACCTCAGAAACAACGAATCACAGAATCACAGAAAGTCAGGGATTGGAAGGGACCTCAAGAGATCATCTAGTCAAGTCCCCCTGCTAGAGCAGGAACATCCAGACCAGGTCACTCAGGAAGGCATTCCCCTAAATGCTATGGTTTTCTTAATAAACACCATCAGAGGTCTGTTTCTAGAGGGGAGGAGGAGAAATATACAGAACTGGCCCCACCACTCCATTTCTCAAAGAAAGGTTTCTTTGAAAATCAGATTATCTGCCATTACAATGCTTAATTTGCTGGAGATGATACTCAATTTACAGGAGGTACAAGAGGGCAATAAATATGCAAAATACATGGCACACTCCTGACAGATTAGCCTTCATACTGGAGCATCTAGATCCAACATTACTAATGATTCACAGTAAGAGTATTAGCCTGATGACAGCATCACATTAAATAGCTCCATGGCTTCCAAACCAGAGCCAAATCATGTTATGTCCTCTCCAGCCCATCTGCACCTATTCATGTGGACACACCCCTGATGGTGTTCTGCTCCCCCAGCTGGAAAGGCCTGGCCAGATTCAGCTCTGGCTATCAGCACTCAAACTGCTCCATGGCCTGAGCACCATTAGGCAGAGAGAGACGCTGAGTGAGCGTGGGTGACACAAGCATGGCATCAGAGGAAATGGTTGACAATTTCTCCAAGCTATTGGACACTGGAGTAGTTCAGCTGAATGGCATATGTGCCCACGTAACCCTTCAAGGTCAAGGAGACCTTATGCTATTTACTAGGTGATTGCTAGTTTCATGTATTCAAATATTTTATCAAGAAGAATTGCAGGTCTTTCCTGTTTGAGGGAAGAAAAAAACACCATTTTTTTCTGCAGACATCAGTCCCTTTTATAGTGGAGCATCACTTCTGCAATACTGCACAAGTAATGTTACAAAGCATTGACAAACCTTACAAAGAAAACCTTAGAGGGACAATCATTTCACACTTAACTCACCTTTCACTAACTTTCCTTTAGTTCACTGTTGTCTAAGTTCAAGAGGCATAAAGTCAACTCGACTACAATAACAGAGCATGACCACAAAACTCATTAGATACAAAGTCCTTCACTACCTTCTCTTATGCAATATTTTACATCAAAAGTACTTTTACTGTGGCAATGTTTGCTGTAAAGTCAGAAAAAAAGGCCATGCTCCTGCTCCAAGGCTTGCTAAAGTAAGGAGATAAACATTAAAAAAAAATTCATTAGTGGGTTTTGTTATTGTTAATTGAGGCCACTCTGGTTTTGAATAATTTAAAGGGCAAATTATAAAGAGTGTGTTGTTAAAAATGACATCACACAGCTTTGACAAATCTGCACTGTCCAGAGGAACTTACTTCATGTTCTGGAGCCCTCAACATAAGACACTGTGCTGTGGGAGTGGGTCCAGAGGAGGGCCATGAAAATGATCAAAGGGCTGGAGCAACTGCGTTATGAAGACAGGCTGAAGGAGTTGGGGTTGTTCAGCCATGTGAAGAGAAGGTTCANGAGGTTGCCCAGAAAGATTACGGATGACCCTCGAAGGAGGTGTTTAAGGCCAGGCTGGACAAGGCACTGAGCAGCCTGATCTAGTGGGAGGTGTCCCAGCCTATGGCAGGGGGGTTGGAACTTGATGATATTTAAGGTCCCTTCCAATCTAAACTATTCAATGATTCTTCGTAAAAAACACTGCTGTCAGGGGTGGCATGACAAAGCCTGCAAGAAACTAATGTGATGGAGACCACTAAAAGGCACCCTAAAAGGCCAAATCCCCCAGCACAGAGGGGAATGTACATATGCAAGTCTCCCCATTGCCTTCCTTGGTGTCCATTCCAATCACAGCCTGTAGAAGTCCAGCCCTTGTTGCTATGGCACAAGACTGCTGATGATTTATTAAGAGCTCTTAGCTCCATCAGACAGTTTGTAATTAACAGCTTCTCCTTTTCTTAAATATAAATACACAAATGAAAGCAGAGGCACTAAGTGCTGAGTGTACCCAAAGCTTCGATGACATCATCAGCGACTGCCAGTCACCCAAGCTGCAAAAATAAATAAGGGATGGGGATGCAGGCAGGGTATTTACTCAATCAGGACCTATTTTTGAATTTCCTTCAAGCTGGCTTGGACCAAGAGCCATCAATTATTTAAAAGAAGTAACATGATGCTTCCTTTGTTGAGGCAAATCTGCAAGCAGACCCCAAGAGAGAATAAAAAATGAATTAGGCAGAATTTATTAGGCAGCATGCTAGAAGAAAACAGATTCAGCTATCAGACCTGACTGAGGTTTTAAAAATAGTGTATTTCTGCCCCTAAACAACAGTCTTTCTCTTTCTTCCTTACCCTTACTAGGCCCTCAATAATCTCACCTCTTCCCTTTTTTGCCTTTTTGAAGAGGGCATGGTGCTGAAAGAGGCATCAATCATTCCTTAAACTTCTTCCTTCTTTTCTGACTTGATGTATTGTCTTCATTTAAATTACAAATACACTAATGTAAAACACTGTTTACCAAGCAGCATATTAAATGAAAGATGCAAGAAATTGCATCACTCACATTTTAAAAATGACTTTAGACTCAGGGACACATAAAAACAACAAGACAGGATGGTCTGCCTTGGCTGCTGTATTTCAGTCCTAGCAAATGAGATTTGTGTTTTTTGCTCAGGATACTTCTAACCCCCAGTCAAATGAATGCTGGCAGAACCAGAATAAAATCTTTTTCTCAGCAGACTGTTGGTTGGGGTTTCTGCAATGCTCCAGGGATGTCTAGAGCTAATGAGACCAAAACTTTGTCCCTCAAACAACAAAATTCACAGTCAAGATAGTCTCTCCAGGTTCATGAGGAAGGACCCAGCCACACTGGAGAGTGCTGTATGGACAGGACGCAGTCTGGAGTGGATTTCAACCCAGTCAGCAGAAACTGCAACAGTGAAGGTGGCACATACAGGACAAAAAAAGTATTGTCTTCTTTCAAAGGTTCCTTACTGTACCCTTCACACTAGGAAAATATTGTATTTAGACCATTTTGGGTGACCTTTTGTGACATTCAGCAGCAGGAAAGTGCAAATGGCTACTTATGAAAATATGGAGCTCACGTGCATGTGAGCATGGGCATGACAGGATGGGAAAGGCACAGCTTTCCTTCTGGTGATGTGGCTCCTTTTTTTTCTTCCTCAGGATGGCTGCCAGCTGCCAGACAGTTTGGCCAAGCCTCTCTTGCTCACCCCTCTCCTCCTCTCAGGGGCTGGGAGCAAAAGTTTGGGCAGTCATGGCTCATCAGGGATGAGCTTCAGGAACTGGGTCAATGTCCACCTCCTTCTCCCCCTCTTCCTAGCCCATACCAAAATAAAGGTCATTGCTTACTAGTTCCTCTGCTGGAGGGACTTGATTAAAAATGCACTTATTCCAAAAGCCAAACAAGTTTGATAAGAACTCTGAGCACAGCCCCAAAGAGACCATATTAAAGAAATCCCTAAAACATTATTTATCAGCATGAGTCTGGGAGAAATCATAAACTTTTGGCAACAGGGACTGTCACTGGCTAGATATGTTTGTGTTTCCTTGGATTAGTTTGGAGAAGGGACCTTTTTGAGGATAAGGCCAAGTGTCAGGCACAACAACGATGGTGAAGGTCACTAGCACAGTTGAGCACCTAAATACAGGCCTGCTGGCTGTCAGGTTACCCCTTTACAGTCAGTAACATAGAGGAGGTGAAAACAATGAGAAATATTTAAACAATTCTATAAGGAATTTTTTTTTCCAAAGAAAAGATCTATATCTGGTTGTGGGTGGTGTTGGCCAGAGACCACTAACACTAACACATTTTACTGAACCAGGTGCCAGTAGAGGCACTATGGCAGCTCTTATTTCTCCCAGTCTTGGTCTTGCTGATGTGCAAGTGTTTGTGAAAAAGCAGCTCCTTGTTTCTCAGATGTGGCTGGTCCTGCTGTACTAACAGTGGCTCACCCAGCACCCATGCACTGCTTCACATGCCCCAGCTCGGGAATGAACAAAAGTGCTACAAGATCTGCTCTTCTGCAAAAGGCATTGCTTTCAGTCAGCTCTCTAAAAAATTGTAACAAGCTTCTACTCCAAACACTCAAGTTCAAAAAAAAAACCCTGCTGGCTTCTGATTGTACAGATTTATCCAGCACCTCTGTGGCCTTTTGCTAACCCAAACATGATTATGCGCCATAAGCCTAAATACATTCATGAATTTGCCCTTGAATAAATATTTTAAAAGTAGCATCGAGTTTCACAGTTTTGACTTTTAAACATAGCTGGGCTTTTTTTTGTTTGTTTGTTTTTTTAACTTCCACACCAGATGCCACTCTTAAACAGAAGAAGAAAGAACTGAAAACACCCAAACACCCAACTCAAATGAATGTGAAAGACAAGCTGACACTGGGAGGTGCCAAGGCAACATCATTTCACTTCTCCCCCTCACCTCTTCCTCTCTGGATGGTAATCACAAGATCCTGAATGCCAAACTTTGGAAAATATCCTTGCAGAGGTAGCATCTGCTCCCTTGGCATACTTCTTGAGCAGTTGTATTGGCAGCTTTAGGTTTGTCCAAGTCTATCATATGACAGGAGTGCAGATGGGTTTCCTTGGATGCTTTGTCTTCCTGGATGCCATTTTCTTTTTTATTAGCATTTTATTCTAAGGAAACATATGTACAAATCTGTACACGGAAAGTTATATATACACATAATTTCATACCACTGAGGGGATTTGTCTAGCCTCTGTCTAGATTTTTTACTACCATTTAGCCTGGATTCCTACAAGGACCCTGACTTTTATTGAAGTCAGTATGTGGCATCAAGCAGATTAGGTCCTTACTGAGTGTATCTGCATCTCAACCATCTATTCTTCCACAAACTATAACTTTTCCCATCTGTGTTGATCTTTCTTTGCAAATTAACACCTGAGTCCTCAGAATATTAGGCATGTATGAAAGCTGCTCATTTTGAGTTAACTTCTGCTCCCAAGTGCAACCAACAAGGGTTTTGCCATTTGTCTATTATTCAGATGAATAAATAACAGCTATGGCACAACTGCCATACAAAGTAGGACCAGCCCTTTTTCAGCTTTATTTTCCCACCTTATTTCCTATACACTGATCACATGGTTGCAAATCTGAATATACATGGGAGGCTTTTTAAGTGTAAAGAAAACCAGGGTTCAAATTAGCCAGTAAATCACAAATTGCTACAGAAAGGAAATAAAGAACCCTGAGGGAAAAGGAGAAGGCATCTAATTAAAATGAGGAACACAGAACAAAGAAGATAAGAAAAAAGTGCAAGAATATTTGCTAGAATGTTTAGGAGCCCCCAATACAGGAGGGACAGACATTTTGAAGACAGTCCAAGGGAGGGCCACAAGGTGATCAGAGGGCTGGAGCACCTCTCCTATGAAGACAAGGTGAGAGAGTTGGGGCTGTTCTGACCCAAAATGAGAAGGCTGCAGGGAAACCTTATAGCAGCCCTGAATGGAGCCTAAAAGAAAGACTCTTTGAAGGATTGTGTAGTGATAGGATGAGGGGGAATGGTATTAAACTGAAAGAGGAGAAATTCAGAATAGATATTAGAAAGAAATTATTTACTGTGAAGTAGTGAGGCACTGGAACATGTTGCCCAGAGATGCTGTGGATGTCCCATCCCTGTAAGTGTTCAAGGCCAGGCTAGATGGGGCTTTGAGCAACCTGGTCTAGTGGGAGGCATCTCTATTCATGGTGGGGGAGTTGGATCTTTAAGATGCCTTCCAATCCAAACCATTACGTGATCCTACGATATTTTTAATTTACTACAAAAGAGTTTTAAAAGATATTTCAAATGAAATGTAAAGCAAAAGTGCAGTACCCTAAAACAAGAGTCCATTCTCAGAGTGTGTTTTAATAGTCTGTCATTTCCTGGGCACAGAGCTACAAAACTACAAGCTATCGTCTATCTATCATAACATACTGCTTCAACAAAGCATAAAGTATGCTGACTAGTGTCCAAAATAGAGAAAAAAATCTACTAACCTGTGGTAACCTTCTTGGGAAACAACTTCCAGTAGACAAGAGATACCAAATATGGGTTCTGGTGGACCAAAGTGAGAAGAATATAAAGTGCTAAATTAGAAACCCAGATATCAACAGCTAGAAATTATGCAAAAGCATGAGAATCAACTTTTCTACTGTCATTCTCACCAAGACTGCAGAAAGGGAATGTTTGCTCTAACTTCTCTTTACACTGGCAGTTGCCAATCTCCTAATAAATGTATTATGAGGAATCAGGATAAAATTGAACTAATCTTTTTTTTTTTTTCTTAAAAGCAAGAAGTTTCTAAAGTTTTGGCAAAAGAAAGAGGAATGAGATGAATTTGTTAGGATTCAATGACACTTTGGGATTTGAGCACAAGCCCATTGAAAATAACCCCACATGCTCTTTTATCCCCAATTTCACACCTGTTTTCTAATATTTGTGCTGGGTGACTCATGTCCAGCTTCACTATCCTGCTCACATGCAGCATCCCCTCTGAACTGCTCCCCAGCTCAAAACATGTTCTGGCAGAAGCAGAAAAGCTTAAAAGTCATGTGCAGGAAACTAAAGAGTGCCTGCAGAGAGGGGATCCTTTTACCTTTCTTAATTTCAGAGGGGCCCATATCTCTCAGGGACAATCAGATCTTTCAATGAAACCACTAAGGATCAAAATTTGTCTGAGAAAATCATAAAGTCAGTTTAACCCAAGTACTAAATAGTCTATGGGCTGACAACAGTGAACAGCCTCAACTACATTTGGAGAGGACCAGATACCCATTTAAAAGGCATGATAGTAATTATCCAAGAAAAGGTATTTCAGCTGGTATGCTTCACCATAGTATCGATACATCATAAACCTGTATTACTCATGTAGTTCTAGAACAAAAGATACACATAAGCACACATTCACATAATACACTCATAACAGCCCTTAGATAAAATAGTTTATACTTTAGAGTACTTCTCATGAGGCCCACAGTAACCCAAAACATACAGTGCTTATGTAAGAAATCATTAAAAGAAGCAATCATATTTTGTTTAGGAGAGGGGGAAACAAAGCAGGAAATAAACTTGTCCATAGTTGAACAGTGATTCTCCAGAAGAATAAAACCCATAACTCTAAACCACAAAACACCATCCTTGCCATACTCAACATGTGTAATATAGCCAAAAATTACATAAAATCTTTTATGCCAGAAACTGCAAGTAAAAATGCCAGTGTGGAAAGGTTGTGAGAATAATTCATTTTGCAGTTCAGCAGATAATCCTTCTAGAAAGTCACACGATGGGCAAATTGCTATTTGCAACTCTCAGAAATTTTCCTTTTCAGACACACAGCGTGTAAGGTCTTCTCTTGAGAATGGAGCTCTAGACTACTGAGAAAGAAAAAGAAATTGTATTGGTGTTTCTGATGTCCTGAGGGAGGTGCTTTCAGCTACTGCCTAAGGAGAGGTGGCAGTCAGTCACAAAATTTTAAAAAGATCTAAGCTGTCAGATGTTCTTCTATAGTAAAAGTATGGGAAAACGGGATTAATTTTGTAAATAATTTTAGAATAGTTAAAAATCAAGTTTTGGTGAGCAGACAATCACCCCCTTGCTCCTCTTCTCTTTGAATAATGTACAGAAAGTTACATGTGAACGTAACAGTCTGCCATCTGTCTTGGAAAAGGAGAGATGGAGCCCCTATCACAGACCCTTCAATTTAAAAGAAGGTTTGGGAGGTAAAGTCCTGGTTAATATTCTCTGATCCTTCACAGATGTGATAAGACCTTTGTAAAAACTGGAAGGAGGGGGGAATCAAAGTATATAAATCAACAGGAAAGGTTCCTTTTCCTTCTCCTGAAAGAGCATATCTAGAAAAATATTCCAGATTTCATATTATACCGTACCTTGAATAGCTTTCATTAAGAATCCAAAAGACTTAAAAAATTGGCAAAGAACAAAGACAAGGAACATCATGAGTGATCAGAATCCAACAACGGGTAACAGGCATTATACTTGATGTTTAATATGTTTAAAGTTCTCATTGTTATGAATAATAATAACATGTATCTAGAATACATACAAACACTGGTTTTCCAACTGGCATATTTGGCAACGCCTCTAAATACTTAAATACTCTTTAGTAGTAGGGAAGCTCAATAATGAGAACTGTGAAGAATTATTTGTACTCCCTGCTATGTATAATACACTGTCAACTCCCTCCATTTTTATTTAGCATCAGAAACAACTTTCCAAGGAGTCAGATGTTGCCACAAATGTCAATATCAATGTTAGTATTTATAGCACTTTAAACTACATTTTGAGTTACATGGGATAGTTAAACCTAGGTAGCACTTCTAACATTAATATAGAAATATTGCTGTAAATGTAGTTTACAGTTTGGAACATAAACACAAAGTCAGTGTTGCTAATAAATCACCTTCTAGATTGCATGAAAACGTGCTGTTGAAGTATATTTTATGCAATACCCAATGGAGCAAAATGCAACAATCTAGATGTATTTAAATTTCCCATTTTTACACTGTCACTCAGACTTTTCTTCTTCCTTTTTTTTTCCTCCAGCTTATTGATCTCACTAGCTGTGATAGCATTTCAGTTGCTTTGTTGAGCCATTTTTAGCTTTTGCTTCTTTTTTTTTAAAAGCTAAATCAGGGCTCAAATGATTCAATCAATGCAGCTTTTTCAATTAGGAAAAAAAAAAAGTTGAAAGAAGACCTTAGGACATGATAAAGCACCAAATTTTAGCCTTTGGGCTTTTTGTTTGTTTTCTTAATATAAATATTATCCTTTTACATAATAATATCCCTGATGTCTACGGTTAAATTTTATTCATAGAAAGATGGCTTCATTAATTTTTACCAAGAGGCACAATGTGAATTTACCAAAGACCATTCATCAGGAAGCAATACGCATGGCTAGGCAGTAACTCTTTACACTCTTATAGCTGTGAACTTTGGCAACAGCCTGCAGCAGCTCTGTGATTGCTGTGGAGAAAGGTATGAAATGCATGACCTTTTGCAACACAGCACGATACAGAAGGTGTCAGACCTTTGTGAAATCCACAAGACATCCAATCACAAAAGAGTCCATCACAGTCCCATAGTAAGACCGATGTCCACTATTTGAAGAGATTAAACCTTTTAAAAGGGTACATCAGGAAAGCCAGGGGCTGCTCCAAATCAAATCAGTATGAATGAAGCACTATGGGTATAGATTCAGATCACTTGATTATTCCATTCTATACCCAGGTGTATAGACTATAGTGTCCAAAAAATTCAGAACCATCAGTTTCCTTCAGGTGATTTGAATAGGCAGGCAGGACCAAGCTGCTACCCAACTTTGGCTGTAAGCTTGCTCATTGGTTGCACTGGAGCCTGGGTGAAGTAAAGTCCAAATCTTCACATCCTGCTCTGGCACTTACTTTAAGCAGGTCACTTGGCTTTTCTTTAGCTACTTTTGCTACTCAGGGGAAAAAAATCCTTACTTCAGGCCAGATAAGCTGGGATAGTTCACAAGAGAAAACTGAGAATTGAGACTAAAAGTGTGTGCTTCAGTTCAGGCTTCTTTTCAGGTTTAGCCCCAGCTGTTAATTTGATCAGTGATCACCCAGACTTTAGGATCATATTTAACCTGACTTAGCTACATGTTTTGTTTTGAGTGTAGGGGTATATCCATAAAAAAAGGTATAAAAGACTTCTTAAACTCAAGGGAAATGTTTTGCAGTGTGAACCTGGAGATTTTGGAGAATCTGATGGAAGATACTAAAGCAGGCTAAAACCTGTTCTCTTAAATGTGGGGGTTTTGTATTACCTTCTCTTCAAATCTGTACTATACAGACATGTTTATTTAGGTCCCAAATAGGCAGTCACTGCCACAACAATTGCTAAGAGGTAATCAGCAGACCTGAATAGTTGGGAGGGAAGAATTATTATTTAAAAAACCCTGGATTTTAGCACATCATTAGGGCTTTAATGGCAAATGCCATCAAGCAATTGATCTAGAAAAACCTGCAGGTACTGGAAATCTTGTCCTGAAATACTTTACCCTGCACACACACAACCCTTCTGATCATACACCAAGAGGAAGCCCAGGCTCTTGTTTTCTATTTATGGGGATAAGGAAGTTCATACTCTACCATTCAGGATCTGGTGGGCCCCATAATTAATTTCCAGTACTGCAAAGAATTGCACAGCAGATAAGCTGCAGTCACAGTCAGCCATGATTTGATGTAAGTATCCAGGTGATGAATGAGCAGTGTGGTCATGGATCTCATGAGTGGTTCTGAACCTTACCATCATATTTTCCTTTCTGTGTAGGGGCTGACAGGGTGTGATCTTTCAGTGCCACAGAGACTTATTCTTAGTGCTAGCAATAAGATTTTTGTTAACCTCATTACTGTTACTACTGTTATTGTAGTAGTAACCAGTAATAGAGACAAAGGTGGGCAGACAGAAGTAAGGAAGTGCATGAGCCCTTTTTTAACTGAAAAAAAGGGAAAAGATGATAATTCATTTCTTAACAGAGACCAAAACTAATTTAGGATATCTTTTATGTGCTTATTTTATTTACTAGAAACTCATTTTGCACCTTAATATAGTCACAGAGGCCTGCATGAATACAAAGATAAAGCAAGGTCTTTTGAAATAGGGTAAGGCACTTAGGGTTTGAATCCCTTTAGTCCCCAAAATAACTGGGTCTCACCACTATTCCTCACAATGCTGAGGCTTTGCATTGTCCATTCTCAGTACAGGTATGAGCATTTAATATTATAAACATATATTCTAAGAACAATAAGGAAGTGATTAATTGGCCACTTGCAGTTTACTTGACAGCAAGGTGAAATGGTAGCTGTGGTGACCAGAGGATGTTCTGGTTCCTCCTTGCAGAAAGGTATTCAGTGCACGTAATAATTATTCATCCATCTCGTTCACACTAAAGGCATCGGCAATGCAATTTTAGCCTGATAATCAAGACCATATGACAAAACCCAAGGCCATTAGGGACCAATTTCAAGTATTCTCTGCAAGACAATGATTTTCCAACTGCACTTACATATGCTGAATAGTTACTTCTGCATGACCGCACCTGCTCTCATTTATGTAACCCTCCATCCTCTCCCCTTTTTTTCTACCCCTTCTTTTCTTGTAGTGCAAAAGAAGGAAAGTTTCAAAGGATTGCTGGATTCTCCCTAGAAACAGATTTGATTTATTTATATTTCTGGCCAGCCACATGCTGCGAGCAAATAAGAATCCAGCAAATGTAAAAGTTAGTTTGTGCTAATGTCAGATCAAATTCTACCCTCAACAGACTTTGTGGGGCTGCATTAATGTAAATGAGAGCAGGATATGGCCCAACACTTTCATTCCTTTCCTATACATATTCAAATTAAATGAATATTTTGGACAATCTCTTCCTCCCTCTACATATACATGCATAATTCTTTCTCAGTTAGATTCTAATCTCAGTTATAGTGGTGACTTCATGAGAGCTTTCTTCTAGGTTTATGCAAGTGCTGCCCATCTGAATGAGATGCAATGGGACTACTCAAATAAAGCAAGCACAATATGGCCCTTGGTCTTTGGGACAAGCCTACTCTACCATTAATAATTTTGCTCCTTAATTATTTTCCGACTGTACCATTTCAACATAATAATGTTGCCTTTGAAAAGGCTGTGGTGTCACTGTAAAAAAGAGTCCTATAAGGTTAAAGACCTCAGTTGCTGGCAAAAAAAATACCAAAATTATTTCAAGATGATACAGAGTGTAATAGTCAAAGAGTTTAGCATCTTTTAATTTTAATGCTCCTAAGGAAATGAATGCACCTTTTCAAGTTTTTTTCAGATATAACTCAAATATTAAAAGCAATAATAAGGCCCATTATTAATGATGTAACAACCTCTTCTGGCAGAAGAATAGGACATATAAAATTAGTGAGTAAGAAGAAGAGAAACCAAGACTGTATCAGGAAATGACCCTGTAATAACACATCCTAGGTTCTCGTCCCATAAACCTTTCTTTGCATGAGTGATCCTGTCTCACATAAGAAGTGCCATGGACTTCAATAGGCAATTTGTATAAGTGAAAATTATTCATGAATTTGAATAAGAGAGTATGGGATCAGCTTCTAGCCTTCCCTTCTCTGCCAGTGATTAATCTTCCTGCTACAAGCACCCTTCATCAGATTTAAAAATAACAATAACAATAAAAAGGAATATTACAAAAACTGAAATAGTTTGATTTATCAAAGCAAAAACTTAGTCTACTAAGTCATAATTAGAATGAGAAAAAATACTCAAGGATCTTGTCCTTGCTCATATGTATTCTAGACCTGTTTTTCAGTTGTATCCTATAATAATTTAGAGCAGTGACATCAGCAAGATCAATGCAGCTCCATCCTGGTATTGAATTAATCTCACAGTACTACTGGTGTCTTCTGGAAACTACAGTCCTGAATCCAAAGGAGAATGAATACATCTTGCTAGAAAACAATCCTAACTTTTGATGGATAATTATCATCATATCCAGTAAAATAATTACTACATAAGTCTTTTAAATACTTATCTACTGGCACAATCTTCTGTGCTAACCTGGGTCCAGGGAACCTGCTAATCCTTGGGAATAACATAAGACCTGAGAAGCAAAAGCAAATTTAAGAGAAGGAATGCTATTGCTATTTTTCACACCCTATATGAGTTCCCAGAGACACAAAAAATCCCGGTCATGTCTCAAAGCATCAAAAACCAGAACAGAATGTTGATGGTTATGGCTGAGATCTGGTTTTATAAATTTGAAAGACTTTACTGAAATGCTTAAACTTCCTCTACCACCTGATTTTCGGTTCTGACTTCAAAATGAAATTTTGGGCATTTTGTATGTTTCACAGGCACAGCTTTCTGCTTCCCAGCAAATACCAATATTGCTTAAATTTCATATAAATGACTTAAATCAATTGAACCCAGAGGTCATTGACACCTCAGTAATTTCTCAGACAAAAATAAGCAACCAAAATGACAGGGTAAGCAGTATCTCCTGTACAGGTTATCCTCATTTTAAAAGAAATTGCCCTGCCTGACTTTTTATAAGATAATTACTGCAATTGTTTAGCCTAATGAATATTGTTTGAGTATTGTAATGCTATGCTATGCATCTTGAATGATGAATTAAGTGAGTTTTGTTCTCTTGACATCCCAGGATATGTCTGAAAGGAAAGCCCAGCCCTAAAGATTTGGGTTTTCTGGATAGACAGCATCCTGAACATAGCAGAGGCAGAATTTAAAGAATTCAAACCAGGGACATACTGCTGTACTACTTGTAGAGATCTTAAGAGACAGATCTGATAGTTTCTTTCCCTAACTGTTCCTGTAAATACAAAAGATTTTGGCAAATGAAAGCTTTTCACTTCTAAAGACTTTAGGGCTTTATCAGAGAATAAGTTTTACATACATTGTTCCCCAGCCTTCAGTGGAATTACTTGGGGTTTATATCAGTTTAAGCAAAAGGATATAAATTTGGTGATATTTCACCTTTTGGTGAGGTAGCAAAATTGGTCTTTATCCCTTTGTGTACATATTGCCGGGGTTCTCATTTCAATTACACTGACATACACAGGAAACAATGACTCTTACCCCTACTTAAGGATGCATGCTCTACTTTAATTTTCCTATGCTACCATCCTTCAGAAATCTCTCTCCCACCTGATAATAACATTTCCAGTGCTGTATAAGCCATCCCACTGTCAAAATATCCAAAATTTTGTCAGTGACACCAGCTGTGGAGCCATGTATTGACTGATTTGATACATATGTCATTTCGCCCTATTGGAAGGAGCAAGGAAAAAATAACCAGATCTCTTTAATAACTTTCCCAACAAATCTGAAGTCTCTTTTGATAACCCTGGGCCTATAAAGGACAGTCCCTTCTCCACCTACCTGGGAAATAAGCAGTGGACAGCCGTGGGACAACTGTGACAGGTTTGGGAGGTTCCTGGTCACATCCTCAACCTGGGCTCCTGGAGGGCAGAGACTTCCCTGTGAGTGGGCTCTGCCCAGCACATCAGGCCTTCCTTTCCCCTTAGGAGAGAATCTCCAATGACTACAGCCTGTCTTCTTCTCCTCGTGGATGAGGTTTTTATTGGAGCAATGGCCTCCCCAACTGCATAGATGTTGGCAGTGAGGAAAGCTCATCCCTCACATCTTCATTTGTTTAGCCCTCAAAAGCCAGAACCTTGTAACTGTTGTTGAGAGGAACTGGAGGCGCTGAGGTGAGCAGGGAGGGAGCTCACCCACTGCCACAACCTTTGGCCCACTCATTCCTTTCTTCTAGGATTTTGCCTGACAGGGGCAGGCTGCAGGGCCACCATGATCCAGGCTCCTATCTGGCAGGGGTGCTGGATTTTGATTTAAGGTGAACAACATTTTGCTCAAAGATCTATTTCTGCTTCAGTTTCTCTGATAGACCTGAGCTGTTCCTCATGGAGCTCAGGCCTGCGCTCCCTCACTGGGCACTGCCTCCCGGTCCGGCCTCGCAGCTTCCTCCGCCTTCCAAAAGCCCCAAAAACCTGCTCCTTGCCTGATCTTTTAGACCGAGATTCCCTTCCCCAGCACGCACTGTCTTACACTGGAGCTGATCTCCTCAGCAAATAGCTCAGCTACCTGATCTACTCCAGGGGGGGTTGGACTAGGTCCAGAGGAGGCCACGAAGATGATCAAAGGACTGGAGCAGCTGCCTTATGAGGAGAGGCTGAAGGACTTGGGGTTGTTCAGCCTGAGAAAGAGAAGGCTCAGGGGGGACCTCATAGTAGCTTGTCAGTACCTGAAGGGGCCCTACAGAAAGGCAGGGGTAGGACTTTTTAATAGGATATGTGATGGAAGGACTAGAAATGATCGAGGTAAATTGGAAGAGGGGAGATTCAGAAGAAGAAATTCTTTACAGTGAGGGTGGTGAAACACTGGAACAGGTTGTGGATGCCCCCTCTCTGGAGGGTTTAAGGCCAGGCTGGACGAGGCACTGAAAAACCTGATGTAGTGGGAGGTGTCCCTCCTATGGCAGGAGGGTTGGAACTAGATGATCTTTAAGGTCCCTTCCAACTCAAACTATTCTATGATGTTATGATGAGCAGAATCAAGGAAAACATTGAACCAAGTTTGTGAAGTCTGTTCCAGCTAAGGATGTTCCCTCAGCTATACTTCTAAAGCTAAAGCTCACCATGAAATCAATTGTTTGGAGCACCATGATGCTTTTGAACAGGAACATTTATCTTCACATGTCCTGTATATACTACTAGAAGGTAAAAGTTCTGAGCCAGCAGGAGAGACAGCAAGCCTCTGAAACACAAATTTCACTGCTGGCTGTCCATTATTACCTTAAATCAAGAATAATGTGATCTTTAGTGAACACGAGGGTTTTGACATGTGTCTCTTTTGCCTTAATAAAACTTACAACCACAACACCTTTCAAATTGCTCTTTCAAGTCTAGAAAATAAGAAAAAATCTAAGCTTGTCAGTTTGTCACCGTTTTCCGGCTCTGCATTTTTAAAAGAAATAACATTGTCAGGTAAATAATACAAAAATGTATCACACACAGAGGCTGCAGGAAGATGTAATGTTCTTTTACATATTTGATATAGAGCCTAAATTAAGCTGCAGAAAAGAGGCCATGAATCTTCAACAGCCTCATTATCAAACCTCCCTAAACCTCAAATACAGGAAAATACATTTCATAAACAAAGACCCAATAGGATTTTAATAGTACAATAAATTTTACTGACACGTTTCAAAAAATATTTTTAAAAATGAAGTTCATTCAGCAAAAAAACCCCCCAGATTTAGAAAAGAAGAGTACTGTGAGCAGATATTATACCTATTACCCTTACTTTAGCCCATTTTTGACTGGAATAACTGTTAATGCTGTTGGCTATAAATCCATAGCCATAAACATAAACTTTCTCTCTTTTTCCTCTTTTCCTTTCTTGGGATATGAGCTCAGACCATGCCCCTGCTCACAGATATAAATTTCCATTTTCACAGTAAACTATGAGACAGAAAAGGGGATGAAATCTTCTCTCTGACCATTATACAGCAAAACTATCTCCCTGATATTCTTCAGTGTTGTCTCAGCATCAGTAGCCAAGTGCTGCCTTTCACTTCTGATCACAATCTACTCATTACCCACAGCAGAGAAACCCTTTACTCTTTCATACATGTCCAAACAGACAAAAAATTTTAGGTAATTCCAGAGATATTCAAGTACTTTTTACAATTATGCTTTTTTTCATGTTTTGAACAGTCTCAGAGGTGATGAACTTCCATGGCGTTTTTAAGCTCTTGAGGGAGACTTTTTTCTGTTGGAATTTCTTTTTCCCAGTTTCAATCTAACTGAAACTCTGTCCAGACAGCCATGAAGTTTGGAATGCTTTGGAAAGAAACTTAAAAACATAGGTAGAACTCAAGTTTTTTGCCATATGCAGGGTAACCACAAACCAACAAGCCTTTGCTCAAATCACTTCAAAGACTATGAATATAGGTAGGTCTTTATACAAAGCCTCAGTTATGCCTTGATAAAGTTAACTTTTTACTTCATTTCTTCCATCTGCTTCAATTGTTACATTGGCATCTGATATCAGAGCATCTAAGTGCTGTCAAAACTGGAATAAGCTCACCAGCTCTTCTAACTATACTCAGACAGTAATACTATTATTGACCTTGGTTGCATTCAAATGCATTTGGAGTGCTTGATATTTATCCAAATGATCCCCATTGAAAAAACCCCTGGCAGAATACAGATAACATCAGAATAAAAATGTATCATTATAATTACTTCAAAGAGATGTCTGGTATAGAAATAATTAGGTTAGTAAATATTTTTAATCGAATTATGATTTTTAAATTGTGTTAAAACTATATCTTGCATCAGTGGACATTGCAACAAAGCTACAAATCCAAAGAATTCGGGTGCTGAATAGGAGGATTTGCATTAATCTAATACAGTTATTATACCATTAACTTCAGTGATGTAATTCCAAATTTACACAAGCATCATTAGAGCCAGATCCAAGATTCAGCAGATCAATACAAATCTTTCCATGGGCTGCAGCAGGCATGATAAGGGCCCTGAGAAAAGTACTGGAGTGCTAGTTCCCTCCCACCTTCTGAGAATTCTCAGAGCTGGACCTCTCTATCCCCAAAATAATGTTTCTACTAAGAACTCCCAATAGTAAATATTTGTAATTTGTAACCAAGCAGATACTAGAAAATAATATTAACCAGAAGTGTAAATTCTAATTCCTTAAATATTGAAACAATTTGAGAGAATCTTACAAAGTTTTATTTCACTTCTGCTCTCCACTGAGACTTCATACTAAATTAGCTGTATAATACAGACAGGGGAAAAAAGCAAACATAAATAAACAAAAAAAATGGAGCCATAGCACTGGCTGGGATTTTTAAAATGACAGCTTCCTGGGTGATCAATTGAATGGATTCTTTCTGCTAACGTATGAAAAATAAGGATGTGTTTAAAATACCACGCTGCTAAGACTGTAATTCACATTTACAATCCTTTTTTCTTTAAACAGTTTTACACCTTGAAGATAAAACCATGTTTTACACACGCTCTCCTCTTTTAATTGAAATCACATCTCAGTTTGAGATTCCCACTCTCCTTCTCTAACCTCTTCTTGCCCAAAGGCCTGTAAGTTGTGAAATATTTAACAATCATATTTGCTGCTGGAAATTGATTTCTGAGAGAATTCCTATTGATTGAGATATGTGAGACTAATGAGTTTGAGGTTAAGGTGTTTAGGTATCATTATCTCTGGTAGTCCTGAATTAGAATCTTCATATTTTTGTGTCTCTTGTCGATACCCAGTTTTATTTCATACCTCTGCCATAAGCTGTGCTTATGCATTAAACTGAAAAGCTACAAACTTTTTATGCTGTTTCAGAATTGTCTATAGTAGTCTCCCAGGTGAGTCTTTCTTGTGGAATGTCATCATATGAAAAGAATACTAGCAAAACTTTGCCAAACTGATTTTTAGCAGCAAAAATAAATTGCTAGAACAAACCAACAGCCCCTACTTCAGAAAAATTGTTTATAGAAGGTGAAGATCTGTCTCTATGGGTGGAACCTCTGACCACAAGCTCATGTCATGTCTGTTGAGTTGTAGGGAGTGCTTGGGGTGCCCTGCTCACAGCTGTACCTCAGCAGATGGGGCACGCACATCCATGAGGAATTGTCTCCTACATCCCTCTTCTTTTCTCTGCCAGCTCAGGGGATGACTGGTTAACCTATTACAGGTTTGCCATTGAGCATGCCACTCATTCTTCACCTCAGCCTTTTTTTGACATGCTGAGACAGAAGGAAGCCATGTGAGGTTTACCTGCACAGCACCCGGGGAGCCTTGCTGCCAACCTCCAGTCATTATGCTGCCTTTGCACAGCAGAAATCACTTCCTTGGCACACTCTTGACCCACCCAGGGAAGAGGTGTTTTTTCAACTGTCTTATACTCACAGCTAAACAGAAAGCAAATATAATCTACAGAAACAGAGCAATTCCATGGCTCTCACATAGATATATCATAAAAACCCCCACCCTGATACATCAGAATCTGACCTGAAATGCAGTGCCTCCAAAAAGCAAACTTCACATAGTTTGAAGACATCTACATAATTGGTTAAGTGTGATTTTGCCCTGAAAATTATGTTTAAAATTAATTTTCCATGCTGCTGACCTGTGATGACCTTTAAGATGATGCTATTTTGGGTGTCCAAAGTACTCTCAATGCCCCCAAACTCTTAGGTTTCTTATGCAAAGGACACTTAACAGCTTTGGAGAGTTAAGGCAGAGCCACCAATATGCATGACTTAAATATTTCTGTTGCAAGTCAAATACGCTCAAGTCAGTGCAGAGAAGATGTCACAAAGCTGCAGCAGGAATCTACTGAATTTGGAGGTGACAAGACTGGGATGTGCAGTTTTCTGAACATACACTTGCATGTCTGACTCAAAGACCCAACTCCAGGCTTTATATTTCTGAAAAGCACTCTTCATCCCTGTAACCACTCAAAATCCAGAGCAAGCAAGCAAACAACAACAAAACCCTCCAGGGTACTTGACCTTGGAGTCAGACCACTTTTTGGGGTAGTTTTGGAATCAGCTGCATGTATGATTATAAAAAAGATAGTTCTTTAAATGACCCAACTGGAAAAGGATATTTTTGGTCAACAATCTATTTTTATTTCAGCTCCGCTGTTTCTTAAGAAGCCTGAAGACAAAGACCTGTCCTTGAAAGCTAGTCTACAGTTTCTGAATCACCATTTCCAATTACTTTCTCTAGGTGAAGTTCACTAGTTTTTTTATCAATCAGGTTTATTTTCATGAACAGGGATTCTGAAATTTTTAGGTTAGCTTTGCTTGTCTTTTTAAAAGGAGAGAAGCACAAGACACATTTTCAAAGATCCTTCTTAGAATATTATCTACAAGTTAAAATAAGGACTATGAACTGCATTACAGTATTTAAGACAAGTGTTTAAACTGTTGACTACATCCATTTTAGTTAACCAATTTATTTTATGTCACTCTTAATCAGTAGAGGTATATTTTTGTTACTAATATTGATTTTGCAGCCATGCCAGTTAATGCTATTATCTTGGATAGTACATTCTGAGCAGTTACCCTTACAGACATTTTAAATAAAAACAAACATCAATTGGGAACTTGAAATCAGATCACTTTATGAACCTCAAAGAACAACCTTCATACTATGCCACAGAACCTTCTTTGAATGACCTATATTTTCACTCAACTTTGGTGATATATAGCAAAAAGCTGGGCAAGACAGGGAAGAAGGTATACATTTTTTTAAAAATCAGACTAAATTGGCATACTGAATTCTCTAATTACTCCTTGTTAAGTGAGGAATTGAATGTTCTCATGATTGATAAAGACTCTTGCATATCATGATGGGAAACATGATCTAAGCTCAATGATGTGTATACAAGCTTCATCTGTATTAAGATAATACAGATGCCTGGCCTGAACTCAATCAGTTCTTCCTCATCAAGATGAAACAATATATAGAATCATAGAATAATTTGGGTTGGAACAGACCTTAAAGACCATCTAGTTCCAACCCTTCTGCCATAGGAGGAACACCTCTCACCACACATGAGGTTGCTCAGTGCCTTGTCCAGCCTGGCCTTAAACACCTCCAGAGTGGGGGCATCCACAACCTCTCTGGGCAGCCTGTTCCAGTGTTTCACCACCCTCACCATAAAGAATTTCTTTCTTCTATCTAGCATGAATCTCCCCTCTTCCAATTTACATCCATTATCTCTAGTCCTTCCATCACATATCCTATTAAAAAGTCCTACCCCTGCCTTTCTGTAGGGCCCCTTCAGTTACTGAGAAGCTACTATGAGGTCCCCCCTGAGCCTTCTCTTCCTCAGGCTGAACAGCCCCAACTCCTTCAGCCTGTCTTCATAAGGCAGCTGCTCCAGTCCTTTGATCATCTTCATGGCCCTCCTCTGGACCTGCTCCAACAGCTCAATGTTCTTATGTTGAGGGCTCCAGAACTGGACACAATACTCCAGGTGGGGCCTCACCAGATCCCCACACTGAACTTTAATTCACTGTAGAGATGTTGAATAACTGATATCATAAAAAGTTAGACTTGTGGAAACTCAGGACTAGACAGGACCACATTTTTCTGGAGGGTGGGTACTGCTGCTGTTACCTACCCCTGCACTTTGATGCCGTGCCATAAATTTCTACTTTTCCAGCCCCTCTAAATGGCTTTGTTCTGAATTCAGACTGCCTCTTACAACAAGGTGGTCTACTGACTTCTTGTGACACATAAACTTTAGTTTGAAAGTCCATCAATTTCAATTCAATCCTCAGGACCTGAAGATGGTGTCCAGAGAATTAAGCTGATGGAAATTCTGATACTAGGTTAGAGAGTTTTCACCTGGCTAGGAAATATCTAAACTATATTTGTTATTTTGGCCACTCAGAAAGCTTATAAACATGAGCAATATACTTTGAAAACCTTTGCTTTCACAAGTCACCATCCTTAAGATATCATAAATTTACGGCACTTGGGGCTCTAGATGTTGCAAGTCTGTTAATTATGGTTTGGTTAACATGTTCACACACATTCCTTATCAGAAAAAGATCTTACCTCATCTGAATAAGGAGAACCAACAGTAATTTCAAAGATGAATCCGCTAGCTATCAAAATTATTTTATAACTCAAGGAATGTTGGGTGTTGCTCTTCAAGAGTGGGCTGAGTTCAGTTTAGTGTTTCTTTCATTTCTCTTTTTTGACCAGGAAACAAAATAAATTCTCAGCTCTCAATTTTTGCCTTATGTGCATGAGGTTTTTATTTCTATTTTTTTGAAATTAGTTTCTGGTCTCCTAGTCTCTTTCTTTTATTTAATCATAGAGGAAGACCCTAGAGCAGATCACAGCTCAGTATTCTAGATTTATTCACTTTCTGTGAATACATGTGTGTGTGTTCAGAACATAAAATTGTTTCTTATATAGAAATAGTGCAAATCAGTAAATTAATTCAGAAGCCTTATGAGATAGCCACGTTGTCATAAAGAGCATTAAGAGTTTGCCTTTGTCCCCAGGTCAGAATTAAGATAATGTCCTGCATTATAATACCAAGAACAAAGAATGGCTGTTTTCTTGGTGATCAATTCACAGTAGTAAGATACTAATTAATAGATGGGACCGTGAAAGTGGGTAGTGTTGTTTGTGGAGCTAATTAAGATATGTGGCAGAAAAAAATGTGGACAGGCAATTTCTTGATTTTAAATGTTTGTATAGTTAGTTTTATTAGTCAACACAACACCTTTGGTCATTGGCAACACTTTTATGAGGGACAGGCTCCTCAGTTAGTCTTTCAAGGACTGATTTTGATTTATCTCAGAGGGAGGCTGGCAAAAAAAAACCCCAGATGTGTATTTTTAAAAAAAGCTTGTTCCCTTTAGTTCTTGGTTACAAACTGAGCACATTGATTTGATCTTTTAAACATGTTTCTATATTCTCTCTATTTCATCTACAACTGAAGGAGGTGGAAAAGTGAATCTAAATGCCCCTAATTCCTAATTCCTGCCAGATTTAAAATGCAATGAAATTCTCACAAAGAAAAAAGCATTGATAGGAAGGACTTGTTTATCAGCACATAGAAAGTCTGTGGCAGGAGCCAAGAATAGAGCCCAGCTCTCCCAAGCTCCATTCCACTGCATTAATCAATGAGTACAACTGTAAGAAAACTTAACTACTTTGAAAGACTGGCCTCTAAGGAGACCTTCCTCAATGTTACAATAGCAAGTTCACAGGTACCATTATTTTCCCAGCCTAGCATTGCTTGATTCAGTGTCTTTCCTTCTGTTCAATTAGAAATTATCAGTTTCCAAAGAAAAAAACTTTGGAGATTTTAGTTTCTGGGTTGTTTTGTTTTGTTTTGTTTTTTACTTAAAAGGAGGCATATCTCACATAAAGCAGTGTTGACACTTCAATGAAGCTAATTTTTGTTTATTCAAAAGGGTGCCAAAATAGGTGAGACAGACTGTTGAAATTGTAGAAAAAACGTTATTTTCGACAATTGATTCATCCTAGGAGCCTCTTAAGTATCTCAGTCTGTACACCCTGAAGGTGACAAGTATTTCAAGACTTGTCCAATATAAATCCCAATTTATATTAAATACAGGGTTTTTCTTAGTGCCTCTACAATGCACCTGGCTACTTATCTGGTATAACAGTGTTGTGAATGGGACAGTAAGTTCTGCCAAAGAACATTTCATAGAGTCATAGAATAGTTTGGGTTGGAAGGGACATTAAAGATCATCTACTTCCAAACCCACTGCCATAGGCAGAGACACCTCCCACTAGATCAGGTTGCTCGGTGCCTTGTCCAGCCTGGCCTTAAACACCTCCAGAGAGGGGGCATCCACAACCTCTCTGGGCAACCTCTTCCAGTGTTTCACTACACGCACCATAAAGAATTTCTTTCTTATATCTAGCCTGAATCTTCTCTCTTCCAATTTACATCCTTTATTTCTAGCCCTTTCATGACATATCCTGTTAAAAAGTCCTATCCCAGCCTTTCTGTAGCCCCCTTCAGGTACTGCTAAGCTACTCTGAGGTTCCCCCTGAGCCTTCTCTTCTCCAAACTGAACAACTCCAGCTCCTTCAGCCTGTCCTCATTAAGGGAGGTACTCCAGCCCTTTGACCATTTTCATGGCCCTCCTGTGCACCTGCTCCAACAGCTCAATGTCTTTGTTATGCTGAAGGCTCCAGAACTGGACACAATACTCCAGATTTACAATAATGGGTGGAGCATAGGACTTTTTTTCCATTCTCATGTGCTAGTACTAGTAAGTACTCCCAAACTCCACCTCCTGGTGCACAACCACACCTGAACTAACCAGCTCATTCCACTGATACCACAACAACACCATGATCCAAACCTGTATTGAAATGCTGTGTGTTGCCACCTCAATTTCACTCTGCCAAAAACATTGCCCTGTTGTTGTAAGCTGCCCTGCTCTGCTGCATAGCAGGAGCTTGACCATGCTGCCTGGTGTGCCTTTCCTCTGTGGAGCAGGGGTGGATTTAGGTACAGGGATGCAAAGGAAAGGAGGGGGACAATCTCGGTTGCGGTTGTTAAACAAAACAATTTTTTCTTACAACAAACCCTGGCACCTGTTCTCACCATGTCATGGCCTGTGATGACTTGCTGTCCACAGAGCATGACCAAACGATTAGTGGAGCTGTGTCCGTGTATCTCAACCGTAATGGGGGCTCTCTTTCCATTTGCCTTCTATTGAAATCTAAGCGCTCCATTGGCCTGTGCATTCTCTGCTTGATGAATTCATTATTCCACATCTTTTCTTTTTTTTTTTTTTTTAATTTCCTTTCTCAGGCCACAGCTTTCCCAAAAAGCCAAGTGACTGGTTTTTTTCTTGCTCTCAATGAGGACTTTATTTTATTTTTTTTTTATTTTTACTCTTTCTAAGCAGATGTCAAAAAATGTCACACTAACCCACCTGTTTTAAACAGCATTTCAATATAGCTTTGGATCCATGAGTATCAGAGAGCAAGCAATCATGATACTTGGCTTGTTTACTTATTTATGTGGGAGAGAAAACATCTAACATCCTAATGATATCAGGAAAATATATTTTCAAATTCAGAGGCAAGGAAAGTGTTCAAGCCACATTCTCTGAGAAACAAATGATAACACATAAATAAAATACAAAACTATTCAGCTGTCATTAAAACTGTGACAGCCATCTGCAATAGGAAATTCAACAATGTGGCTTTTCATTCTCTCTTGAAATATTTACATGGTGTGGAGATAGCACTAGACTACTGTTAGTAGGAACATCTTGGAGATGTTCTCTTTCCCTCCTCAAAGCCATGCATGGTCGAACAAAAGGGACTTGGCCATTTCTCTGGCACTTCAAAATGTTCAGAAGCCTTTTTAGAGCACAATAGTTGAATACAGTCAAGACAGTTACTGTTATAAATCCCATAAAGTATTGAATAAAATGTTTTTAACATGCACAAGTTTACAAATGTCTCTGTGCTGTGGTCTAGGAGTCAGAGCAACAAAGCAACACTGAACTAGGAGTCTGTTTTACCCTTTTGCCTCCATTTCCTCTGTGAAGCAAGGATAACCTCTTTCCATCTTAAAAAAAACTATCATAATTTGTTTGAACTATAGAAAAGCCTACAAAAGTCTCTTGGATGAGGACCATATTATATTAGATCCGTGCAAAACGTGTTAATACAATGCTAATAATAATGCATTGGGACATCTTGAAACTATTAAACAGGATGATTTTAAAATTCTTACTCATTTCCTTCATTTTAAAAAGAATGAAATTTGAATGAACAGGTAAGGAAGCTACTTGCAGAATGCCAAAATATCCCTCTGGCCCTGTGAATACACAAATGCCATGCTGGTTGCTCTGCAGAGTAAAGGAGAACCAACTAAGAATGCCATATTCTCTTACTGACTCTGCCACTGACTTTACCTCTGACTCTTCAAACCAGTTCATTTCACCGTGGTTCAACTTATTTATCACTGAAGTGGATACAGTATATCATGGGGACATAATATGTTTCAATTAAAGAAGACCTAGCCTAGGGAGATTTTAACTGGGTTTGAGGGCAAGGGTGATTATTTAGGAGTCTAGACTTGGGGAAATGGGGGGAAATTATAATTTATTATTTATGTGCAAATTTGACATTATTGTTAACATACATTCCCCCAGAGGCTTGGATGGACATATTTTGGAAAAATCAAATCAATAAGTGATTTAATATCTGTCAAGTGCTTTGGGATCCTTATTTGAAACAAATGTTAGAAGAGCAGTGTCTTACTCTCAACTCCATAATGCACTAGCATGCCTTCTATTAATGCTAGAACCCTTTGGAACCATTAGAGTTTATCAGCTAAATACATATTTTGGCACACTAATTTTTGATTACCTAATTAGACTTTAACAGCTCCATCTATCATGTAAATTTTTCTTAATGTGCAGATTATGGACCAAATAGAACTTAATGGGGCTCCTTACGGTGTTCTGAGTTGATGCAGCTGGCACATGGACACTGAAGAAAGTATTTTCTTCCAAAGTGAGAATTACACACCTACCTTCCCACATTACTAATGGGTGTTATGGCCTGAGTCGTCCCTGAGACAACACACAAGACACTAATGTGATGCATTTTTTACTACTTTGAATGCTGGCTCTCACACACTCTTCACTGCTGAGATTTCCTATAAGAACTAAATCTGAGTCACAACTACACAAACAAAAAACCAGGGCCATTTGGTCCATACCTGCCCCATGGTAACCTGTGGCAGTCAAACCTGGCTGTGAGAAGCCAGTAGTGAAGCCTACTTCCCCATGGCTGTGTTTAGCATGCAGAGATGTGCTGGAGGCAGAGAAATTCTTTACAGTGAGGGTGGTGAAACACTGGAACAGGTTGCTCAGAGAGGCTGTGGATGGTCCCTCTCTGGAGGGGTTCAAGGCCAGGCTGGACAAGGTACTGAGCAGCCTGACCTAGTGGGTGTTGTCCCTGCCTATGACAGGGGAGGTGGAACTCGATGATCTTTAAGGTCCCTTCCAACCCAAACTATTCTATGATTTCATCTGTGGGGCCACTGAACATGTTCCTTTCCATCCCATCATTTCCAAGAAGACAACACACATGGGCTAAACTCAACATCTTTCCTCTTCTCCACCACACCATCCCAGCTTGCATCCCACACCTCACACCCTTTTCCACTGCTTATTTATGGGATGAAATGAACTACACATTTCCTGATGAAAATATGAATGCTTAAGAACCACTGAAAGGAAGATTATTCAGATCACTGGGACAACAGCCATACAGTAGAAAAATACAGCCAGAACACAGCAGTTGTGAGAGACAAGAAATGTTTAAGGAGCAAATCTATACCCTTAGCCTGGAGATACAATGCATGGGATGAATTTAATGCTACAGAAGCCTTGCTTAGAACTTGCAAATTATTTACTGTTAGAAATGAAACTCAGAGCATTCCACTCTGCTGGCTTTATGCTGAGATCTGCCAAAATCTCCAGCTATGTGTGTAAGGCACAGAGGAGTCCTCAGTGGGGTGTCTCCTCTGCTGAAAACAGATGAAACTACTATCAGTACAAGTAAGGCAGATTAAAACCAAAGAAAAATTTTCAAAGGCTGCATACACAAGAACAAATATTTTCCATGTTAAAGTAAACACATGCAAAGTTATCTAGTGCACCATTAACTAATTATTACTTTTTTGATCTCTCATTTCTCTTGACCTATGTAGGAAAGCTAGTTTGAGCTGCTTACAATTAGCTTCACTTCCTCTCCTTCTTCCTCACAGGCTGGAAGCAAAACACTATATGTTTTTATATCATGAAAATACTTCTGTTTGCATTCCCTTCCTGTGACAAATTTTTTTGCATTTCTTCTGCAATAAGTAATTTTTTAAAGTCTTATTTGTTTCCTCACAATACTCCTTCAATAAAGCATGAATGCACCACTTAAGGAAATAAGCTTTCCCTTTTCTGCATGTGGTCTCATGCTTTCATTATTTTCCTGCTCAAAGTCCTTCCTTGGTGTCTTTTTTCCTGCTCATTGCTCACAGGGAGCATGAGCTCAGCCAGTCCTGCCACTGCCTGCTTCTGAAAGATGATCCCTCTCCTCTGTCTCAAATGGATTTTGGAAAAAATCTACCTTGACAATACTTTAATGTCACTTAAACCAACTAAACAGACGTAAAATTTAAGCATGCCCTGGGAAAGTACTAATATTACTCTTAAATGCACAGACAGGGTTAATTTATTTCACTATTCTGCACACAGCCAGAGAGCATCTGGACTGTCACTCAAAAGAGTGGACTTCTTTTCAGAAGAGACAGTAACAAATGCTTTCCTTCAGGGAAAGGGAGATTTATCTTGCACAGTGGTTGTCAACTGAGGTCCTTTCTCCTTGAGTAGCAAAACACAGAACCACAGAATCATAGGGTTGGAAGGGCCCTTCAGAGATCATCTAGTCCAACCTCCATGCAATGAGCAAGGACATCCTGCACTAGATCAGGTTGCTCAGAGACTCATCAAGCCTGGCCTTCAACGTCTCCAGCTATGGAACATTCACTACCTCTCTGGGAAACCTCTTCAAGTGCCTCACCACCATTATGGTGAAGAATTTCTTTCTCACATCATATCTAAAGGTGCTCTGCTCTAGTTTAAAACCATTGCCCCTTGTCCTATCACTACATGCTCTTACAAACAGCCCCTCCTAAGCTTTCCTGTAGTCCCTTCAGGTACTGGTAGACCACTGTGAGGTGTCCCCACAGCCATCTCTTCTCCTGGCTGAACAGCCTCAACTGTTTCAGCCTGTCCTTGTAGGAGAGTTGCTTCAGCCNACAGCTGGCCTCTTGGCTGCAACCACACACTATTGGCTCATGTCCAGCTTTTCATCCATCAGTACCCCCAAGTCCTTTTCCACAGGCTGCTCTCTATCACATCACCTCCCAGTCTGCAGCACCCTGCACTTGTACTTTTGAACTTCATGAGGTTTGCACAGGCCTACTTTTCTAACCTGTCCAGGTCCCTCTGGATGACATCCTGTCTCTCTGGCCTGTCAACTACACCACTCACCTTAGTACTGTCCACAGACTTGCTGAGAGTGCATTTGACTCCACTGTCTATATCACTGGTGAAGATATTAAACAACCTTGGTCCCAGCACAGATCCCTGAGGGCCACCACTCATCACACCTCTCCATCTGGACATCAAGCCATTGACAGCTATCCTCTGAATGTGACCATCAAGAAAGTTCCTTATTCACCAAAGAGTCAATCCATCAAATACTTATCTCTCCAACTTAGAGAGAAGGATGCTGTGGAGGACCATGTCAAAGGCTTCAGAGATGTCCTGATAGATGATATCCACTGGTCTTCCCATGTCCACTGATGTAGTCACTCCATTGTAGAAAGCCACTAGTGATCAGGCAGGACTTGCTCATGGTGAAGCCATGCTGGCTGTCTCAAGACTTGGCTCCTATGACAGAGCTCAGAGAGCTCAATACAAATGCAGTCAGTCCCAAAATGCTGGCATCAGGAGGTGCTGACCAACCTCATCTTGAGCAACCTCATCTGTCCCTGCCCATGACAGGGGGGTTGGAACTAGATGATCTTTAAGGTCCTTTCCAACCCAAACCATTCTATGAGTCTATGATTCCATTTTCAGCCTCTCTGAGGAGAGGAGCCTAAGCAGAATATTGACATCATCAACTATTGTCAGCAGTGGGAGAACAGTGTGATATTTGTGTCACCAAAGCTTGTAAAAATCATAACAACAAAAACCCCACAGCAGCTACTACTGAAAGAAGGAAATAAAAACTTTTTAGATCTACATAGATGGTGTCTTCTGATGTAGTAATTTAAAAACTAATTTCTCCTTGAATACTGTGTTGCAAAAGGATCTCATATGTTGAGAACTCACTTTTTTTCCCCCTATTATTTTTCCTTGTCATTTCTGGAAGCTGAACTTCCTGAATGCCTGAGCAGGTGTATTTCTCTTACAAAACTTTGGCTGCATGAGGAAAAACAAATTAAAGTATACATTTTTAATCACACATAAGGACATTTCAGCTATGCCAACCTGTGTTCCTTTTTCCTGCTATTTATTTGCACACATTTCAGGCTATGTAAAGACCATCTTTGTTGTTCTTCCAGTTACAATTTGCACCCATAATGCCTGTTAACTTAGCAGCCATAAAGCAGATACAGGTCACAGTATCTGTGTCACCAGCCCTTGCCATGCACAGATGTCTGAGCAGTTCCAGAGACAATACCAAAGCTGAGCTTGCACAAACGCCAAACTTCAGGCATCAGTTGTCTCATGAGAGGAAGGCTCCTCTTGGAACTACCACCCATTAGAAATCCACTCTGCTGTTACCATGGCTTCAAGAGTAGTTGAAATGCTGTGTGTTTGGCATAGAAAAACCATTAAAAACCCATTAAAACGATTGCCTGATGCTTTAAGATTCAATATGGGCCACAAAATCAACAGGTTAAATGTAGTCACTAAAATTATTCATTTCTGCAGTAATGATGCCAAATTTGCACTGTTCCTCCTGAACTAATCAGATCAAAACAAAAAAACCCCACACTGAAAATCCACACTTATCATTTCAGTAGTTAAGAGTGAAAATTCTGGCTTGTAAGCATTACAGTATCTAAGTTTTCAAAAGTATTTTTATTGATGATCTCATGGTACTGTACACCAGGAGCTAGTTTTATTATTTCTATTTTACAGATGGAGAAAAGAAACAGAGGAGATGAAATAACTCCCAACATAGGTATGATCTCCCTCACAGTTATGAGAATCCTAAAATCCAATGTGAATACACAGCCAGAATCTCTGCTTTAAAACAAACTTTATAAAAGGAATTCAGGGATGGAAAAAATAATTAGCAAAGAAGCATTTGTTCTGTTCTCCCAATGATTCTGCAGGAAACAGCATTTCTAAAATAGCTTTTCCAACTCTTTTGGGAAATCCTTTGGTGTTTCTCTTTACTTAACATCAAGGAAAATATTAAAATGCATTGCTTCATCTAGAGGAGTGCCCAGTAGATTGCATGGGCATCTTCTTGGTGAAGGACCTTGTGTCTCACTGTGACACAAGCTCAATTCCAAGGCAATGGCAAATCAAAAAATGCCCAACTTACATGAAGTAACCCATTCCATATGTTAGCAGCCAAACATGAGGCGCAGCAATTATTTTCCAGGCTCTGTTGTGTAGTGTTAAATCACAATTTGCTTACAAGCACCTCAAAGACTCAGGCTCAAAGAAAGATTCAAAGAAACGCTCAAAGTCTCAAAGAATTCAGGGCTAAATTAATCAGAAAAGGTACCAGTTCTCTTTGTAACTTCTTCCAAAGATAAGCATGAGACAACACTCACAACAAAATATATATACACAAGGGCTTCAACATCCTCCCCTCTGGCCCTATGGAGAATCTAGCTGCTACCCATTCCTTCTTGTCTAAACTCAATATGTTTTTCAGTTTCTGACTTGAAGGTCCTTTAAAGCAACATCTCCATTCAGCCCAGATTCTCTTTCTGCAAAACACTGAACCATGTAACACATAGAAAAACCTATCAAGGATCCATAAACTACCTACACTCAAGTCCCTAAAGAGCAATATTCATGTTGTCAGGCTAAAGAGAACACTCATAAACAGGGTCAGAATTTGCTCTGTGCAAAAACCTGGCCAGTACCAGTAATTTCCAAAGTCATCCTCTTGTTCCTCCTGTGAGAACTTGCTTCATGTAAAATAAAACTCAGAAACAATATCTTTTACCACTTGCTAACCCTTCTCCCAAGGCAGGAGGGTGTTCTGAGTCAGCACAGTCTGTTCTTAGATATCTGAGAGCTCCTCTGTGAAATGCCAAATTAGCACATAAATGCTAAACATCATCAATGGACTGACCTGGGAGGTCTTTACTACCTCTGGAGTCAGGGACTTGGTCTAATATTTCGGGGTGGCCCATAATTACTTTTTAAGGTATTCTCTTTACTGTGGCATCTGCTCTACCATTTAAAATAAGTTTATGGGTAAAACACATAGAGCATAATTCTGAGGTAGACATTTTTTTATGTCATTTATCTAACATTCATCCTACAGCATATCAGATATCACTTTCTATTTTTTGTATTATCATATAAACTCCTCCAACACTCCAGATTTTCTTCACTGTTTTATCACAGCATGCCACATACTCTTCAGGATTGGAGGTGCTAACTACTACACTGTGCACAATGCCAGTCTCAGTGTGGAATATCTTGCTTTAAGAGAGGAATAAAATGATATAAGGTCGTAAGCTAAGACTATCATAAAGTGCATTGCAGGCACCCTATACTTAAATACTCCCAAGCTGCCTCTTAACTCCAAGTGAGGCAATTTGCCTAATGCCCATAGAAGTGACACGATTAATTCTCCTCCCTTAAATAATCCTAACCTTTCCTCTCTAGTGTGCCTCCATAAAAAGAATGTTTTCTAAAATGAAGCACGGTTTTAGGAAACCATATCCTTTAAAAATACTGAGAGACTAAAAAGAAATTCAGAAAGTCCTCCTTTTGTTGTGTTCAGATAAACACCAGAGACCCCTGAAATGGAGTCCATACTCCATATAGCAGTCTAATGAGCACAGTAAATACACTCAGTGGACTGCATGAAAGTGGCCTTAGCCCTAAACAGCAACCTCAGCATCTTCCTGCTCAGGTTTCCTCTTAAATACTTGGAACAACCTCAGAATTAGTCCCTATGATCTGAACCTTCCTGTCCTGATAGTGCAGTGTTTCTGTGTTACTCATCAGACTGGCACTTTGCACATCACTCAGTAGCAGAATAGGTGGAGAAAGAATGCAAATGCATCACTCATATCTAAAAAGGGAGTAATAATTTCAAACAACCTTAGTTTGAAGCATTTCTCAGTGGGAAAGCATCTACAGGTTTATGAGTATCATCTAATGCAACGCACTCCCCGTGTCCCCGGGAGCATGGTCCCTCTTGTTGTACAGGTAGAAAGTTGCAAACACAGTAGTTATTGATCAGTCTTATGTTCAAAAAACCAAGGAAAAAAACCCAACTACATCTCTGTATTGAATTGTGCAGATACAGAGTAAAAAAACCTCAGCAAAACCATCTTTTTCCAGAACTATTTTGGATATATCAAACA
The DNA here is from genome assembly GCA_013400935.1 of Turnix velox. Classification (NCBI taxonomy): domain Eukaryota; kingdom Metazoa; phylum Chordata; class Aves; order Charadriiformes; family Turnicidae; genus Turnix; species Turnix velox. The sequence goes on along the minus strand of VZTY01002666.1, from coordinate 29,535 downwards.
AAATGCTCCCCAACTGCACCATTGTCTCTCAGTGTTTACCACAAATGTCAGGTACTACAGAAATGAGAAGAAAATTTCTTATAGAAAAAAAATAAGGAAGCATTATAGAAGTTATACTGGTATCCCAATGAGAGCTGTTTCAAACAAGAAACAGATTTTATTTTTTTTTTTTAATTGAGATATTTCACCTGAAAACCAAACAGAGAGTCCTGTAATCATTAAATATATTACTGATATTCCATTAATAGAGTAGGTTAAGTGTGTACCTTCACATTTGCTATTAAACATTAGATATAGGAACTGAATGGTAATTACAAAGTTAAAAGTAAGATCACAACGAAGAGTTTCAGTAATTTACCAGATCTGTGTAGATGCTGATTCTTCTCAAGGCCTTTTATCAGACAGTTTTTATTTTATTTCTGATGGGCAAACCGTCTGTTTTTCTTCTGACCCAGTGGTAAGCAACCTGATAACACACTGCCTTCTCCCAGCCCTGATTCTTAAACAGATCCTCAGGAGATAAGCCAGAGTAAACAGGTCTAAGCATGTTGGTAATATGTAAATATTGGAATATGTAAACACAGGCATGCACACACAGCCCAAGTACAATTAACTGAGAATTAATCTCATCTGTATTCAGATGTGGATGCACAGAGACAAATAACCTACAGATATAATATAAGCACCTACACACTGAAAGAAGTCTGTTACTGAGAGCTGATTAAGAATAACCACAACTTTCCCAGTGCCGACAAGAAGGGAAAGAAATAAATAAATTAGATAGCTAAATAGAACCACAACTAAAATCTAATTCCCTTCTTTTATAGTCCCAAGTCTAGATAAGTGTATATGTGGAAGAGATCACATCTACTTTAGCATGCTTCTTTGCTTCCACATAAACAGGTTCAACTTCTCTGATGTCTGTCAAAACATGTATATAATGTAAAGATATGTGTCTAAATCCAGGGCAGAATAAAGCCCCTTGTTGGCTCAGGTCTCACAGGTAGTTGTTAGAAGAGAAAAATCAAGAAAACTAATACACTGTAGTTACCTACTATGCAGTAATTATAATGTAATTATACTGTAATTACAGTACCTCATTATTGAAGTGCTATGAAATAAATTGTTATCAAGTTTTTCTTACTGTTCACTTCTATTTACAGTTATCTCTGATAAAAGACTAAGCCTCCCCAAAAATGCATGATAAAGCTTCTTATCACAGGTTTTAATGCCTCTAATAACTCCTGTAATTCTGTGTGATTTAGTGCTTTGAATAATCCATCAGGATTTTTCTCTAGATCTTTAAAAGGATTGTAATATGTACAGAGGTGTCGTGGTGATTAAATTTACAGGACACTTACCAAAACAGTGATAAGAAGGCATGTTTAATTAACACGTGTACACCTTGTTCTACTGTACTATCATGCAAAAATGGAAAGACCTGAATGATACCTCTATTTTCCTTTCAAAACGTAAAAAAAATATTAAACAAAGGATTATCCTCACTATTCAATATGGGAGCAGACATTGTGAGGGCAACAGCAAATCCAGGCAGCAGGACCAGCCTAGAGTTGTCTACCAAGTAGAGTCAAGGTCCTGCTACCAGTTGATCATCCTGGAGACAAAGGAAAAAGTAAGCCATGGATGACAGCACATGGGATTTCACCACCTGAATTTGGAGACTTTGCTTCTTTGGCTAGTGGCTAGTTCAAGAGCATTGCCGGACTCTTTACCTATAATGCCTGAATATCTCATTGCTCTTAGGACTCACTGCTAAAAGTCATTGCAGAAAGCCTCCCAAAGGTTGCTGTGCCAGATGTTTTTGAACTCTGTGTCTCAGAAAGGACACAAAGTTGCTCTAGTAAATCTCTTTCACCTCCATCAGTGTATTTATTTAACGGCTGAGGCTACCCCTTATTGATATAACAGATATATAACCTCCCAGAGAGGTTGTGGATTCCCCCTCTCAGGAGCTTTTCAAGGCTGTGCTGGACATGGCACTGAGCAGCCTCATCTAGTCCGAGGTGTCCCTGCCTATGGCAGGGGGGTTGGAACTCGATGATCTTTAAGGTCCCTCCCAACCTAAACTATTCTATGATTCTATGATAAATAAATTTAAGCCCCAGCAGAACAAACCCTAACATAAAAGAGCAGCAGAGTCATCCATATAACAGGCAGTAGGAAAAAGCCTTCATCTCTCTCAGACACTTTCCACATCTCCTGACGTTTTGTCCACTGTGATGCCGATGAAAAAAAGTGATATCTAAAGTTGTTATCATCATTGATCAAAAGACAAAAAAGAAGAGTCAAGAAGCTCGTACAGCCCATATTCCACTGGGGAAACAGCCTTTTTAATATTAGAATTGCTTGTGCTTTGAAATGGAAATCCCAACATCTGCAAGTGCACGCAGCTGAAGGAAGCAGAGTTCACTCCTGGATGGGCAAGTGCCAGGTAAGCAAGAGGGCACAAGAACAGGCTTTGGCTTCATAAACAGAAGCATAAATCTCTCCTCTGCAAAAAATTATTCTTAATGATCTCAAAGGCCTCTTGATTTAGTATGGAAGAGGAGTGCCACAGGTTTTTTTATTTTTTCAGAATGTATCCCACGTATTTTGTATCACAGGGCTGGCACAAGCTACAAAGATGAAATCACTCCCTGACCATCACTGTGGGCATGTCTGCTCTGATCCTCATTGCTCTGTGGGGCTACAGGAATACTGGAAATGGTGTAACTGCCTAATTACTGTGCTCTGCACAGCCTTTTATACTCTGCTTCTCAGCAAGCCTAATTATTCTAAAAGAAGCCTCATGCTAATGCAATTATCCTGCTCCCAAAACCTGAGTTACATCATTTAGGACACTGTGCTTTGCTATTCAGGCACATCCAAACAGCTTTTTTTTTTTTTTTTTGGCGACAAAGACTTTTACTGTGGGGAGGAGTTAACAGGAACAAGCTCAGAAATCACAAACAAGGCAGAAGACTTAGATGTAACAGGAATGGCAAGTAGATGCCAAGGGGGTCAAAAATCACATACTCCTGAGTCTATTTACCTGGCACAGAAGACTGTTCACTTACATAATACTTTCTATGCAGCAGGTGAAGGTGTAGGCACTTCTTTCTTCCTCTGCTGGCAGTGCAGTGTGGAAACTTTGGAGACTATTTCTCCTCTCTGTCATCCACATATTACTAAGGCAGCTTTCAGGACTCCCAGAGTGTGTTTCACACTTGAAACACCTCTCCTTTGGCTGTCTACTCTCTGGGTGGGCTAGAATACATGTTGCCTTCTTGATTAAGACTAATGTTTTTCCATGGGAGAAGAAATGACTTTTAAAATAAAATGTACAAATTCATCCTTGTCATGGTTTGGGCTGGACTGGCCACTGAATTAACAACAGATAATCCCTTTAGATTCTCTCTCAAGGGAAAGAGGAATGGGAGATACACTTATGGAATGAAAAAAAAACAAAGTGCTTCAATGAAATAAGAATAACACAGTCATATTACTATCCACATATTAGTAACATAAATATTAGTAACTCAGCCTCCTATTCTGAGTTCCAAAGAAAGGTAGAACACCATCTTCCAGTCCAGAAGGAAAACTGTGGGTGTAAGACTCAGAGGTTTTAAAAGTCAGACTCTACATATATGACTAGTTATATTACAAGCATAGAGCATGTAGAGAGAGGATAAAGCTCCCAATTCATCCCCATTACAGTTTGTGCTCAAACATGTGAAGTAAACCAGTAATGCATATTAAATCTGCCTGCCTATAGGACTAGTAATGAATCTAGAAACCACAGCAAGTGCATCAAATGTTTAGTACATCATCCAGATCACTTTACAAGTGAAACTGAAATGGATTTAAATTCAACTTTTCCCTTCCTGGAAAAGGATTTACAGTAGCAAACATTGTTTATTATCCCTACTGAGGAAGACACTGACAAATAAGAAAAAAATAGCATCTACTCAGTGACTCAGAAATTAGCAGAGCAGCATTAGTAATTTTCAGTGTCTCTCATGAGTTAATCAGCCATTTTCCCAATGCTTCCATATATGCCTGTCCTTCTTTTCTGTGTCCAGCAAAGCTACAAGCTACTTCTGAACGTGATGCTTAATCACATTTTTCTCACATTTCAGCATTATATGGGGAATAATTAGATTTGCAGCTGAGAAAAAAGGGCAGGGGAGGAAAAAAATAGGACAGAAACAAAGAGAGAAAGAAAAGCTACTGCCTCTTTGGCCAAATGACTCAGAGATAGTGTTATCATCATCTTCAAACCTCAGAAAAACAAAGTTATTTCTGAAATATTCAGAAACATCGATGACATAGCTAACTGTAGGGGGAGTGGTTTTAATGATGGGTGAACTGATCTGTTTTAACTACCCCGAGTGCTAAGCTATCCAGCATATTGAAGTTTAGAATTTAAGAAGTCCAGTATTCATGTAAGCATCTCAAACTTGCTTTTCCTTAAAGAAACTCACCTTACTCTTCTCACTCTCTCTGGTCTTTGCCTACGGACAGATGCAGTAGAAGGCAACTGAATGTATTTCACTGGGCTATATCCTTCTTTATAACAGAAACAAAAATATGCTTGTTTTGATTTATTTCAAGAATTACCAACGGAACATAAAACAAAGCAGAGGGGTCTATTTCAGATCTGAGTGTTCCAGTTATTTTTACCAAAGCTGCCACAAATTTGAGTGGGATCATTACGTGCTGAATGGCAAAAGGCAACAGCTCCCAGATTGGAGTTAACCCCGGAATTGTGTGCAAAGGAAAAGATGCTCACCCTGAACTGCATACGTTAAATAAGACATCTGCATTTTGGCAGAATTTGGACAATGACTCACATTTAATTATGTAAAAATTTCAGACAAGGCAAACTCCACAGTAGTGACTCGCATTAGTGCTACCACATGATGTTCTGATAACTACCTCAGCATATAACTCATGTCTCTGCTGCACAGAGTTTCTACTGAGAGAATGACATATTACCTGACTAGTATTAAAAGGACTCCATGTTCCCAGCAATGACTGGTACATTAAGTAATGCTTCAGAAAGTAGCACATAGTACACTGAGGGGTTTTTTCATTTTTTTTTCCCTTAGACACAAAACTACCAATCCTCTAAATGACAATAATTCACTGTCATTCAAAAATCAATTTTCTGTTTGTGTTTTATTTCTTTGAATTTATAGAGTTATGAGGAAAGATTCCAAAAGTAGAAACTTACATCATTTCCTTCTTCCCTAGAAGAATTATGGCACTGCAGACCTCCTTAGGCTCCCAACCAAAGATGCTCCAAACTCTGTTCCATCATGTGTGGCAAACACCCTCAGTACCTTTGAACACAAGCCCTTCTGCCCAGGCTTGGCAATAAGGATACTAGGCAGTTCCTCAAGTTTTGCTTCACAGACATTCCTGGACCTTTCCCTGCTACCTCCTGCACTTTTCAACACAGATCTTGGTTTTGCTAGAGTTTGGTATGGGCTAACAAAAGGAACTGATTGTGCATGTTATGTTAGGCTAACACCCCTGTTGACCTTGAAATGTCCACTGTGAAGAAAAGCTATTCTGCATTATCTACTTCAGAATTTAAAATTTATCAAAACACACATTACTTACTTTAACATTGTTATCAAGAGGGGGGAGTCCTTTTCTCATCCCTATGGGGTCCCTTTTCTCTTCTCTGGGAGTTTGTGTCCTGGAGTACCACTGCATTACACACCCAATAAACATTTGAAAAAGGGTTGTCCATTACAAGGCTTTCTAAACACCATTTTCAGGCTTACTGAACATCCCCACAGGACCCTCAAGTAACAAAAGGATATGCAAAAGGCATTTTCACTACAAATGGCACATGTTCATGAAACAAATACAGCCTGTGGTAATGCCAGATGTTGAATATAGGACTATGGTCAATGGCACAATAAGGAGAAAGCAATCTTAATTGTGCAATTAGTTATGTTTGAGCAATGTTTTGCATAACAACTACAGTGGATCCAAAATGACAGCCTTCCAAAGGATTTCAAACAGCCACTGTACCTTTTGAGTAACTACATTAGAAGGCTAATGAAAAATGTAAATGATCCCAAGTGGCCTCCGTAGGGTTTAACTAAGATGTTAAGCTTGGATGTGCAAGTGCACCAGGCTTTCTCCAGCTGAGAGCAGTAAGAAATAACCAACACAGAGCATGCCCTGAGGGAGTGCCCTGAGCCAGTATGGTGCTAGAAAGTATGGAGGGCATACACCCATGAGTTCTGGGCAGAAGAGCTCATAGGAAATTATTGAAGGTGTTTGGACTAATAAATTTAATGGGCTGGATCAAAAAACAATGAGCAAAAGGAGAGGATCCACAGTATAATTTCCTTTTAATTCTTTTGCCAAAAATAAAAAGCCATCCTGATAATTCTACACCTTCTCACAGAATCACAGGATGTCAGGGATTGGAAGAGACCTCAAGAGATCATCTAGTCCAACCCCCCTGCTGGAGCAGGAACACCCAGATCAGGTCACACAGGAAGGTGTCCAGATGGGTTTTGAATGTTTTGAAGGAGACTTCCCAACCCCTCTGGGCAGCCTGTTCCAGTGTTCTGTCACCCTCACCCTGAAAAAATTTGTTCTTCTATTTCTGTGGAACCTCCTGTGCTCCAGCTTGCACCCATTGCCCCTTGTCCTGTCAGTGGAGGTCACTGAGAAGCTCCTCATTCCACCTTTCACTTACTTTCTTTTTCAAAACAGAATCTTTTTTTTTCCCAAAGGTTCAAACAAAAATTAGATTTAAAATTGGAATCCCTATTAAAGTGCATTGTTGCAACTGTTTCTGGAGGTATAAGTAAACTGCCCAGAAGGTGAAAACAACATAGATGAGGCATGATGTTCTGCTCATAATCCACACACCAGACCACACAAGAGTTATGTCCATTCATGGTATCACTGCAGGGATCCACACCAGTCATAGCCAACGCACAAAGGTTTGAAATTTACAGCCCTGTTGGTTTTATGATTATTCAGTTTACAGATCAGCACTGTTTGGAAGCAGGAGAGATGCCCTCAAGTACTACTCAAAGATGTTTAATTGGCACAATCATAAATTCTTCTCTGGGAAGTGGATGAGGGCAACTAGGTCCTTTGGAACATGCTATCTACTTGCCACTGACAAGTGGCTACTATAACAGTAAGCTAACAAACAAAATGAATTAAAAAAAGAAAAAAAGGAGTAGAAAGACAAGGTAAGACCTTGTCTAAACCTTTATGCCTAAATCTTTATTTACATAGGATATCTTTAGGCCAGAATCTCCACTGTCTTTAAATGTGACATAAGAATACACTGGGAATTCTGGTTTTTAAATGGTCCACTCACTCCTTACTCCAATAAATAGTTACACCTTGGAAGCATACAGTGCTGCTAAGTCAAGCTGTTTAGCAAAGACATTTGCTCCTGCAAAGAAAATCAGCCCCTGTGGAGCAGGAGAACAAAGCAGTTGTGCTGTGACCCAGCTCTTGAGCAAAGGGGATGAAGAAGCAAAGAACAGGGCAGAGACCATTTTTCTTCCACCCCAGCAAAAACACCCACCCAGTTTAATGACTTCAGCGTTTTGACTGGAAGTAGAAATATTTTTCTAAGCATTATTTTATCCAGGGAGAAAACAAAAAGAGTATCACATGACATTGCACCCTAGATGTAGATGCTGTTCGAAGAGAAGCCTGAAGTCACAGTTGGAACTCTTACAGATTATTTACTATTTGCAGACTAAGACTGAACACACAACTTGAAGCAGAATCACAGAGAGCAGGATTGTATGTACATAGAACTAAGCTTCACATCCAGCCACATCTCTTCCAACTGACTGCAGTCATGTCTACAATAAATATCCAGGCTCAAACACCTCTTGGAAATCCATTAGGAAGCACAACAAACAGCAGACCTTCAAAGAGCATCATTTCATTCAGTGCAATGAGACATACCCCACATACTGTATGTTCAAAGGGGAAAGGCAACCCTCTCCTAAACCTGGCTTCTCATGAACTTGAATCAAATCACTCATTCCCTTTACAACAGCCTTCCCTCTCGGTGCTGCATCATATCACCACCATCTTAAAGGTCGACTTCAATAAATTAAGAAAGTGTGGTTTCCTTAAACAACTTGTATTCCTCTTGCTGCAGTCATTTTGGCTCTCTTCTATTGGTTTTGCTCTGCTCACTTTCATATGAATGTCAAATTTTGCATTTGCTATGTGCTGTCATCTAGACTTCTGCTGTAAAACAGTTTGTTTTTCCCTCAGTTGGTGCACCAGATTAGCATTCCCCCTCTCTTCCCCTTCCAGAACAGAATGTAATTAAAGATCATGGTAAACAAACACACACGCACCAGTCACAAAGAATTTCAGGTTTGGTTCTACTTTCCCATTTTACATGCTCCACTTCACTCTCTCACATAAAGAGAAATACAAATGTCTTTGGTCATTGGATACCTATTAATACCTCGAGTGTCAGATCCTGTGAGGCAGAGATGATGTCAAGTTCCACAGCAATTTATCAGCAAGAGCCCACGTCTTGCAGAATTGCACCCAGGTCATGAAAAAATAAGGCTTTTGTACAAATTATTCTCTCTCCATGTACTTCACAATGGTAATGAAACACAAACCAGAACAGTCTCTATGTACTTAGATGAAAAATTTCATCTAGATCATTAAATATTTTCCATACACTGAGAAGATGATCAGGATGATCACTTTGAGAGCCCTGAAGTAGAAGAGCCCCTTGGGTCTGCAAAGGCTGGAGGTGTAGTGACACCTGATTTAAAGCAGAGGTTATTTTGTACACCCTTACTTCAGCAGCAGCACCTCCACCTCATGGTCTCTGGTGGTAGGAAACAACTACGACCTTATTATAGAATCATAGAATAGTTTGGCTTGGAAGAGACCTTAAAGATCATCTGCTTAAAATCCCCTTGTCATGGGCAGGGACACCTCCACTAGACCAGGTTGCTCAGTTCCTCATCCAGCATGATCTTAAACACCTCCAGAGAGGGGGCATCCACAGCCTCTCTGGGCAACCTGTTCCAGTGTTTCACCACCCTCACAGGAAAGAATTTCTTTCTTGTATCCTGTCTGAATCTCCCCTCTTCCATTATTCCTAGTCCTTCCATCACATACCCTATGAGAAAACTCCTACCCCAGCCTTTCTGTAGCCTCCTTCAGATATTGAGAAGCCACTATGAAGTCCCCCCTGAGCCTTCTCTTCACTGTTATTCTCCTGAGGATAATGTGCTACCACTGCTTTTCCCACATGGTGATATTTCCCTGCATGTTCAAGGAATGAAATATTTTGTATTATTGTCTTATGTGGGGGGGCAAATGTCACTAGAAGTGAAATAAACTGCTTAAACCACTTCTACTATTGCTAAAATTACCACCAAATTTGCATTTCTCATTGCAAGAGTAAGCAAGTGTAAGTCAGTGTTGCCTGACAGGTTCTGGCAAGGAAAAGCCCACCAGGTAATCCTCCCCAGTGAAGGCAAACAGCAGTGGGGAGACAACTCAGGATTCACATCCCAAGATCTGCCATGACGAAACCATAGTCCGTGTTGTCTCTTGTTTAGAAAGGCAACAGGTAACAGAAGCCACTGAGAAAAAACTAAGTTCATGTCACATCATTCAACACACAGCCAGAATTTATTACTTGCCCACCCCTATAACATTGTCTGTAGATGCTGAGTTACCTATAAAATTCCTCTCTCTTCCTCAGACAAGGAGGAAAGTAGATGTTCACCTTTACTGAAGTTCTCCTGTAATTATTTTTTTATGGCAATTCTCCTCCATTAGTTAGAGGATCATACTGGAATAAACAGAAACGTGAGCTCAAGCATTGTCATCAAAATTAAACTAGAATTACAGATTTGTTTATGTATCTCAGTTGAGCTCTGCAGTTTCAAAAGTTACTTGCTGAACACAAACATGTCTCCTGATGCTACATTACCACCTATATGCAGTAAAAAGTACTCTAATGTAATGCAATAAAACTGAAAAAAACCAATAAATGTTCTCAGTTAGGACAAAAAATAGCTTATTGTCTGTTTTCAAAGACTGAAAATCCATAGATGATGAAAGGTTGTATTTTTTGTGACTATTAGACTGTTGACCCTAGCAATAAGTGAGATGTGGATTACAACTGGGGGAGTAAACAACCCCGTGAGACGCACAATTTGGAGCTTCTTGAGGGGTTTTCAGAAACTTAATTCCCAATATTTGTGCAGTCGTGGCCACCTTGGCACCACAGTTAATGGGCCTGAGAGCACAGCTCCTCCATTTTGTCGACAAAGCCAGCTTCAAGTCTCTTCCTGGCTTTGAGTGCGTTTCTTCAAGCATCTTCCTGCCTTTAAGAGTGTTTCTAAATTAAGGGAGCTCTCAATCAGGCTTGCATCTACTAGGGACCATGAGTAATGGAGATCTAGCTTTCACAATCATTTGCCAATAATAAAAATGAAAAAAAAATAAAAAAATCCTTAAACAATGTAGAGAGACTGCAGCTATTGCAGTCCTACCTCTCATGTGCCTGGATTGATTTCACCTGGCTGAGCTGGCCCCACACCTCCATAGTCCTAACAAAAAAACAAACACAGCCTGATGCCAGACAAATATTAGGTTAAACTGGATGTTCAGTTTGCAAAGACCTTTAGCTCTCGTGCATTTCTGGGCCTGCTGTCCCTCCTTACATCTGTGAGATTTTCAGGGGCTCTAAGAAAAGAGATCCTATTTGAATCTCCTACCTACATGTGATTTTTCTCCTAAAGATATGGGTGGAAAGAGATCTAGGAAACATGGATTTCAAGCACCTGTTTCCCAGCAGAATTTATGCATGACAGACAGTTTAAAACCTGAATTCCTGTATTCATTAAACAGAAAAGCACACAAATGTGCAGAGGCTGGGGAGGTATCCTTGTCTTACAGTGCAAACATGTTAAAAATGGAATACTAAAAAGAATTTTCAAGGATAAAAATCAGTGAGCTCGACATAAATGTTGCATCCAGGGTCCTTAAATTGTGATCTATGCCAACAACTTCCCAAGTGAACCAGTAGGTATGATCATTACATATAAACCCAAATTTAGACATTCTACCCTAACTATATGAAAGGGTGCCAGTTGTAATAGAGAGTTAGGATTGGTTTTAGGATTTATATTCTCAACGTACATTTCATAATCATCCAGCAGTTCAGAATCTTGCCAGATGAGGGAAAGGTGGCAGAAGCCTTCAGATACTGCCTTCAGTTATGCAAATGTACTTTCCTGTAAAAGCAGGCTGTAATGACTGGTCCAGGATGCTAGTAAAGCCAGCTGACCTGCTTATGCAATACCTGATATTATAAGTCTACAGAGAAAAAAAAAATAAAACAAGAGTGCCAGGACCTCGAACAAGCTGATGGCATGCAGAAATGCAGCCCTGCACTTCTGTAATAGGAAAGTTTTGCTTCAAATTGAGAATGCTAATTTTCATATCATTATTTCCTTCTGTCTTTTATTTGTTTGGGGGTTTTTTTGTTTGTTTGTTTGGGTTTTTTTTGGTTTTGGGTTTTTTTCTTGTTTTAAAAAGGGGGGGCTGTTACCACATAAATATAATCATATACTAAGAAAAGATTCATGGTTTTTTTCTGTAAGATTTTGCTTAAGTACACTATGGAAAATAACTTGGGTGAAATAATGTCCTCAGAACACTACTTGTTTGGAAGATTTTTATAATCTAACTGCAATTCTGTAAATAATGTGGTGATAGACAGGCCATCAGCAGGATTTGGTGCTAGAGCCACGCAACATTAAGGAAATGGCCAGCAGGCTGACAAATAAATCTCAGCTGGGTCCTAGTGTAACAGTGTACATTAAAAAACTAGTCCATATCTATTCTGTTTTAGAATCTGCTCATTCAGTTTAAAGGTAGGCACTGAACTTTGCTTTGGGAATTAACACAAAGAAATACCATGATTCCTCTCAGTGAGGAAAAGATCACCTATGTGGGGTTAGTCCTGCTGATCTCTATAAAGATGCCCAGTATTTTTGCAGGATAACATCCCAAACTACTGCCACAATTACATAACTTATCAGTTCAGATCTGAAATAAGAAAGAAATTCTTTACAGTGAGGATGGTGAAACACTGGAACAGGCTGCCCAGAGAGGTTGTGGATGCCTCCTCTCTGGAGGTGTTTAAGGCCAGGCTGGACAAGACACTGAGCAGCCTGATGTAGTGAGAGGTGCCCCTGCCTATGACAGGGAGGTTGGAACTTGATGATCTTTAAGGTCCCTTCCAACCTGAACTATTCTATGATTCTATGATTTTGTACTGCTGCTGAACTACCAGTAACTTTCACTAAAGTCTCTCAGTTCTTCTCTGCTGTAGCCCTGTGAAACAGCAATAGCTATTGCCCTGGTTTTTAGTAAAGCCTTAACCGAAGTTGCAAGATAAGAGGCACAAAATTGTATGCATGGTACATTGCACCTTTAATCATCTACCTACCTGAAATACTCAAGCAAGTAGTTAGACATCTAAATGCTGTGACTACAGGCTTAAAATAATTGAGTTCTGGAGTACATGACTGTGTCCACATTATTTGAAAACTGGCCTCCACATCCCACTCTGAATCTAAGTACACCTTCAGCCACAAGCTGATCAGAAACTCAAAATCAGTAGCAGAGCCAAGACCATGCCCAAGATTTAATATTTCTGCTGAGAAAAGGAGAGAGCCAATCACTGCAGAATGCTTCCCATTCATGCTTCATGTCTGGATGAATGTTTTTCTATCAGAAATACCCATGATTATGATTACCTTCCTGTATCATCATATTGTAAATCAAGATATGTTTTGGACACCTTCTATATTTTTTTTACCATCTGCAAAGGAATAATATGCAAAACAAAGCAACAAAGCTATTCCTCTCAGCTCTACTGAAAAAAGTCATCAAGAAGCAGACAAATTTATACTTCTTTTCCAACTGAAAAAACAGAGAGGGAGGTGAAGTAGATGGGTTAAAAACCAGCATAAAGTAGTGTGAAAAAAAGCCCACCAGGTATTGTTGCAAGAACCTCTAGTTAAGCATCTTAAATCAGGGTAAATTACACACCTCATGCTGGTGACTCGGTCACAGGAAATTATTAAGCTACGTGATGTCTCATTTGTTGTGCTGAAAACAAATGTAAATAAATTACTGCAAGAATCTCATTTACATTTAGAAATTCATCCTGATGCATGACATGCCTGCTGATGTTTTTTTAAAAGACACTTTGAGAAGTGCCACTACTGCAAACAGAACATGGCCACCTTAGCAAGAGTCTGTGGGTGTGCACGAATGCGTAAAGGCAGATGTTCTGAAGAGATCTTTTGGATCATGGGGGGAAAAAAGCTCTCTTTTACTATTTCAGAACCAAAATGGTGGTGTCAGAAAACAAAACCATCAGTTGGTATTCTTCTGTGTATTCATATTCTTCCTCCTCCACAGTGGGAAACAGCAAGATGGCATTATAGATTGGCTGCTGGCAGTACAGCACAAAGTGCAAATACTAAAATTGTAGGAACACAAAATAGTGGGGCACGTCTCTCCATCATCAGAACTTCTCCTTAAACACACACAAAAAGCCTTTTGCTAAGCTTTTATCTCCCGCCTCCAAGTCTCACATTTTAAGCTGTCACTGAAACAATTGAGGAGGATATTCAGGAAGCTGTAAAGATGGAGAGCAAGTTGAACTGTGGTTAGCTAAGCAGCATACATTCAGGCAAATATCCAAATGCTTTAGGAGCTGTCATTCTCCATCCCACGTGGGAAGGCTGTGAAGAGACGGACTTGTTTGTATCATGATTGCTCTTATTATTACAGCAGTGAAAACACTGCATACTAATGGATGTTTTTTTCAGAAAGATGACTGCTAGATGGCTTTTTAGACTCTCTGCCTTGCTGTCTGGGCTCTGGTGGCCAGTACTTCCTATCCTTTTATTGGCTTCCCAAACAGAACTCTTAAAACAAAGTTTGGAACACGAGGGTGAAATAAACCATATTTCCAAACAGGGACACAACAGTGTTCTACAGCCCCACATACGGCAGCATATTTACATAAGCCTGCATAGGTCAGAGAGTTTATTTGTTAAGGGACAAATAAGCAGGCCATGAAATAATTATTTTTCATTGTGCCCTGCCAAACCTATCCAGCCAAAGGCTAAATTGAGCCTCTATTGTGATTATTTGAACTGTGGAGCCAAAAGTCTTCACTGCAAAGCATCCCAGCTGTCCTAAATTTTATTCTGATGGCTAGTTTTCACGCTAGCTCGAAACTTGCCAAAAAATGCTTCACAAAATAGGCAGGCAGAAGGCTTGCTTTTTCCAGACCTACATGAATTACTGATTTAGAGCTGCTCTGAGAACTTGATTATTAACAAATCACTTCCCAAAATTGTTATGACAAGATTCACATATGCAAATGGCAAGCTGCTCATATGTACACAGCTAGTGAAAGAAATTAATACAAAGGTTCACAGATTTATTTATGGTTATTCCTATTGTGCTCTGCTGCAAATCAGCCACTTCAAATAGTAAAAGAAAGTGGAGAAATACAACTGCAGCACCACAGCCATGACATACAGCAACGTGGGAACACCCAGGCCATAGCTGCTCATTGTGCTTCTGCCTTCACTCATCTCCCTGTAGAAGACTATCTACCAGTGACTTCTGGAATCAGAGAAACCAAAAGCACCACAACTGGAAATTTCCCAAGCTGGAAATTTGATGAGCACACCAAGGGGCACATAGGGTTACCTCAAGAACAGCTCAGTTTACAGGATTGGGGGAGTATTTCCTACTTTAAACAAGGTTGATGGTAGAGGAAGGGGTACAAATATAGTTTATTTTAAGCCTTATGCTTTCAAAGCTTAAATTAATCCCTAATAATGAAAGATTAGGATGAGAATGTGTAGAGAGAAGATTATCCCATGTCTGCCCATTGTGAGGTTCTTACAGTGTTCCTTCAGGCGTCTGGGTTTGGTCTTTGCTAGAGACAGAAGAGGAGGCTAGAAGGACTGCAGGAATGAATCACTTCATACTCTCTACAGTCTGTTTAAATAACTAAGACACACACAAAAGACAATGAGGCTGATTGTTCTGAGGGCAGCAGACTCATAAATAAATGAAACACCCATCATTTGATATCAAGCTGTACATACCACAACCCTGACGAGACAAGTGCCCCTTGCTGCAGCTTCCCTCTTTCTCCTCCACACCTCCCACTATTTTTTATCCTGTTTATAATTTCACTCTAATATCCTCAGGGCAGCAACCACTCCACATTTACACACAAATTAGAACAACACCTCACACAATGGCATACTAGTCCTGATTGGACCTGGACTGCTCCTGGGAATGCTACTATAAAAAGAGCTCATAAATGTATAGACTACAGCACAGCAACACACACACACACCTTTTATCACAGTTAACATCACTGGACTGTTAACTCTTTGTTTTCCCAATAAAATCCCAAATGGTTTCATTTATTTTTAAACTCCAATATGGCTGCAGGATGCTGATGGCTGCCAAGATCCAGCACAGCTTCACCAACATACTCTGTGAAGTCAGGTCTTTACTAGAGATGTCTATTTGCTATTTGATAAAGTGACAAAATGTTATGGAATCTCATTATAGACATCAAGGGACATGGTTGAATCTTGCTTAGTATTTGTGTGGAAGCTGATGCAGCTGGGGACATTCAGGATGAAGAACCCAGCCAAAGAACTCACATCAGAGTCAGCCACATCAGCCCTCTGCAATCTGTTACAGACCTACTATGTCTTAACCTGATTAGGACAAATTCCCTTCTAATTTCTTCCTTTCCTTGGGACAGATTTTTGGTCTTTGACCTAATATTTTAATGTATTCTAGAACTTCAAATTTTGCATGTTATAAACTGGTTATTTTCTAGTACTTTGAATTTAAAAAAACCTCCAGTACATTATGTTAATGTTACTTATATTTAGTAATTTGATTTTTAGCTGAAAAAATAACAAGTAAAAATATTTGAAAGTATTTATGAACACAGTTCCACTTTCCCTAAAACTTCTGACACATTGGTTATTTTGAAGAACTTTTTTTCCTGAAGGACTACGAATGCCCAATGTGATTCATAAAGAGCAAAAGGAAGGGAGTAGCTGCAAGTAAGGTGGAAAAACCAATAAATTACTCGAGTACAAACATAAATTCTGGCATGTGAGCCCCCTTTTAAGGTCAATTTGCATGTTAAGTGTCATTCATGACAATGTTTAGTATCTAAAGAATGGAAGAAACAGCCAAAATGTGAAACATATTTTAAAAATAATAATTAGAATATAGAATGGCCACTTTGCCAGGCCTATATTCTATGTTTGTGTGGCATGAGTACCATAGCAACTACAGCTCCACTTCAGCAGTCTCTCTATTAATCCATCTCTCTCTTAAAAAAAGATACAAATTACTTTCTATTAACTACCAATTGATGGACTTTTTATTTATTAGACTGAAACCTCTACAACAAACATATTCTATGGAAAGTCCAAGACCTTAATTTCTTTTTCTCTGGCTATTGATGGTTTGGTAGCATTACAGGGTCTTTGTGCGCTCTTCCACAAAAACTTACACTCAGTGCAAGTTTTGTCCATGACATAAATACAGAGATCTTCTGTTTCTCAGAAATGTGATTCTCCTTGGAGAACTTCAGCTGAGAACTTCAGTCTGAGATCTTCAGCTTCACTATGAAATTACTGCAACTCATGACTAACTCTCATTTCTTTCACTTAATGCACCCAGAACTCTAACCAAAGCAAACTCTACCCAGTGTCACGCTTCCATTCCAAAGGAAAGATCATTCAGCAATGATCTTACTTCTACAAAGACAGTAAGAGATTGTGGTCTATATGGAACATGCTATTGATAACTCTGCCTACACTCAGCCATATGTAACAAAGTCCAATGAAATCCTATTAGGGAATAACACAAATGACAGAGCTTAAAAAAAAATACAGGCTCCTAATTAAACAGCCTATAAATCTGTTTAGAACTAGCAAAATTTATCACTAGCACAGCAATCTTG
The DNA here is from genome assembly GCA_013400935.1 of Turnix velox. NCBI lineage: Eukaryota > Metazoa > Chordata > Aves > Charadriiformes > Turnicidae > Turnix > Turnix velox. The sequence continues at coordinate 12,431 of VZTY01002666.1, read as the reverse complement.
GAGTCTTATTTTAACAGATCTGTTGTCCACTGAAACAACTTTGTTGCTTACAGACAAGATGTTCCATCAACTTAAGTACTATTAAAAGATGATTATGCACTGAGCTTTGCTGAAATTGTATAACATTTGCATGGTATAACACGTAGTCTTACTTGTTCACTGCAGTCTGATTCTAAGTGCTATAAATATGTTTGCCCTTTCTGCTGAGCCCGCCTAAGGGATTAGCAATCCCCCAAAAGTTCAGTTGAATATTAACTGCATTAACTTTGCAGACTGTAACATACTGTTACACTCAAACAGCCTACGGTGCAGTATGGATGACTTGCTTAATAAAAATGTTTTCAAGCAAAGCCCTACCGCTAGAAAAAAAAAAAAAAAAAAAAAAATCTGCTTTGTCAAAGGGGGTGACCTCCTCCATTTCACTTCATAAAGCAAATAAATAAAAGGGAGATCTTCACAAAGATGTCCAGGGAAGTGGTTGTGTGCAACACTTGTGTGTGTCAAAAGCAAATAGACTTCCTTTGGCAACATTTCACTAGCACCACTTCTCATTAGGAATTAAGTCAATTCACCATGAAAAAACCCCTGTGATGTACAGTAGCAAAGTGTCATCTATTGTAGTAGTGTAAAGTTAAAAACTAGGAAAAAAAGTATGACTGTTTGCTTACTATTTTTTTTTAAGTATACTGCTTTGTGTGCCAACTCCCCCAACAACCACATGTGCCAAAAGAGTTCCCAGTAAAAAGTTATGCTGCAGAAGACAAATAAAAGGAACAGGAAATATTTAAATATTGAAGAAAGAAAGCTGAGAGGAGTGTAAAAGAGAGCTGACTTGTAGCTTATGCTAAAATTCAAGGAAGAGCAGGCTCTTGCATCTGCTAAGTAAAAAGCTCCCTGGTGGAGTCAAAGGGTAACTGATGGTATCTCATCAAAAGATTAAGAAAGGGAAGGAGGAGAAAGAAAATGAGAATGGCTGGGACAAGCTTCTGAAGTTACAAAGTGGAGTTGCTTGGGTCCAATAGATTGTTAAAATACTTTTAATGATTAGAAAAGCTTTCTATTTATAATTGTAGTAACAGAAAAATGTAGAATGTGGCTTTTACCTGTTGAAAAGAGAAATAGCACAATATATCTTCTTTGCTCTTATAAAAATAAATGGATGAAACAAATCTCTCTCTTGCTGTGGTAATATGTAACAACTGATAGTGAATGAAGCAATAGAACCTTTTTCATTTGGTCTTCAATGATTCCATACGTACCAATTTGTAAAAAACACACTCCCTCATATACAGAATCTTGGGTCTAATCAGAAACCAAATCAAAACTTAAAGAATTAGAAACAAATTTTACTCATAATGCTATAAACTTACATGCTTCTGCCATTCACCCCCTTCCGTTTTCTGGAAATGGAGACCAATAATAGATGCTGGTAATTATGCAAGAAATTAAAACTGCAGAGAGCCTCAGATCCCAGCATTAAGCTGGAATTAAAGCTTTACAAGGAAAAGAGAAACATTTCACTCCCTGCAATCACCTCCTTCCCTTGCACACAAGCACACACACACATTGCACACCTGCTACCCACCGGCCAGATGGAACTGAATTCTCCTCAATCACATCTTGGGTTTTTAAACTAAGCTTGGATTCAATCGGATTTCAAGACATCAAAATATATATTATCATTTCACATTAAAAGAGTGACATCAGCATCCAGGAACTCCTATTTTCTGTGTTGCTGGTGCAATTAATTATGTATTAAAGTGGAATTAATGCCCTAAATGTCTTAATGCAAATAAATAAAATGTAGCTTTGCAACAACATTTAATTTAATTACATATGGCCACTTAATGCATGAAAAACAGAAACAGGTTGATTTCATATCATCAGATTGTTAAGTGAGATTGGGAACTTAGCTAATCCATAGTGACCAGGAGTGGCTTTTTTAAAGACCATAAAGGCAATTTAGCAGCCCAAACTCACTTAAACATTGTAGGATCTGGCCCTTAATGCACAGATATCATAAAATATTAACGTCCATTTAGAAAAAACTGTGAAGCATTATACTCCCAGAGAATTTGCAAAGCTAGCATAATGTAACATTCATCATTGATAAAATTTCTTCAGTTAGGAGACCTCTAGCATGTGTTTCAGGAGCTAGCTTGCTTTCTCTCTCTCTTTCTTTCTTTCTTTCTTTCTTTCTTTCTTTCTTTCTTTCTTTCTTTCTTTCTTTCCTTTCCTTCCTTTCCTTCTTCCTTCCTTTTCTTTCCTTCCTTTTCTTCTCCCTTCCTTTTCTTTCCTTCCTTTCTTTCTTTCTTTCCTTCCTTCCTTCCTTTCCTTCCTTCCTTTTTTTCCATCTTTTCCTTCCTTCCTTTTTTTCTTTCCTTCCCTTCCTTTCTCCACCCCAGCAGCACAACTCCATCAAGTCCCTATTTGCTGCATCTCAGTAGGCTACTTGCAATTGGGAAAGCTGCATTTTTAATGGGGAATGGCCTCCAAACTAAGTCTTTCTTCACTTTTTCCATCAGTCCTGAAACCAATTTGAGACTTTAAGGGGGTTAACAAGCAAGCAAGACATTAACCAGCAACAAGACTTTTGCCACAGGGACTAGGGGTATGTAGAAGCTGCTGCCAGTGATGTTCTGCCAGAGCTGAGTCTGGCAAGTGCTGAAGCACAGAAACACGAGTCCTGCTTGCTTGGCCAGCCTTGGACTGACCTTTAGTGGTAACAGGGAAGAGGAGTTTTGTTAGTGAACACATTTTTTTAAATTGATTATTTTATTGACGCAAAGTGCCCAGGTGCCCTCGTGGCAGTCACTAAAATAGATTTTGAAAATAAAATTAATTAAGGGCCAGTCTGGACCACCTTTACTGTCACCACGTAGTACTCTTTTTTTCTACAGCTAACAATGCTATCAAGCAGCAAGCACAAGTACATTGAGCCTTCGCAGAGTATTTCATTACATCTCAAAACACTTGACTGTGGAAGTCAAGAACACTGTCACCTATCTATGCACATGCAGGTACACACACACACACACACTCTTTTCTCTCCTACCTTCCAAAGAGGAAACAGAAGCATGGGATAGTTAACAGGCAAAAAGCTTGTGCCAGAGTGCCAGCAGTGCAGAGTGAGGCTCTGTCCCTCCTTACTGTGGTGAGAACATGGCACAGCACAAGCAGAAGAGCAGCCTAACACGCAGGCTAATCTGAATTACACTCATCCAGCCCTTGAAATGGTTCCTCAATTAGCTGCGGGTTAATGGAGTCCCAATGAGTAGTGTTATTTTCATCCCCTGCCTCCCGAACACAAAATTCATTTGCAAATATCCTGTAAAATACTGCAAAGCAAGCCAAAGAGATATGACAACATAAGAGGCAGACTATTTATGGAATGCACTTACCGTCATTTAGAAAAGGAAGCTGACATGAGCAAGGGCCTAAATTTAGCAACACATTTAGTTTTTATTCACTAGTCACAATGTCAACATTTCAGAAGGCTACTGCACACCTTGTGCATCCAGAGGTCCCACTGAAATCAAGACAGATTTTGATCTGAAAGAAATTTGGGATCAGCTCCTTAATGAATACAACAGCGAGTTAATTTAAGGCAATCACCATCTTGACTTTCTATTCCAAGTAGATATAAAATTACATTGATTGCAGGAAATGGTGGCATTCAAACAATATTGCAATGGTCAAAGCCTGAGAGCTAAATTCATTGTCGAGCTAATCCAAGGCTTTCAGAGGGCACCATTTGATTTGAGGCAAAAAAAAAAAAAGCATCTACAAGCCACATATTTTCAATTAATAGTTCAAATGGTATAGAGGAAGAAAGGAGAAACACTGGTCAATATGCAACATGCCACTCAAACCAGCCAGAGTCTCTGTGTGTGGATAGATACTGTATAAAAATACAGACACATGAACGAGTCTATTTTTTTTAGGTTGTTTTAAGGTAGGCTGTGCTACAAAGGCCAAATTTAAGATCCAGACTGATGCAACATAATTCAGAGCTGCCTGATGCCATGCTCTTTAATTCCTAAGTAATTTCAGTGCACAAAGTTAAACCTAGCTCCCTTAAAAACTCAGAAAAAGAATTAATTCAAACCGTTACCTTTGGCACCTTAAAGACTTTTGGCCATGACTTACCTGTATAAATAGAAAGAACTAATTTACTACAGAAATGCCCATGGGCAAACATGTTCTGGCTAATGAAGTGTTTAGCTTTTGCATGATTAACCAGCTGGTGGGGGTGGTATAAAAATCACAGGGCATAAAATAATAAGAAAAATTGATTAGCAGCTCTCTTTTTAAAGCACTCTGTGAGATGTTTCCTTATTTTTGCTCAGCAGTTTGGAAAGGGACTGTACAGAAAGATAAACTTGAACGACTTACCAAGGAGCCAGGCAGAGACTGCACCAGGCACTCACTCCTCCAAGACCTGCACCGCAGAGAGGTTTGAGTGAAAAGCAAGACACCAACCAGCACCACAGCTAGATTACTTATCCACTAGATCCTGCTACTAGTCACAGAGGTAATTTTCCACTATATTGTGAAAGATACTACATAAAACAAAAACTACGACCATGCTTTGGGTCAGTAGAATGCTTCTTCCCCAGCACTCTACTCTTGAGCACCTTGTCTGGCTGCAGCTACCCCTATGAGCCAGTTCAAGAAGGGCCTCCATATGAGATGAGATTTGATACATTGATCAGAAATAATACAAATATTTAGGTGATGCTACATTTTCCACTCACTAGGGAAAAAAAATCCCCTTTCCCTTCCTATCCTGCACAAGGGGCTTCACACACTGTGCCCTCAAAATAGGACCCAATTAGCATACAAACACCTGCCATGAAAATAACTGTCCCCTAAACCAAGGCACTTTATCCTGAAGCAGTTTCATTTCATAAACATTTGCTCTAGTTGAGGTACAACTGGCATATAACAGTTTCTTTAAGAAAGAATACTACATATTTTTATGGCACAGAATTACTTTGGAAATAACAACCAGCTGCTCATATAAAGCATATACGTGCACCTGTAACAAGAAGCTACAAAAAATTAAGCTAGAGATAATTTGCAATAAGCCAGAGTAGTAGTCTCAGTCTTCTTTATCATCACCACTTCTGTGGGAAAATGTATGTTTTATATCTATTTTGGGACTCCTAGAAACTGGTTTATAGTTGTGTACTGTGGGTGAAGCAGACAAAAGATCTGCATCTCAGCTCTAACTTCAAATGCTGGGACTTTATGGATTGGGAACCTACATTCATTGCCTCTGGCAATACAGAAGCAGTCACTTTACATGGTTCACTTCTAAACACAACCAGATATTGCTTCCCAGGACTTCCCCCCCTCATGGTATATGATATATGGTATGTCTTTGTATGCTGTGCTACCTGGATATCAATTCAATATTGTGCACACAGGCTGAAACTATTCAACTTGTGAGATCCTTTTACCTGAAGTGAGAGTTATTTCTACACAATTCTGAAGAACTCTGAAGCCCTTTCTCCTTCTTTCCATGACCCCTCCACTCATCTTAATTATCACTTTCTGAAGAAGAAGACAATATCCCTTTAAATGCACCAAAAGGGAGAATTTTTTTTCCATGTTGTTTCCCTATAGGAGCCAGGCAGAGAATGGTTTGCTACATCCATGCACCCAAAGATTCCAAGGGTCAGTTAGGCTTATGCAGGGTAGAAAACACTATGAATATTCCATAAAGGTCTCTCATCTACCTCAGAAAAATTGTCACTACCTTCACGATCAGGTGAGAGTTCTGACATCAGCAAGGTTTTCATATTTTTGAGGCATTGCCAGAGAGGTGGATGTTTTTACACATATATAGTTCTTGCTTTTGAGCCTCTTCTAGCCTTCTGGAGAGTTTTCTACATATTAGCACTTAGTTGAGTGGGCACAGAGCTGACACAAGCAAACAAAAATAGAGGAAAACTGAAAACCCTGGCACGAAGCAGCATTTCCTTCAGTATATCAGCTAGGAAAGTGGTATATCCAGATAGAATTCCCAATAAAATAGAAGTTTCTAGTTAAGTGAGAAGTGGTTTCCAATTCCACTTGAGTCTAATTTCTATGGTTATATTGGAATCATGATCAATTTCTAAAACCTCAGGTATTTCTAACTGATCAACTGGGGTCCAGGCAACACAAACTTCTAAACTGTATTTAAAGTTATTTTCAAACAAGGTAACCCCCCTAATGTAGTTACAATGTAATTTATTAACTGCAGCCATACTTGCTGAGAAATTATGCTGTGGATTACCTAAGTAACATCCTAATTTTGGCTGAAAAAAAAAATTTTAAAAAAAGTTATTTTTTTTTAATTTACTTGTTAAAAACTAAATTAAAAAAAAATAATTCCTCTTTGCCATAGAAAATGAGTACTTGTTAAAATTGTATTGTCTTAAAAGAATTTGGAAATACAGCTATAAGGCACAGTTGGTTTACAGATGAAAAAATCTAATTCTTCTCATTCTTCAGACATGTACATTGTACTCAAAAATCTTAATATGATTATCTGTTTATTTCCTCATAAGCAATTACTTTGGAAGAGCCCCTCAGTGAGTACATGCCGTGTGCTCTGCAGTGGGGTCAAGCACAAGACACAGGCTGTGGACTACAGGTTTAACTTCAAAGGTATTTAGGTGCCTAATAACACTTATATTAACTCTCAAATTGATAGAGTGAGCACTTCTGAGGACATGATTTCTGACATTAATGTGGATTCTTCAACTGGATCCAGGATTGCACTTCTCAGGAAAAAAAGAAAATAAAAACTATTTTACTCTGTGGTCTCCTTATCCTCTCTTATGTTGGAGTTTCTTCAAAGTTGACCATGGTTCCCAGTAGAGGACACAACAGCCAAACAGGCTGGTCTAATTAAGTGGAGTTTTTCATACTAATTAGTAACAACAAGAGCATAAAACAATCAATAGGACACCTTATGCCACTACTGCTTATGTCTGCTTTGACTACCTCTGGTTCAGCTGTACCCTTGAAGGATATTTGGGGGCCTCTTCCTGGCACCTTCTCATGCAGTATCAATTTTTGGTGAAGATGATCTTTCTTATTATACTAAAAACTGATAAGCAACAATGTTAACCTTTGTGATGCAGATAAAATAAGGTGCAAAGAGCATAATGAGGAGCCAAAAGATTTTCTTTTTATTATTTAAGTATTTTGATTACCTCTAATGTGATTATTTACTTGAACCATGAGTAACATAATATGACATTCACCCTGCTGCAAACCAGCTGCATACAGACTTGTGTAACATCCATGTCCCACTCAACCTCAGGGGAATCATGCTTTGTTGGTTCACTATACATTCAGCAACTTACTTTTCACTTTGGATGAAAAAAAGGAAATCAAGGATTTATTCCAAAGCCATTGAAAAACTCTTTCTGAATAATTTCTGAAGGGCAGATAGCAAGAAAGAAGTATGACTAAAGAAGACATAAATACAGAAAACCTGTAAACTCCAAACTGCTAAAATTAGTTCCTAGAATTTCTCCTTTTGGTGCCAGTTAGTCTTATTCCAAATGACCATTAACCAACCAACAGACCTTACTTTGAAATACTCCACAACTAGTCAGTAAGAACTATTTGCTGATTAGAAGCATGCAGCCTTCTCCCAAAACATCACATATTTGTAACCTGTAACCTTTTTTTTTTTTAAATATGTGTCCTGAAACTAACTGCACAAATATGAAGAACTCAGATGCCCTCTCAACCCTCACCAGAAGTGACAAGCGAGTCCTTCTAAAATTGTAGACACACACTGTCAAGTGCAGGTGTTTGTAAACAAGTTTGGAAATGTTTCTAATTATAAATCATGAGAGTTAAAATTAGAAGTCCAATCCGCTAGCTTTAAAAAAAGAATTTCCAAAAGAGTTCATCTAAATGAGAGCTGCCAGTGACATCAAATTTAGTTGCAAAAGCAGAGCTTCTGTGCAGAGCAGCCAACTGCTCTTCAAACTTTCCACTAGGAGTTACAGCATGTTTCATTACAAATGAAAAAAAATTTATAATTTTAATTTGCTCTCATATTGTATGATATTGTATACTTAAATGTGCAATCTAAAAACACTCTATTCACAGGTCTCCTGCATTGCATGCAATAAAAAAGCAAAAATAAAAGTTCCCCAAACTTCTGAATGTGTCTTGGCTGCCAGCATCAAAGTTCAGCTTTTATGGGGCAATGCCCACAATGACCTTGTGACAACTCAAATGAAATTTTGCTTGAAGGAGCCTTCCTCTTCCAGATCTCCCTTATAATGTCACCTACTACAAGGCTTGGCTTACCCTGCCCTGACACAACCTGCCAAGAGGTGAAACTGGGGAGGGTAAAAGTGATCCCAGAGTTCTGGCTGGTGCAGATATAGGGATGTTGTCACTGAACTGGTTGAGTCTCAGTCTTAGCTTCAGCACTGAGGTGTGGAAGTCAGAAAGGTAGTTTAAAGAAGCTATATATAATTTGACTGACACTTTGGTCAGAGGGAAGCTAATCCTGCAGTCCTTGTACACCCTAAACTGCATTTATAATGCACTATGATGAGAAAGTTCATGTAAAATGATGGACATTACCTCTGTGAAAGCTCTACAAGAAAGCACAGGTTTTACCAGACCCAAGGAGACATGGCTCTCTTTTTATGGGAAAAACAAGTTAATACTGGAAACTCTTGATCTTCACTTTATTTCTTAAGGGAAATACAAGAGCTCATTTGAGCATGTTGGAATAACTTCAACCAACTGCAAGTGAACAAATATGCAATAATTTCAGAGAGACTTGACTTCAGCTTTGCTTCAAGCAAGGGGTGATCTCTTGCTGTGCTGCCCTGAGGAAGCAGGGATGGGAAATGGATTAAATAGTGAAGATGTACTCCTGGAATGGGATGGGACTGGCCCAGCTCAACAGACAACCCCATGAAAAGGCAGGGAATTGACAGCTCTTTAGCCACAGCATAGACAGTCTTCTCCTCTAATTAGATGTTATGTGACAGTGAAGAAACACAAACCCTCAAGAACTAATACAAGAAGCAAGTTGCCTTTGTCCTGTAACACTAAGGGAGCCAGTTCACATAATATCCACTTTCCATCCTTTCCTTTTTAGCATTCTCTGTGTAAAAATAATCTCAGTTTCCAAATTTTTTTATGGGCAGCATTCTGGAACTCACTACTTTCAACAAACTCAACCATACCAGTTTAGTGTCCATCCTGTAGCTAGCATGCACGGTGCTGCATCAGAGTAAGGGTAAAAACATATTTTCAGACTGGGAGCCTTTCAAGTGGGGGTTCTTCTGCTGCAAGCCATGGAAGTAACCAGGAATTTCTTAGCATTTCAACCCACCCTCTCTTTTTTTGGGTGCTACTGACATGAATAAGAACTGGAGAAGTCCTGTTCTTCACTTTGGTGAAAGGACCACGGTGAGAACAGAGTGAAGGTGTATCTCACCTGCTTCTTACAGCAGCTGGTGGTCGCTCCTCCCCCTGTTCCTTAGCTTGGGTACCTGGCTCTCCCCTTTCCTGACCGGTGCAGTGAGAGCTCCCCCTCCTGATAGAGTCTAACCAACGTTAGACCTGGTCCTCTTGGAAACCTGGCCAGAATGAGTAGAGCAGGTTCAAAACCAGTCTCAGTGAGCTATGTTTCCTGCTAGAAACAGGCACCAAAATTAATTCTCTGAGGTGGAATTAGTATATCCTTTCGAATTTAAACCTATGCGAATGTATTTTTTAATTAAACATAAATTTATGTGCATATGCACAGGTTTCTACATGTACTCAAACAAATATATACTATATATTGTGTGCATCCATATGAATGTGTGCCCACACACAGCATTGCAAATTATGAATGCTACTAATTTTACCACTATTTTAATTCAAAATACAAAATAATCACTAGCTTCTACAAGCCCATCTAAATTCTGCAGCATCTAAGCCTCCATATGTACCTGCACTGTGTTCAGCTGGAACAGTTTGTTTTATCCTAAACGAATCCATATCAGAGCTGTGTTTGCAGATTTGAAAGGGAAAACAAACAGGCTTTTTCACTGTGCATATAAATATTTTAACTAACAACACGTATGTGTTTAGGAGATTCAGCATGAAAAGTCTACATCAGATAGGGCAATTAACCCATTACAATTTTTCGAAGCTGTTAGATAAAAGAATATACATTTAGAAAATGCTTAATCAGACTTAAATTAAGCAGTTGAGTGCTAAAATAATCTCAGATAGCAATTTTTCTCTAATATTTTCTGCATGCTCAGAATGAAAGCATGAAGAGCAACACAACTGCACGCATCTCCAACCAAAAATAGCTGAAAAATACTATGAAAGAGCGCACGCTGTGTGGGTTATAAAAGTAAAGTATAACCCATTAACTGTTAATTAGAAGTATCAGAAGCAGGATTTGCTGCAATAAGAGCTGGCTCCTAAGTAGAGGTTCTGTAACCATTTAAAGGCACAGGGTTTCTCCAGTTGCTGATAATGGAGCTTGGATGGTTGAAGCATAAAGGCCGTGTGAAAAGACTGTGGCACTTGGCCATGTTACCCAGCTGTTTTCTAAATATGATGACAGGTGCCATTTTTTCCATGTGATCCTGGAACGTAATACATCTTCAAACAAATTTTCCCCAACTAGTCTGGTACGGTTACATTTCAGAGATTCAAATATAAGAATGGGTTTGGTTTTGGGTTTGTTTTTTTTTTCTCTGACAGACACATATTGCAGAGCCTTTTGGCAGGTATTTCATTATCTGCCTGTTTCTGAAAGCTGATTTTTATTTTGTGTATTATTTTGCTTTTTGCTGCTATGGCAGGAGGGATAGAAAAAGCACTTAGCAAAGTATTTAACTCTGAAGGAATTCAAAAAAACCATAGAAAAAAGAGAAAAAACATACTATTTATAGTCAGACTTAATAAGTCAACCTTGTGACATGGAAGGATTCTCTTACTCTATGCCCACTACCTCCTAAAGGATAAGAAGTATTCCCATAATTTCTCTGTTCTTTATCTAACCAACTACTCACTCAAACCAAGGTGCTTTTGAGCTAGTGAAGACCAAAAAGGGCTTTTCTTCCAGTTGCCTATCAAAAGGCTTTTAAAGGGTCAGGGAAAGACAAGGTGAAGACAAAAAAAAAGCCATCACCACAGTTCCCTGCAGAAGTTACCAAGACACATGAGATGATGCCTTGAAATGGTTGACAGGCTCCAAACCACATCCATGCTGGATACAGAGACAAAAGGAGCATGGCTTCTTCCAAAGCTTGAGTGGCCCTAACCAGTAGATGACAGGATACAAGTCAGGCAGCATCACTTGAAGAATCAGGAAAAAAATTAAGCAGATAACTAATTTCCCCTGTTAGAAAACAGACATAGCTAATACAAGCGGAAGTAACTCAGGTCAACAGTTTGGGCTGTTCATTTAAATGGATCAACCAGACAGTAAACAAAGGAAGAAATTTTGTGTGGGGCAGGAAATGAGGGCATTAAGGGTTTTTTCTCTGTCCTATTTTCAGCTACAAACACCAAAGAAACAGGGTCATCCACTAAGAAAACCAAAGAGAGCAAAGAATGAACTTCTGAAGCTTTTCATGTAAGAAACTTTAAAATCATTACTACAGTCAAAATAATAAAATGTAACTTAGCTTAGACAAATGTCTTAAATATTTGTTAACTCCTGCAGCAGCTTTTAAAAGGCAGATCTCTTTTCATTCATTCCTATGCAAGAAAACAACTGTGAAATGCCCCAAAGCCATGGAGGGAGTCAGTGTCAGAGACATGATTAGTAGTTCAGAAGTTATCTGATTCGGGTCACATGGTGTTCCAAAAACTATACCTAAATATAGCATGCAAGAGATCCACACAAAGAGCAATCCCATCATGGGAGCATGCTAAACTCTCCATAAAATTAATAAGGGTTATTTTGAGGCAATCAAAAGAAAGCAAGGGGGGGAAAAAAAACACCCCTTGCTCTACCCACTTCTGCAAGAGAAGATGTCACTGATGCAGACAAGCCTAAGTTTGCAGCCCAGGCACACAGAAAGACAGGTTCATGGAGGAAATCCCACATGGCAGTATCATGAAAGGTGGGTGGAGGGCACAGTGTGGCTGTATTAAGGAATATACCTCCTTGGGGAAGAGGACAATCGTGGCTGTAAAAGGCCTAGCAGGTAATACAGGTGTAAATAACCAAGCAGAAAGCCATTGCATGAGCTTCAACTGTAGTTCTAACAGAGAAAATAAACATGATTTTGGAAAGGGAAGGCCCGTGTAAATCATATTCCTGGTGCATACCAAGCCTCTGGAAAAAGCTAATGATTCCCAAGGCAGAATGGAAAGAAAATTCCCTGCTGGAAGCTGCTACCTCCAAAATGCTCCACTAAGGCTGGATATAAGAAAGA
>VZTY01002665.1:0-21876 GCA_013400935.1 Turnix velox | reverse complement strand
CCAGGATTTGGTTGGCCAAATATTTAAATCTATTTCAGCAGGGACATTTTAAATGAAGAAAAAGGTGGGGAAGTAGGTGTACTTCCTTTTATTTATTTATTTTGTTTTTTTAAAAAAGAAAATAGTATGAATAGCTCTCAGTTAGTTGTACCAATCCTTCTTGTCTTTCCTTCCTCGTTATGTAGTTAACACAATACATCATGAACAGTTTAGAAAAAATCCTTATATTTTGCCAAAGCTTCTTTGACAATGCAAGAGGAATTGGTAGAAAAGTGTAAGGCACAATGTTTTCAAGCAGTGCTCTCAAAGTAACTCCTAAACATTTGTTATTCTTTCTCTATTTTTTTTTGGATGTCTTAAAACTCTTCCTTGTGATGTAGTGACTTTTTGGTGGGTAGTTTTTGTTGTATTCTACTAAAGCAAGCAAGTTCTGTCTTGCAGAACAATGTGATTAAGTAACTTGTTCAGGACAGAGTAGCTGGAATTACCCATGCAGTTATTTTTTGCTGAAATGAAAGCAATCTCAAATGGACCTGAAGATTACATCTTTCCATGTCTGGCTTGAATATCAGCCTTGTTATGATGGTGGCTTTGTGACTCCTATGTTCTGTAGAGTATCACACTTCCTGTATGTCTCCTGGTTTATTTTCCTCCTCCTCCCCATATATCCTCACTTCCCTATATTACTAGCCCCCTTTTCAAGCAGTCTCCTTTATTTTCTTTCAAACTGTTCATATCTTGGCTGCATCACTGGACTTTTGAGACAGGAATCTTTTCTTTCTCAATCCTGTCACTGCTCATTCCTGTTGTTTAATGACAAAATTGCTGCAGGGCCAAGGTGATTTCCCTTTTATTTCCTGCTACTTCCTCTTTTTTCCTTTGTAATCTCCCACTACCAAGTTGTAGATTTTTCCTTTTTTTCTCCCCCTTGAGATCTCTGCCTCTGTGCTTTACTGTGCAGGAAGGAGTGCAGATTGTCTTGTTCTGCTGATGTTAACTGGTCTCTGCAAGCCTAAGTTGTTTCTGTTTGCCACATGGGTATGTGACCTATGGCATTAGGTGTTGCTACTGGATCACTTATGATACGTAAGAGATTATTTTATAACTCCTAAATGTGTATCATAAGCATAAAGTGCTCCTGTGCTTTACATTGCCACAAGAGTTAAATCCATGCAACTATCCATTTAAGACTGATCTCTCTATCTTTCTGTCTCAATGATAAAAAAACCCCAAACTATCCATCAAAACTCTTTTATTTTTCACTGAAGTTTGCAGGTAATCTACCCTTATTCCTCCTGGTTATTTGAGATGAAGCAGTTCTTATATTACTACAAACAACTCTGCATTGAGTTTTGCATGGCCTTGGTAAAAAATGAAAATGTTGTAGATCATTATTAAATTTTCTTCTTCTGCCTACTTTTCCTTAATCAGTAAAAGTATTAACAAGGGACTGAGATGCCATTTCTGCAAAGTCATTCTGGAATGGGCAGAAGCACTGCCAGACCTTCTAGCAAGAATATGGGAGTTAGACTCTGAACCTTGGGGCCACTAGTGGAGACTGAACTGTGATTTTGCTACTTGCAGCTTTTCCATGAAACAGGAAAGGGTCTTGCTGGAATGTTCCTATCAAGATGTTCCCCATGAGCCTTAGCACTTCAAGGGAAACAGACTTCTCTTATTACAGGTTTGTCCTCATAAATACTTTGTGGTCAAAGCAAGCCAGACCTGCTCTTCTTCCTGCTCTCTGCAGCCCCATTTCCCAAATATTGACTATGACTTGATGCATCATCCAACCCATGACTAACTCAGCAGCTTATCTAGGACTCTTGAATGGGTGAAGTCATTATATGTATATAACCATCTGCACCTGGAAACACAGAATCATAGGATAGTCTGGATTGGAAGGGACCTCAAAGATCATCCAGTTCCAACCCCACACATCCCTTTGACACATCCCACTAGACCAGGTTGCTCAGTGCCTTGTCCAACCTGGCCTTAAACACCTCCAGATGGCCTAAAACATCTCTTAAGAAAACAATATAAGAAAAGAGGTGACTGGAAGTTTGACCTTACATTAACGCTTAAAATATTAAGGCCTAAACATTCCAGGTGGCTAGTTGAAATCTGATGTTGTGGCTGGGGTGATGCCACATCCCAGAAAGATGGTGTATGCAGATCATCTGGTCACACAAAGGTTGCTGTGCCTGTTTGCAGTGTTTTCACTTTCTGAACTGCACTTGCCAAACAGAGACGAATGCTCTCAAGGACATCTAAGGACTAAAGTTCATGGGGTTTTGTGTGGAGTTTTGGCATGGAGGAGATAAAGAAATAACCACTAGATGGGGCTAAGTATTTACAGGAGTCTGGAGAAGCTTCCTGGAAGAATCCACGACCTTACAGGGCTCAGAGAGAGCAAGAACAAGTGTGAGGGAGCTGGAGACACCTTTTTGTACCCACCTCAGAAAATAATAAGAATATTTATGCCTTCAGGCTTGTTTCTAGAACAAGTTCATAAAACTCTGTAATATTTGTATAAATAATAGATTATGGAATGTAGTTAAATTATAGGTAAGAATGGGTTAATAGATTATTTATTTACCAGTTATAAATAACGTGCTCAGTAGCCCAAAGAGAAAGAAGCACCAGCATTTGTTGCTGAGTATAACCAGTTTCTGTAGCAGCATTTTAGGCATTGAGAAACTGTCATGAAATTAATATTTAGTCATCTTTAGCTCAGATGGCTGCAGCTGTTTGCATGAAGGATTTTGCTGTGAATGCTACATCCTTTTCAGAGCTGGTGCATCAATATGCCTTTTAATTCCTCCCAGAAAGAGCTTTGTCTCTCACTATAGCATCATATTGGTAATTCATAGTCAAGTAGTACTTTTCAGTAGAACCTGCAGACCCTTTCCTGTTAATACCACTTCCATACGCTGCCTTCCTCATATTGTATTTTTTGTCTTTTCCTATGAAAGAAAAGTGATAACTTTTAATTCCTTGTTGATGTCAGACCATGTTGCTTATTAGTTTTTTTTTCCCTTTTTCCTAATCTTTTAGACAAGATCTCCTGCGAACAGAGTTTGGTTTATCCTTGACGAATTCACACTCACATTTTATATATGTAACTTAGAACAATTCTGTATTTCTGAGCAGTAGTTTTGGAAATAGCATAGTTATTATGGCTTAAAACAAACCATTCTGCAGCTGTAACCTGGATAATGGGATATCAAATAGGGAAAGAAAGTGCATTATGATCCTCTCTGTTGGCTTTTCTAGGGAGTTTGACAATTAGTCTTAAATAGTTTTCTCTTTTCTCTGCTTTCATCTTAAATCATAGAAGGCAGCAATCAGCTTGCTCATCTGCATGAAATTTAGGCAAAGCAGAGGAACTAAGTTAATGCAGGATGTATTTTCATGTGCTTCATATATTCGTTTTATATACATCTAGTTTGATCTGCAAATGACCTAATCAAAGGCTTTGGAAACAGAGAAGAGTGACAGTGAAATTAAATGTACATTTCATTTTATATACATTTTCTATTCATTTTATATGCATCTAGTTTGTTCTACAAGCGAGTTAATCGAGTGCTTTGGAAACAATTAGAGAAGAGTGACAGTGAAATGAAATGTACAACGTAGAGAGAAAAATCTACATTTTGATGTCTCAATGAGTTGTTTTGACTCCATCCTGGCATACAAACCTTAAGCTCTATCTTTTCAAACAGAGACTTAAAAATTTGGAATTTGGGAGCCTATAATATTAATTAATATTGCAGAAACATTATAATTATTCTTTTTTTTTATGCTCATGTGCATGTATTTTTTGAATGTGGCCATTTCAGTAGTGTATTTGTGCGCAAAATATCTCAAGCCATAACCCACCTGGTTGTCAAGCAAAGGACATTGAACTATAAATACAAGGCATAGTAGTTGGTAGATTACATGTTTCTTTGTTGTCCTGCAACCAAGTGTATTTTTTATCTTCTGTGAGGTATCCTGTGGTGAGATTGTGGTTTCCTGAGTCCTGGAAGTTAGAGAGAGATGTTCTCTCAGTTACCTCCTTGCTTGGCAGATTGGTTGAAGTAAAGTTTTATTTTGTCCAGGCTGCTGGATGCCTTAGGATCCTGTGACTTAACTATTCTTCCCTTGCTGTGTTACAGAAGCTGCTGCTTACAGAAGCTGCTGGTAAAATGTTTAAGGACCTAAATGCAATATCACTTAAGGCTTTGAAATTTTTAACATCTTTTGTAATGGTAGAAGCATGGAGCATGAAGCTGGCATTCTGTATGCATGATAGATTATAAAGTCCCAAGCCTTACTTCGCTTTTAATTTTAACAACTTCTGTGAAAGAGTTACTCTTTCTTTTACTGATCTGAAGACTAGACTCATATAATGGTTTGGGTTGGAAGGGACCTCAAAGATCATCTAGTTCCAACCCCCCTGCAATGGGCAGGGACACCTCCCACTGACCAGCTGCTCAATGCCAGTTCATGACTGCTCAAGACCAGTTCATAAATGCAGGTGGCTGTGGTACACAGTGCAGAGAATTGGTTTATTCTCAGTTTTCTCATGGAATATGACCTTCTCTCTTTATAGGTATGTGCCATGGAACTATCATGAACCCCGGCCGGGCACGTATGATTTTTCTGGTGACAAAGATCTAGAGTACTTCCTGCAGCTTGCTAATGATACTGGTTTGCTGGTTATCCTGCGAGCTGGACCTTACATCTGTGCAGAATGGGACATGGTACAGCATTTTGTAACAGTTACTTCTTTTTAGAATGAATCTAATGCAAATGCTTGTGTTTGACAGTAGGCAAACCTACTTGGTGTATGTTTGGACAAGACTCTTAGTGTATTAAAATCATAGAATGATTTGGGTTGGAAGGGACCTTAAAGATCATCTAGTTCCAACCCCACTGCCACACTGCTGTAGGCAGGGACACCTCCCATTAGATCAGGTTGCTCAGTGTCTCATCCAGCCTGCCCTTAAATACCTCCAGGGGTTGAGGGGGAATCCCCAACCTGTCTGGGCAACCTCTTCCAGTGTATCCCCACTCTCACAGTAAAGAATATCTTAAGTGACTTCTTTCAATATAAACTTCCTTAATTTTTTTTTTTTCGTTGGAAATTATTACTTGTAGAAAACCAATCATTGGGTGTCAGTATATGGTTGGATAAATGGCTTAATTTTTGCATTTCCTAAAGATACTCACTGAAGTGATTCCTTTTCTTTCCTCAGGGAGGTCTTCCTGCATGGCTGTTGGAGAAGAAATCCATTGTTCTCAGATCTTCTGATTCAGGTAGAGGCAGCAAAAATGACTAGCAAAAATATACTTTAGCAGCAAGGCAATTTGCTGTTTGAGGCCATTTCTTATTTGAAGAGAGAATTCAATATGTGTCACACAGGTTTTCCTAATATATTTTTCAACAGGAAAACGGGTTTGGATGATGTTATATGTAATGTTTGTTTCAATAAATGATTTATCAGATGTATATCTTTGCCCCCATATACAGACTCCACAATAATGCTCACTGGCAGGGCAGGAAGGACTTCCACAATGAGTTATTTTGTGAGTAAAATCTTCATTTCTTTTAATAAGAAATGCATATTCAAGAAGTATATGGAAGGAACAAGGTAGGGTTTTTGCATGGTATTGGCAAGATTCATGAACAAGAAGAACAAGAGAGAAAACATTGTCACCACTGAGGAAAAAACAGGTAGTTCTCAGCTTTGAGGGGTTTTTTGGATTTTGCAGTGGCCAACTGGCCACTCACTCATTGTGAAAGTCCTTTCTGGCCTGTCAGTGAGCATGAAGTTCCAGAACTAGTTACAACATTTTTATGTACTACCTTGTCACCAGAGATGGAGGGATGAGATGAAGGAGGAGATTAAGGTGGAGTCTGTATGAGGGGACAAAGATGTGTGTCAGACTTCAGCTCAGATCACTGTGGGATAAATTATTTATTTTAAAAAATATTACATATAACAGCATCCTGATTTGTTTTCCTGTTGAAATATGTTAGGAAAACCTGTGTGACCAATACTGAATTCTCTCTTCAAAGTTCATAGTATTTATACATTTTAGTAAACTGGACTGGAAGCTGACATTTATAAAGAAATATAAAAGCACATCAGTTCACAAAATGCTCTTCTGTTTGTTATATTCTACATATTTAGAATACTAGGTGAATTCTACCCACATGTAACTTAAATCAAAACTAGAGAAAACCAGGAAATGTGTGAAGCATTATTATGTTTGTGTATCACAGATTATTTGGCAGCTGTAGAGAAATGGATGGGTGTCCTTTTGCCAAAGATGAGGACTCACCTCTATCACAATGGAGGTCCAATCATCATGGTGCAGGTAATTTCCTGAAAATAAATGATCCCAAGCAGCATGATGCTTACTTACATCATGCTGCAGACAGTCCATGGGTGGTGGGTGGTGACACCTCCCTCTAGACCAGGTTGTTCAGTGACTTGTCCAGCCTGGCCTTAAACACCTCCAGGGAGGGGGCATCCACTACCTCTCAGGGCAACCTCTTCCAGTGTGTCACCACCTGCACAGTAAAGAACTTCTTTCTTCTCTCCAGCCTAAATCTGAATCAAAACTTTGCAGTTTTTCATTGGAAAATCACTCATTTCCACACAATAATTGCTCCACTGCAAGATACAGGCAAGAAGAATGAGTCCCTAGAAGCGTATCCTCTCTTGCTCCTCAGATCTGGGATTAAAAATGACAGTTTCAGTGTTGCTGTCCAAGAGGATGTTTGAATTTGGACTTTTTTATTTTTTGTCTGAGATGCAAACTGATGTTGACTGTCAGTTTACTGCCTTGATTTTTCTGTGCAGGTAGAGAATGAATATGGAAGCTACTTTGCTTGTGACTATGACTATCTACGTGCCCTCCTGAAGCTCTTTCGCCAGCATCTTGGGGATGAGATGGTGCTGTTCACAACAGATGGTGCAAGCCAGTTTCATTTGAAATGTGGAGCTCTTCAGGGTCTTTATGCAACAGTGGACTTTGCCCCAGGTTGGAGACTGTAATTTGTAACCGAAAAATTGTGTGTGCATGTGTTTTTGCAGTACAAAGTGACTTAACTGCTGGCAGCCTTCACAGCTTTATTTAAATGGTGTAAAATAATCACAGAATATCTTAAGTTGAAAATTACTTGTAAGAATTATCAGGATTTATGTGTGTTTTATTGACTTTTAAGCATGCAAGAATCACAAGAACACACAGTTAGAGAGACTTCATCAGTTCCTCACATCATGACATCACGAGTAAACATTTTACACTGCTCATAGGGCATGTCTCCTAAAATTAGCAGCAATTATTGTCATTGCATTATTTTAAAAATTGTTTTCTGTGTTTTGTTTTGGTGTTGCTTTGGTGTTTTTAATGTCTTCTATCTGTTTTGTCTTTCTATCTTTTTTTCTGTTTTGTTTTTTTACTGTTTTGGTGGGTTTTGTTTGTTTTTGTGTTTTTAATATCTTCTACCTGTCTCAGAATCCAGCCGTTGCTTCTTTTTAAGGCAGTTGTTACTGGGAAAAAAAAATTACTGCTGCAGATCCTTATCAGAAATGTGCACACTGCCACAATTTGCTGTTATAGAGGAGTGAAGAATGACTAAACATCTACAGTGTGTTCAGAAAGTGTCCCTTTAATAGGAGAGTTAATGATGTAATATTTATATGCTCCATGGACTTGTCAAAACAATTGTAAGGCACAGGAAAAAAACCTCCAAGGCAAATCTTTCCATATTTTTTTAATGTCCATCCTCTTTTGAACATTATTCTCCCTGCATTCAAAGTTGTGGGCTTAACAGGAATCTGCTTTCTTACATGTAGGTTGAAACTATCAACTCTTTCATGTGTCTCATTTGTGGCACAGAATCATAAAATCATAGAATCACGGGATGTGGTTGCTCTTCTGGCAAGTGCGTGTTGTTGGCTCATCCATCAATTCCCCAAGTTGAGCTAGTCCTGGAAGTAGTTATTTCCAGGGTTATACATTTCGATGGCCAAGTAGCAATTCTGACACATCTCAGACTTTTCTGGTGTTAGGATGCCATTCCTGAGAAAATCTGTTCAGAAGATGTATCTCAAAAGCAAAGACATACAGAAATACATGGATACATGTTCATATGGAGTCAGAACAATTTGAGTTGGAAGGGACCTTCAAGATCATCTAGTTCCAGTCCCACTGCCATGGGCAGGGACACCTCCCACCAGATCAAGTTATTTATATTTAAAGTATGTCCTTCATCTAAAACAGTGGAATCGAAGATATTAATTCCTGTATTCTCTTACACAACCTTGATGCTTGGATTTTTGTTAGGTGTTGGAATGAGCCTAAGACAGCTGTTTGGGTTAGAACTTGATGATCTTTAAGGTGCCTTCCAAGCCGAACTATTCTATGATTCTATGATTTCAGTAAAATGAAGGGCTTAAAAAGTCATGGATGTAACAGATCAGTTTTCTTTATTTTTGCTTTTAGGTGGCAATGTCACAGCAGCATTCTTAGCTCAAAGGAGCAGTGAACCTACAGGCCCTTTGGTATATCTTTTCACCTATCTATCTTGTACCACTCCTAGTCCTACAGTGTTTAGTTAAGGGAGAAATTGTGTATTGGACAGCTTTAGGGAAATGTTTATGAAGGGCTAATTTCTAATTCAGTGAGAAAAACTGAAAAGAGGAGCTTCTCTGTGTCTTTGTCCAAATCCTCATTAACTGTTATACTGAAAATACCATTTTAATCTCAAAAGGTATAATTTTCTTTCAAGATTTTTTTCCTTGTTAAGACAAACCAAGCACTGGAAAAAGTAAGTCTGATGAGATGTGTTAGTGAGGTACTTGCGTGGGTGGCAGTTAAAAGCAAAATTTAAAGGGCTGATTAGAAGTTGCTTCCTGTTTTCAGCTGCCCTAGAGGTTTATACACAAACTCTAATAGGTAGACATTTTGACAAAGGGAGAAGTCAGGGTACAAGATTATTGCTGTGCTGTGAAACTGTTTGGAGCACAATTTGAGTATTTGAAAGATTTTTCATGACATCTGTGTGTTCTGAAGAGTTTTATATTGGCTCCATCACTTGTTTGAGTGCTAAGCATCTGAGACAAGTTCACATTGCCAAGTTCCAAGGGAATCCATGCTCTTTGGTACTTCAGCACTTAAAAGTGTCCTGATGAAATTACTGAAGAACTCTTTTAATTTCTTGATCTGAATATGGCTGATCTAGTGTCTACTTTGCCTTACTTATTTGTAGTAGTTTAAAAATGGCTTGAATGAGTCAGGGTGCCTTTTTTTTCCTTCCTTCTTATGGTTAGCACCCTTAAATCACATTGACTTGTGTTCTTGTTCCTTTTTCACATTTTCCCTTCCTCTTTTTCCCTTCCTCCTTTTAGGTTAATTCTGAGTTTTACACAGGATGGTTGGATCACTGGGGGCACCGTCACTCTGTTGTCCCTACACAGGCAATAGCTAAAACCCTTGATGAAATCCTGGCACGTGGTGCTAATGTGAACCTGTAAGTTATATATTCAGTAGAGATTCATTTTGGGTGGATTTTTTTTTCCCCAGTTCATCAATATTCTATTTAACTGCATGGCTTTTTTTCCTTTTTAGGTACATGTTTATAGGTGGGACTAACTTTGCCTATTGGAATGGTAAGAAACTATTTAAATTATTCAGGGGAGCCTAATTCATGAACTGAGTAGCAGTATTCCGTGAAAGAATAGGCTTTGCCTGTTTTCACACTGCAAAACTTCACTGCTCTGGCTGTTGTTTGCCTGTTGCCAGCTTTAATAATTAACTGGCTGTTCTTTGACTATTGCCAGTTTTAATAAATTCAAAACTTGCTAAATATCTTTTTTGGAGGGAATTTTACAGCTCGAGTACAAAATCCACGTGTCTGCTATTATTTTCTGTGAAACTTTGCCAATGCTTCTATAATTCAGATTTTTGCACTTCTCCCTTAGCTTGCAAGCTGGTGACTTCTCAGAAGCAGCATCTTTTTAATGGAGTCTTTTACTCTTGCAAACTTAAGAGAAGTTTTGGGCTCAATTGATTAACTTATTTTATTTAGAGCTGTCTTTTCAGCTCTGGAGGTGTCTCTGGAGGTGTTTAAGGCCAGGCTGTACAAGGCACTGAGCAACCTGATCTAGGTGTCCCTTCCTACAACACCGGGATTGGAACTAGATGATCTTTAAGGTCCCTTCCAACCCAAACTATTCAATGATTCTATGCTGTACTAAACCCACATTCTACTTATAATTGCAAGGGCAGCTTCTGCATTACTCAGTCCCATGAAATGATTGAAAAATAAGTAATTTTTTTAATCTTCAGAATACACTCTGCAACAAATATAGCAAAGCAGTCTGAGCTCAGAAGGATGTTGTCTCCTAACGGAAACAATTTCTCTATGACAAATCCCAAATGAACCTAAAAAATGTAGCAAAGGCCGGCTGTAAGTTGAAACAATTCTGGAAGTTGATACTTTTGGAAAATCACAACTCTTTCACTGTTTCCATTTTTTCCATTGCTTGCTTTTTTTTTGTTCCCCTCCTTCAGGTGCTAATATGCCCTATCTGCCACAGCCCACTAGTTATGACTATGATGCTCCACTGAGTGAAGCAGGGGATCTGACAGAAAAATATTTTGCCTTGAGGGAAGTCATTGGTATGGTGAGTGTCCCTAGGATGTGTTTGGAATGGTTCCTTAAAACATCCCTGCTGTTACTGCGAACTCACCTTCTCTTACATTGGTGTAAGTTCCCTGAAATTTCAGAGTCTACTGCTTTCTGCAGGTAAGGGAATTAGTACAAGGTGACTGGGCCAATCTAACTGGTGAAAGTTCTTGGACCTCTCTGGCTGTTCTTTCTGTTGTGATTACTCTGACACTTGCAGATCTGAAACTGAAGTGATTCAGCTCTGCTTTTTTGATGCATTTCGCAGAATGTCAGGGGTTGGAAGGGACCTCAAGAAGTCATCTAGTCCTATATCCCTGCTGGAGCAGGAACACCCAGATCAGGTTACACAGGCAGGCGTCCAGGTAGGAGTTGAATTTCTCCAGAGAAGGAGACCCCACACCCTCCCTGGGCAGCCTGTGCCACTGTTCTGTCACCCTCACCATGAAAAACATTCTTCTAGTATTTATGTGGAACCACCTATATTCTAGCTTGCACCCCTTGCTCCTTGTCCCATCATTGGAGGTCACTGAGAAGAGCCTGGCTTCATCCTCCTGACACTCACCCTTTATGTTTTTATAAACATTAATGAGGTCACCCCTCAGTCTCTTCTCCTAGCTAAAGAGACCCAGCTCCCCCAGCTTTTCCTCATAAGGGAGATGCTCCAATCCCCTAATCATCTGTGGCTTTTTGCTGTACCCTCTCAAGCAGCTCCCTGCCCTTCTTGAACTGAGTGTCCCAGAACTGGACACAATACTTCCAGATGTGGTCTCACCAGGGAAGAGCAGTGGGGAAGGAGAACCTGTCTCCGCCTACTGACCTCACCCTTCTAATACACCCCAGGATGCCATTGGCCTTATTGGCCACAAGAGCACATTGCTGGCTCATGCTCATTCTGCTGTCCACCAGGAACCCCAACTCCATTTCCCCTACACTGCTCTCTAACAGCTTGGTCCCCATTTAAACATTTGTTTTCCCTTAGCCTGAGGTCAGCCAGCTGGATTAGCTGGCTCAATTGGATGAGTCAGTGATGGTACAAGGGGAGCAGAAGGAATGAGTTTGTCTGGGAGTGGAGATGGAAGGGGAGTGAACAGAACTTTTTCCTGCAGCATTAATCAGCCTTTCAGTATGTTCAGACTCACCTCTTGTGTTGGCACACAATTTCTTGCTTTCACTGACTGTATCCCAATCTTCATGTTATGGCTTTGGGCCTCTGTGAGAATGAGTGTGCTAATCCCAAAGAAACACATTTTGTTTCTGCAATGCTACAAACTATAGGTAGTGAAGAAGAGAGACATGAAAATGATGAAGGGATTGGAACATCTCCCTTATAAGGAACAGCTGAGGGAACAGGGTCTCGTTAACTAGGAGAAGAGGAGTCTGAGGAGGGACCTCATTAATTTTTATGAATAGGTAAAGGGTGAGTGTCAGGAGGATGGAGCCAGGCTCTTCTCAGTGACCTCCAATGATAGGACTCAGAGCAATGGGTGCAAGCTGGAACACAGGGGATTCTACAGGAATCTGAGAAAGAATTTTTTCACAGTGAGGGTGACAGAACACTGGAGCAGGTGGCTCAGAGAGGTTGTAGAGTCTCCTTCTCTGGAGACATTCAAAACCCATCTGGATGCCTTCCTGTGTGACCTGGTCTAGGTGTTCCTGCTCTGGCAGGGGGATTGGACTCGATGATCCTTTGAGGTCCCTTGCTATCCCTGATCTTCTGTGATTCTGTGAATGGGACCAGCTTTGCCTTTGCTGTAAAAATGTGTACAGGATTCCTACAAACTGTAGACTGAAATGAGAGATGGAACCTGTATCTAGCTTTTTAGTACTCTTATCTAGGAGGCCATTCAGATGAGGCTTAAAACCAGTTTTCATGGGAATCCCAGGGCTTGGGCTTGTACTCTGTGTCCTGTTGCATGACAACAACATTCCATTCACGAGAAGACATTTTTTTTGCTAGGAGTATGTGTCTCAAAATTACATGTCAGTGTTGACCTCTGTACCTCTCTTTACCTCTGTACCTCTTAAAGGCCCCCTGTGGAATAATTTCTTAATTTTTCCATTAACCCTAAGTTTTTCATTAATGATATAATTTTGGGGGAACTCCAGAAGGAGCTCCCTGTGTTGATGCTTTTTTTTTTTCACTGAAGAAATCCCTGTATTTGAGTTGTTTTCTTCGAGGCAAGATCCCTATCTGAAATACAAATAGTGTTCTAATAAATAAGAGCCTTGATAAGATGGAAGTGTTCAGTATAACCTAAGGTGTGTTTGTGTTGGGTCCTGGTGCAGCTTTTCTGGGTGTGGTTTGTTTCTCTCTTACTGTCCATATCCATAGGATCTTAGTGAAGTTTTCATGTCTCTTCTGGGGGTTCTAAACCCATAACAGTCTATCTACTCAGCTGCAGTTGATGAAAGAAAACTAAGTTGCCTGTTAATTGCTTTGTTCATGCTGTGACATCTTCATGTTGTAAAATATAGTGTTTTACAAAGCTAAAAATTTATAATCTTCCTTTACCATTTGCTTCATCTAATAAATGCAATAAAGAGGGAAGCTTTCCGTCTACATCTTCTTTCAATTATTGACAGTGTTCTCTAATTTTTACTGAAATTTCCTACTTTTGACTTCTCTTGAGCGAATATAGTTTTTCATCTGTATAAGCCTGTATATCTTGATTATTTTAAAATATAAAGAAGAAGTGAATTTGCTGTTGGAAATATAAATCAGGCTTTCATCATTCCACATTTGATATCTGACTGAGGAACATTGGGAATTACACTGCTATTGTCTTTTTTTTTAAAAAAAAAACCCCCAAACCACAACAACAAAACTTAGTAGAAAACCCCCTATGTCTTGATGTGAAGGTTTTGAGCATGAGTTTTATGTCAGATGCCATGTGTAAGCCCAGCAAATCATGCCACCTTGTGCTAAAACTTTCAACCTGGAATAAAAGTGAAATCTTTTAAGAAAAATATCCTTTCGGCCCCTCATCAAATGTATTTTTAAGAAGAACTAGGAGCAGCCAAAGTAAGCACTCAGAAGTCAATGTATGTGCAGATTAAGATAGCTTTCACAAGGGCAGGATTTTGTGCATGTGTTAAAAGGTTGGTTTTAGTTGTTTGATCATCTGGGTATCTCCTTTGCTAAGTTTTTCTCTATATCATGAAGGCAGGGCCTTGTTCAGTAAAGGAGAGGACACATGGGAAGAGCAGACATTACAGGAGACAAGTAATGGCAGGAAAGGGAGAAGGGGATGATGGCAAGGAGAAAAGTAGGTTGTAGGCTCAAAAAAGGGGAGGCATGAGTATGGAGCAGAAAGACGCTGTTTAGATTTGCCCCTCCTCAAAGCTGTGGATATCAAGTTCAAGAAGGACAGGGAAGTGTTTGAGAGGGTACAGCACAGAGCCATGAAGATGATTAAGAGGTTGAAGCATCTCCCTTGTAAGGAACAGCTGAGGGAACTGGGTCTTATTAGATTGGAGAAGAGGAGACTGAAGGGTGACCTCATTCATGTTTATAAACATAAAGGTGAGTGTCAGGAAGATGGAGCCAGGCTCTTCTCAGTGACCTCCAATGATAGGACTCAGAGCAATGGGTGCAAGCTGGAACACAGGAGGTACCAAAGGAATCTGAGAAAGAATTTTTTCACAGTGAGGGTGACAGAGCACTGGAACAGGCAGCTCAGAGAGGTTGTGGAGTCTCCTTCTCTGGAGACATTCAAAACCCATCTGGATGCCTTCCTGTGTGACCTAGTCTAGGTGTTCATTCTCTCGCAGGGGGATTGGACTAAATGATTCTTTGAGTTCCCTTCCAATCCCTTGTATTCTGTGATTCTGTGAAGTGTGGGATAACCAGAAAGCAGAGAAGCCCCTCTGGAGTTTGTCCCTGATTATTCTGATTGTCAAAGAAATGTGTCCAGGCAGTAGGGGATCAGCATGTGGTGGTGGAGTATAGTAAGACTGAAAGGAGAGTCACAAGGAGCTAATAATTCCCATAAGGAAGGGCCACTAAGAGTCTGGTGGAAATACAGCCCTACTGACTTGGAGAGGTTAACTCAACCTCCCATGGACCGGGGAAAGCAGGGGCGTTGTTGAGGGCAGCAACACAAGATTTCACCACAGGAGGGCTCTAAGGGTACTGTGATTCTTTGGCAGCTCGTTTGTTCTCTGAGCTTTTCACCTTGACCTCAAGCTCAACAACTACTGAAAATTGTTTGCCATATGTGACCCAGTCAGATGTGTTTTTCTACAAAAACCCTCCAAGCCCATCATCCCTTACCTCACCTTTGGCTGAACTTCTGCTTTTGCAAGTTGGGAAGTGAAAAGTAGGAATTGAGTTAAAGAATGTTATTAATGAAAGAATGTATTTAAATTTAAAGAATGTATTTAAGCTTTGTTTATTTCTTTCTTCTCCTCCACTTTCTAGTACAAACAGTTACCAGAAGGTCTTATCCCCCCGACAACACCCAAATTTGCATATGGGAAAGTTCACTTGCAGAAGGTAAACTAGGTTTGTGTATCTTTCTGTAGTGCTGTGTGTTTGCTTTTCACAAAAATCTTTACAAATGCCTTACAGCAGCATCAAGATACCACACAAAATAAAGACAAAAACCCTAAAAGTTTGCTTTTAGAGAAGGAGGGAGCAGAGTTTGGGAGTAATCATGCACATGATGTAATATGAGAATGTGTGTGTTGCCTGGATATAAAAAAAATAATTTTTACAGCAGTACATGTACCTGAAGTTTTATTAATTTGAAATTAATGTATTATTAACACAGCAGAGTCATAGATGTCTAAGATGATGCATATGTGACTTATTTAGATGCAAGAAATACTATGAGAAAAGAGTGTTTTACAGCTGCTGATTTTTCTTAAGTAGAAACAGCAGGTAGGATATGTTTATCTTTTAAATACTTCAATTTTGAGTATGAAACATTTATCAATAAGACTTTTGGATTTATTTCTTCCATGACTTGGGAAAACCTGTAGCTGATAAGAGAAATTAATTTAGCTTTCCCTGCTGAGAAGGAAGCAGGCAGAACCCAGCCTGGCCATATCATGCATGACAGCAGGGGTATGACTGGTCAGCATGTAGGTAGCTGGGGTTTGACCACAGCAGCATCATTTTAAGGACCAGTGACAATTTTCTGTGGAATATATTTGAGAACTGGCTGCCTGCAGCAGGTGCAGAGGATGATTTAAGGGGAGATGGAAGAGACAACAGGTATGAACTTGACTGTGTTGTTCTGCTGGGCACAGACCACTTGTTTTGGGGTCTGTAGTTGGTGCATTGGATGCTGTAACTCATACTTCTGTATTTTGTACTTTTAATTAATCAGCCACCTTTCCAATCAGCAGTGTACCTGATCTATTATGTGCTACACTTGGAGTGCTGCAAAACTTTTTTAGGGTTAGGCTTTTGCACTGTGATCTCAAGACATCCCACTCAAATGGTGGGCAGAGATACTTTTTGTATAAAAGTGATTCACTGGTGGAGCTTAAAAAGATCTTTATCATTTTCAAGAAACATTGGGTGTCTTCAGACCTTTCAGGGCAGGAGTTGCTTTTTGAGGTGTTTTCACTGAACTGGCTTATATTTGGCACTGACTAATTTTATATCCTAATCAGGACGCCCACCACTTCTACTGCTGTCAGAGCTCACCAGCCTTTGGGAGCCTAGCAATCACATTTTGGGAGTCTAGCAATGAGATTTTGCCTCTCCCATCTTCTAATGGTTCATGGGTCTCAGACAGCTGTTGAGTTTCACTGGAACAATGAACTTTTGTGTCTTCCAAGAAATGAATAATGCAGAGTGCCTGTCCCAGACAAATATCTTACAGAGGAGGAGTCAAGTAGTTAAAATTACTCAAGTATTAGAGCAGTGACCAGGCCAGCATCACATTTGGCCCCTTGTTTAGGAAAACCACTTAAAACTACCTAAATTCCTAGGTGTCATATTCCTCTCATTGTCAGTTCTTACATTGCCATCTGCACTGAAAGCCTCTAGTATGGTTTTCTGGGAAGAAGGCTACTTTTTGTTCCTTGAAACAACTCATAAAACCTAGAAGAACATCTAGTTCCAACCCCCCTGCCACAGGAAGGGACACTTTTCACTAGGCCAGGTTGCTCAGTGCTTTGTCCAGCCTGGCCTTAAACACCTCCAGAGAGGGGTCACTCCTTAACTTCAGCAGCAGTTGACTTCATTTCTTGGTTATCGGATTACTCCCCTGCAGCATAAGATGAGTCTCAGAGAGTGTACCATCCCAACCAAAGCTCCATCATGCTTTCTAGTCCTTTCTGGGACAAGGTGAAGTGCACCATGGAGAAGCCTGAATGTGTTTGGGTGAATATTGCCCTGCTACCATACCAGAGGTGATTTTGCCCCTCCACTTGGCTCTGGTGAGGCACCATCTGGAGTATAGTGTCCAGTTCTGGAGTCCTCAACATAGGAAGGACATTGAACTGTTGGAGCANTTTTAATAGGATATGTCATGGTAGGACTAGAAATAATGGATGTAAATTGGAAGAGGGAAGATTCAGGCTGGAGATAACAAATACTTTACAGTGAAGGTAGTGAAGCACTGTAAGAGGTTGCCTGGAGAGGTTGCGGATGTCCCCTCTATCCCTGGAGGTGTTTAAGGCCAGGCTGGACAAGGCACTGAGCAACCTGATCTAGTGGGAGGTGTCCCTGTCTATGGCAGGGGGGTTGGAACTAGATGATCTTTAAGGTCCCTTCCAACCCAAACTATTCTATGATTCTGTTTCAGAAAGGGAATGGTCTACAATGGAGCAGGTCTTTCTCTGTTTGGTTTTTTTTCCACTAGAAACTCTGCAATATGTACCTGAACTTGAGCACTTTCCCCTTAGCAATCTGACATGTTTGCTGTTTTTTTGCGTTTGTAAAGAGGTTACCCCAGATTAATATAATTGGGGAACCCAGGCTAGTTGGACTATGGAAATAAATAAAGAATAATAGTAAAGAAAAGCTCCTCTGTTGTTCCCTGATTAGGCATTTATTCATGCGGGACTATTTAATTAGTTTAAAGAATCCTCTTGAGTGGGGGAAAAAAAAATAATTTATTAAAAGATGCTGGGGATGCTGACATTGCTGCAGAGGAGCAGGAAACAAGGAAACATGCCATGCGGAAAAATCTTATTTCATAGATACAAAAGAGATGTCTTCTGCAAAAGCAGAAGAGCAATACCTAGGCTCAAGAAATGTAAGGAAGATTTAAGGTTTAAGACCAAGAATGTGGGAAGCATCCTTTCCAGAGGGAAATGCATGAGTTTCAGTGTCTGCAGTGGCTTGATCTTACACTTTGGTTTTTGAAACCTTGATCTGGAGGATAAAAATTATTTCTATTTTTTATTGGTAGTCAGTCACCTGTTGTTTTACAGGTTGAGTTGTTAAAACATTCTTGATGGCTTTTCTAGTTCTTAAATTTAGGGTTAATTTCTGTTATCATACTGATTGTCCACTAAGAAGCAGTCAACAGGAACTTGCAGCAAGAGCAGATTTTTTTTCAGTTGTTTTTTTACGCACAGCTGAACAAAAACAACCCATCGAAGTTCCAAGGAAACAAGTTTCCATCTGCCCAGTCCTTAAGTGAATCATATGGGATCAAAGTGTGTTCAGTGCTGAAGTCCCCTTGATAGTAGGAGCTTAAGAAAAGTTAAACTGGTACAAGCTGCTAATACTCAATTCAGCAAGGCACAAAGCAGGACTTGTTACCAGTTCATAGCTTGTTCAAGTGACCAGGCTTAATGCCACTTTTACTCATTTACAATTTCATTGTCCACCTGGGGCCAAGACTATTAATGCTAATAGGATTGTTGTTTAGCCCCAAAGTCAACTCTATCGGTGTCTGCAAAGATACTCATCTCTTGCTTCAGAGCTGTTAGACAAGACCAACGGTTGCATCTCTCTGGTGGCCTGCCAAGTCATTGCCACTCCCCTTGGAGGAGCAAATGAAGCACATACACAGTTCAGAGAATTTTGGGGAATTTTACCCTCCAGAAGTTGACTGCTTAAACTGAAGACCTAAGAGCAAGTGGCTTTCATCAGATGTTTGAAAGCCATGGTTTGGCTGTCAGCCTTCTTCTCAGGGTGAATGGGCTTAAGTGTAGATCAGTGAGGATGACCCAGATGACAAGTAGTGATGGCATCATTCTTTTGGATTTTAATGATTTTAAATGCCTAATTATTTTTTTTTAATTATTGAAGCACTTAAGAGTAAGTCTGCTCTTGAGAAATGCTTTGAATGCCTGATATATAATCACCACTGAGCAGTGAGGTTACTTCTGAAGAAACAGGCTTCATTTTCTTGCATGAAAATATAAGAATGCAGTTAATTCTTTGAGCTTCTCAGATACTAAGCATATTATGTGCACAGAACTGATAGTGGATTTTGAGAGAGAAAAAGTTTCTTGGCTTTCTGGCCAGATACAGCTGACTGGGTGGATTGGCTGGATGTAGAAAATGTAGCATTTGACTTGAAATTTGCTGATTTTCATATACCTGCTGCTTCTATACTGCAGGTAGGCACCGTGCTGGACATTCTTGACACTCTGTCACCTGATGGACCAGTGAAAAGCACTTACCCATTAACTTTTGTTCAGCTGAAACAGGTGAGAATTCTTCCAGTAGGAACTTCACAGTAGTTTTGTGAATATTATTTGAGCAACCCTGGCTGGTAGTGTCTGACACCTTATCTCAGCACAGAAATAATAATATTATAAAATTATCCAAGATTTTTGCATGGGAGACCTTTCTGTATCCTGTAGTGCCTCTGTTTTGCACCTAATTTTTTTTCCCCCTGAATTTAGGCATATATGCTGTCCAGGCTTTCACCTTTATCCTCTCTAAACTGGTTCTTAAGAGACTGGTTCTTAAGAGACTTTTTTTTTTCCTTAAATCCATCCCTTTTGTCACCACTAGTTCTTTTTCCTTATCCTAGTTTTCCTTTGCTTCTCCCTTCCCTCACTGATCTTGCCCTTCCTGCTGGGGGGTGACATGGCTCCTTGGTGTGCTGAACCTCATGGAGACTGATGGTATGGGTACTAATTGCCTGCCATTAAAATAAACTATTTGGAGAGAATGTGATGGTGGTAGAAGGTGAAAGAGAATGAAGAGGAGGGAGCAGTTCAGCAAGTTCATGGTATATGACATTAGCTCAGATTTTTCCTTTCCAATCCACTAATACAGAGGTATGAGATGATGACTGGAGCCCTACTGGGCTCTTTTTTTCCTCTGCCTTTCCCACACTTAACACTCTGTATAGGAAAACTCCTGGGAGAATAGTGCAGCTTTCTAGCATATCTGTAATTTTGTTTTTTCTTTCCTTCTCTCCTCTGTGCACCTTGTTCCCAAATGTCATGCTAATGTAATAACTGCAGCAGAATGGAAATGCTTCACTCTCACTTCTGCCCACCATGGTTATGTTCTAATCCAGATCTTGAAGAT
Source organism: Turnix velox (assembly GCA_013400935.1). Classification (NCBI taxonomy): domain Eukaryota; kingdom Metazoa; phylum Chordata; class Aves; order Charadriiformes; family Turnicidae; genus Turnix; species Turnix velox. Next base: position 1,726 of record VZTY01002665.1, on the reverse strand, counting down.
AAATTGCTCTCCGGCTGCTGAGTGAAAGAAACAATTCATTTTTTGACCCATTTTTTATTTGTACTTTGCTTTGTGATGAGAAAAATCCAGTTACTTTTTTTTTCTTTCCCAATCACAGACTTAGTAAAAATGTTCCTGATGTAAATCAAATATTTTTTAGAAGAATATATTCATGTCCATGAATATATTATCATATATATTCATATATATATTCAATTTGTGGTCTCTGGGTGATGGGTGACAAGTTTGTTATTTTAACTCAATGATGAAGGGGTTTTCCAGTTAATTTTAATGAACAAATAATACTGCTGGTCATTTAACAGCTTTACTGTGAAAAATACCTTCATAGCTAAGACCTTCATCTTTTAAAAGTTAAATAAAAGTTCTGATGAGACATTTTTAAAATGAAAATTCTGTGGAATTTACACTCATTTCTTAAAGGTCAAAGCAAACCTGAAGCCAGTATCTTCAGGTTTTTTTGCTGTCTGAAGGGAATGGAAGTTAACATTTTAATCAGTGTGTGGGATATTTCTAATTCATGAAACCTGAACTCAAGCTATGGAATTAGTCTGTACATCAACCTGTATGGCTTTTCATCCTTTCTTTCCTTCTTTTAGTATTTTGGGTTTGTATTGTATAGAACTACGCTGCCAAAAAACTGCACGGAGCCAACACAGCTGTCTTCACCTTCAAATGGAGTCCATGATCGTGCCTATGTCTCTGTTGATGGGGTAAAATTTCTTTGTTGATATTAATTTCTACCATGAGAGTCATTCATACAGCCATTTTTTTTCTTTCCTTCCCCAACTTACCAAACAATTTTATTTAATAAACTTAATTAATCAGATGAAGGAAGTGAGGGTGTGTGCAGCTGATTCATTCTAAATGTTCATCTTTTACCTATTATTTCTAAGGAAATTGTAGTTGTTTCCAGTTTTGAGACATATGGATGCTAATCAAGATTGATGACATCACTGAAAAACCCCTCCAAAGCAGTCAAAATCTAGAGGAAGGGTTTGCTTACAGGTTTATGAAATAAATTAATGATATTTCTATGCTTGCTGGCTTTCTACAGTATTTCCATAGATTTTTTTTTAACTTTATTTTCTTATTTTATTCTTCTTATCTTTTTTTTTAATTTTCCTTTGAGGGTGAGGGGAAGTGGAAGACTGTCTTATGAAATTGGCTTCTAACCACAATTTAAAAAAAAATCTAGTGGTATATTGTGAAGGATGTGAACTTTACCTTTCTTCCCCCTAAGCAGAGTTTTGTTCCTGCTTAATAAGAATTAATTTAAATTTATTGACTTTAATAGCCTATTGTTTAATTAATTGACTTTGATTTGTCCTGACATCACTTTAGTTTCATGGTCAAGGTCTTCTTTGTGCCAAAGGGAATAAATAAAGCTTCAATATTGATGTGAGCTTGATTGGAAGATTACTTCCATTTCAGTCACTGATACTGCCAGAACCTTGACAGTGAGTAGATGAAATTTGGGATCTTGATTTTTATCATTCAGGTGCAAAAAGAGCACTGACAGTTCTACCAATTGTAAGAGTTCTAACAGTTTGATGAATTCAGCTCAGAAAAAAAGATGGTATCAAGCCAATGTTGCAACTCATGAATTTATACAGATTTATTTACTTATAGAAACATGGCAGGTTCCACATTTTTACTTTTATTGCTCAGAAGAATCTCTTTTGTTATTTTTTCTTTTTTTCTTTTT
>VZTY01002661.1:0-24073 GCA_013400935.1 Turnix velox | reverse complement strand
TGTGGGGGGGGCTCAATCCTCATCACTTTTGGAGTTTGGTTGTTTTCTTCTGACACCCCCCACTACCGCGCTGCCTCCCTGCCGGGGGCCTGCTCGGCCGATGCGGACACAAAGCTGGAGGAGACGCGGCCTTCCCAGGTCAGCAAAACCCACCTCCCTTCCCTTACATCCCACAAACCCCATAAAATATCTATATAAAGATTATATTTCTATAAATATACAGGGTATATTGAAGGGGAGGAGGTGTCAGCCTTTGCCTCCCTGTTGCCACCGGTCAGAAGGGTGTTTATTATATGCTTATATAAATATATATGTTCTAAATTACTTTAAATATAGATGCAAAAAGCTTTGGGGGGAGGAGGAAGAGGAAAATGGTTCTTTGATCTTATTCTGCACCCATTCTTGGGCATTTTCACCCCATTTTCTTGGCAAACCCTTGCGACAGTTGTTTTCCTGGCTGGGATTTGCAGCACCTGCAAGGAACTGGGATTTTGGGGTTGGGGGGAGCTGTTTGAGAGCTTCCACCGAGCTGATTTTGACAGCAAATAATGTCATTTTCCCCCTTCTTAATGGCTTTTTTTTTTCTTGGTATTGGTTGCCCTGGGGGTCAAGGTTGTGAAGGGGCTGAAGCTGCTGCAATATTTTTTCCCATCCATTTGCACCACTTTTATTTTTCAATTTATAAAAAAAATTCTTTCTTTATATTTTTATGATGCATGTAATATGTTGTAGTGAGATGTTGGGTTGGGAAAAAGCTGGTTTTTGTCCCACAGAGCAGTAAAAGAATAAAAATGGAATGAATACATTTGCAGGTTGGAAACCCCAGCATTTTATGGGATGCTGGAACATGTCTTTGCAGAAGAGGAAGAGAAATTGATACTGGGGATGGTGACTTCAAAACCATCAGTGCTTTCACCCAATACTGATTTTTGGGACATTTTTTAGCCAAAATAAAGTTATCCCAGAGCTGTAAAACAAATCCCCAAACTGTTTTCCAATGAAGGAAAAAAAGCTGTGATTTTTTTTTTGCTTTATTTGTTGGCATTTGTAGTTCAAATCCTTCTCCTTTCAAACAGTTTCCAGTGATGGTTTCAGAGCAGGGGGAACTTTGCAGTTCCAATCTGGAGATTGGGATAACCATCAAAGTGGGGAGATTTTGGTGATAAATATGTTTTTTTTAATTGGTTTTTGGTGTATCTGCAGGAAATCTGTGCAAAGCTGGAAGCTGGATCCTTTTCTTGAATTTAAATGCTTTAATTCCAATTTTTGTGCCGACTGATTTACCTCCCTCCCCGCCCCCGCATTCGTGTTTCTCACGGTAGGAGCTGGATGAGGGATGTATTTTTTCTGGTTCATTTGTGATACTGAAAAGGAAAATAAAAAGGAAAACAGCAATGGTTTTCCAGGCCTTGGGTTTTTAGCTGGAATATTTGAAGGATATTTGCCCAAAAGAACCACTCCAAGAGGAAAACTGTGGTCAGGAAGAGCTTTTCCCATAAGATGACACCTTTTGGCAAGAGTTTTATTTCACATATAATCACAAATTGCCTTGAGTCTTGGATTTTTTTTTTTTAAATTTTTTGGGGCTCTTTTTAGGGGGAAACCCCCTTCTTTTGGCCTTTTTTTTGAGGGAGATGCCATTAAAATTTGTTTTCTTGGTGAATAAATTCCATCCTTTGGACTGTCTTATGGAGAATCCTCCCCTCATTGCTGCCTCTACCAACTGCATCAAAACACCACAATTTCAGGAATTTTGAAAATGTGTGATAATTTACCTTCCACAGAACCTTAATTTCTGTTCTGATGCCTTCAAATCCCTGCCATTTATTCCTTGGTAAACTCAACTCTTAATTAATTTGCTGTGCCAACTCAGTTTGGGCTGAAAAATGATTTACCTTACAAAGATATTTGCCCTTTTTTTAAAAAAAAATTACGATTTTAAAGAGCTGGGATTATTTTAAATGACATCCCTGCCTTGATCCATGGATGTGTCTGCTTTTCCTGGTGTCCTGGTTTCCTGGTGTCTGCTGGAAATAATCTAATTCTATGCTTTTTTGGCCAAGGTGATGGTAAAAAATCATCCAGGGGGTGAAATAAGCCTTGGAGCCCCGGCTGGCCTGTGGGACCCATGGGATGGAGGTATTAATAAGGAGTTGGAGGAAACTCCTGTGAGAGAAAAGCTAATTCTTATTTCTAATGCTCCCCCGTCCCTTATAAATAGCCCCAGGGTTATATAAAAAGAGGGATTAAGGTGGGGGATAGACACAGAGAGGAGAAGGAGGGTAAATCCTGGTTGTGTCCCTGCTGGAATAGTATGGATTTATTAATCTGTGTATTGTTTTTTTTATTGCCAGTCCCTATATTTAAGAAGAAAAGGAGGGGGAGGGTGTTCTAGGATGCAGTGGGTGAAGGGAGAGCTGGCAATTCTCCCTGCCAGTTGTGTCCTGTCGCTCCATGGTGGTGACTAAAAATAACCAAAATAAAAGCAAATAGATGCCAGCTTGGTGCGCAATGGTCTGGGCTGGCTGAAGCAGGTGGGTCCACTTTTCTATCTTTATTTAGATTTATCTTCTCCAGCCCAGCTCAGGAGGGAGACAGAGCAGATATTACTAGCAGCAAGGTGAGAGAACCCAGCAGCACCCTTGGGCTTTAAATCCATGCTTCCAAGGGTGGTGTCACATCAGTATGTCCTTCTCAGAATAGATCACACCCTCATGATGCTTCTTGAATTATTCCCCATCTCCTTTTCCCTCTCAGTTTTTGCTCTGAGGACACCTTCTGGAGAGAGCTGCTCATTCCTAACACTTTCCCCCCATCACATGGGATACTCCTACTCCCTGATAGCACTTTTTTTTTCTTTTAAAAAAAGAAAGAGAAAAGTAAAGCATTTTTATTGTTATTAATTTTTTAATTATTAAGGCCTGATTTAAGGTAAGAGGAGCAGGTTGTTTTTTCGGAGAACTGGCCATTCTCCAGGCGCCAGCACAGCTGGGAAAATAACCCTGGGACAAATAGGGAGCTGCCGGGAGCTGATGTCAACTGTCAAACTGGGCAGTGACCTCCCTTGCCCTCCCCTGCCGGCAGCACCAAACTGGGACTGAGTATCAGGGACCTAGCCACGAGTCCTCCTCCTGCTCCCCTCTGCCCATGCAGAAGCCATTGGGTCCCCAGAAGGGTGAAGCAAACCAGTAAGAAAACTGGTTTATCAAGGAAAAACTCCAGCCATCCCTCTGCTGGGTTTATTTTACTTGAGTTTTATGATTTTTTTTTCCTTGTTATTGTCTTTTCTTTGGAGGCAATGCTGCAGAAATGGGTCTTTTTTCCCCTCAGCTCAGTCACATCTGCTGATGGGGGCTGCTTTATTAAAGTGCTCATGGAGGCAGCAGGTTCATGATGAAAGAGGGTATTTGGGGCATAATGCGTGTCAAGGAGGGAGGAAAGGAGATTTGTTTGTATTTCTTTAAAGTCTGTGAAAGGGTAAGGTGGAGTTTGAGTTGATGCTTTGGGGAGGTGTTTGTGGTGGGATGAGGTTGGGGTCACTAGGCTCTTCACAGCCTGGTGGAGGGGGGGGGGTTAGAGCATTGTAAGGGGTTTGTGTCTTATTTTCCAGTGGTAAATGCAAGTGTGGGAGGTGGCCCCAGGCCTTAACCTCCTCCTGCTGTGCAAAATTATATTAAAAAATATAGTAAGAAAAATATAGATCCTGAACTGCAATGTTTGATGTAAATCCACCTGGAGCTGCTGCACTACTGCTGCACCACATCTCCAAAGTAAATCCTTTTTTTGGGGATCATACTGGGTCTGTGCATCCCCTGGATCCCCTCCCCAGGGAAAATGAGGGTCTAGGTGAGGGAGAAGTTGTCCCTGAGGGGAAACATGGCTCTTGGAGCAGGGTGGTGGCACCTGCCAGGCACTGGTTGCTGCTCCCAGGAGGACTTGGTGAGCAGAGTTTGGTCCCATTTTACTCTTTTCAGCCTCTCTGGCGTCATTTCTCTCCACTGCATCGTTACCTGGGTACTGGGGGACCCCACTCCATCCTTCCTCTTCCTCTTGGTGACATTTCAAGGAGTCATGCTGGATGTCTCTGGTAACCAGAGTGGATAAGCCATTGATCACCAGGAGGAAGCTTGGCACTTTCCACTCTCCTGGACTTTCAAGCTTGAGACTGAGAGCTGGGATTGCTGGGGAAAGAGATAATTTCACTGGCAGTGGGTGGGTTTACCCTGTGCCAGCTGGATTTTCTGTCCAAACTGGGACCTGGGAGCAGCTTTTCTCCTTTGTTGCAAACTTTTGCAGCAGTTGGAGCTCGATCCATCCCATCTGGGGTCTCCCCATGCTGACTCCTTTGCCAAGGATGGATTTGGGGGAGTTAATCTCCCTTCTCAACCATTTTCCCCTCTTCTCAACTGTTTTCCCCTCTTCTCAACCCTTTTCTCTGCTTCTCCCTCAGGAAAGCCTTGGGGAAGGGCCTAGCTGGACAAACCGGACCCCCTGTGCCATGGCGTCCTCTGACCCACCCCCCCACCTTGCAGTAGGTACTGTCAGTTTTTTTGGTGGAGGAAAAAAGACACCCAGCCTTGGGCAGGAGAAAGGAAGTGCATCAGCAGATAGCCTCCTATGTATCCCCACCGTAGCTTCTTAGGATCAAGAAAACTGTTGTACCTTGCAGTTTTTGTGGGATGATGCTCCCCTCCATCCCTGCTCTCCTCCATCCTCATTCTACACCTCCTCCCCTGCATCCTCCCACCATCCCTCCCTCTATCCTTGCTTGGGGGGGCAATGAGAGACAGTGCCTCTTCATCCTCTCTCCTCTCCATCCTCCCTTCCATCCCAGATAGGGATGGAAGTGTGTTATAGAGTTTCTGCCTGCAGGTGATCATCTTGCCCTGGATGCTTCCAGCCCCCTGCTCCACGGGGAGGAGGACCTCGGCGAAGCCTTTGACTTTGAGGACAGTGAGGAAGAGGAGGAGGAGGAAGAAGACTTAGCAGCTGAGCCTAGCAATGATGCAGTTCTCCAGGCACCCCCTCGCAGGAGACGTGCTGCCAGCTCCAGTGTAGGTGAGGAGGGCAGGCAGGGGGTCCCTGATGTCCCTACTGCATCCCCTTTGGGTGCCCAGGGTGGCACCACATGTGCCACATGGTGCCAGTGACATTTCTCTTTGCTTTTCCTTCCTTGCGCTGGGCTGGTGCCAGAGACCCAGGAAGGGTATGTGTGGTTCTATGGGGATTTGGGATGTTTTTTTGAGAAAATACAATTTTGGGGTTTGTGAGTCCATTTCCCCCCAATCTGGCATGATGCATCCTGGTCCCATGCCTCAGTTTCCCCAACTTTGCCTTGTTGCTTGCAACAGGGGCTGCAAGTGGGAGACCCCCCTGGCGGTTTGGGGTGCACCCTACAGCTGTGGGTGTGTGGGGAGGTGGAGCTTTGGGTACTGTCAAGGATCTGTGGGAGCTTCCTCCAGACCTCGGTTAAGGAAACCCCTGGAGCCAGGCTGCAGCAGGACCCTCAGTAGGGATGAGACCGTTGCTCCACACTTCCTGTTGGTTCTGCATCCTCCTGTGGTCTGAAGTTGAATAGGCATTTTGGGTGATTTTTGTGTAGTGACCCTAAAAACTGAGTCTTCTCCCCAAATGGATGAACAAGCAGATCTGTGACAGCAGGGGCAGAGGGGGCACACACACGATGGGAGTTTTATTCTGTTCCTGTGAACTCTTGAAGTAGGAAGGGAGGGAGGTGGTGTGGGGGTGAAGGGCTTGGGTGCACCCAATCCCGAGGTGTTTGTGCCCCCGGGTGTTCCCCGACCCCCTTCCCTGCAGGATACCAGTGGAAGTGAGCGATGGGATGGCTGCTGAAGACCCCCACATCAATGACCAGAGCTGGAAGAGGAAAAGCATCTGCCGAGGTGGGTTAAAATTCTACAGAAACACCACCCTGCAGAGGCTTGGGAAGGGTTTCTGGTGCTGACTTGAGTCTGTGGGGGGGAAATTTGTCTCCTCCCCAAAGGTGAGTGCTTCCAGTTCCCATCGGAGGAGGATGATGTGATCTACGACGATGTCCCCTGTGAAACTCTTGAAGCCGAGCAGGATGGTAGGTTCAGACCTTCCTCAGTTTCCCATTTTACATCTAAATTAACTGAGGCACAGTCCAGGAAGGAGAAGCAAATCCTAAAGAAGATGCAGAGGGAGGGCGAGTGCCCTGGGAAAACTGCTGGGAGTGGTGAAGGCAGATACATTGCCTGAGGGAATTGCAAGACCCTGAGGGTTTGGGATATCTGCTGTGAGTCCCTAGGGAAAGGAAACTGCCTTTTTTGTAAGGAAAGGGTCTGGTGTGGGTTTGCCAGGCCCAGGGATGGAGCGGAACCTGATCTACGAGGAGGTGCAGCGCAGCGAGGGGCCACGGGCAGGAGAGGACTTGGGCTGGAGCTCCAGCGAGTTTGAGAGCTACAGCGATGACTCGGGTGAGGAAATCAAACCAGAGGCTGAGCCAGCCAAGCAACGGACATCCTTTCAGCCCAAGGTAATGCTTGATTTTGTTTTAAAAGTTATTATAATTTTTTTTTTTCTTCCTTGAGTTTGGCTGCATAAAGGCATTGCTCTCGCAGATGCTGAAGCAGAGGAGGATGCTGTGGTTTCCCATGGTCACAGCTGCAAAGCCAACATATGAGCCTTCAGGGGTTTAATTTCTTTCCTTTTTTTTCCTTTAATTTTCTTCCCTTTTATTTAATCCACCCTCCTTCTGTCTTGCATTCTGGCAGTGCTCTAGTGTGGCTGCTGCTTTGTCTTGCGCTTGCTCCTTTCCCTGCTCAAGCACAATGGGATTTTGGGAAGAGGCTGCCTGTTCCATGCTGCTGTGGGATGATTTCTTCTGCTCTTGTTGGGTGGTTTTTTTTTTTTTTTGGCTGCTTACCTGGATCTCTTCTCTGCTTTCTCTTGCCTCTCTGCCTTCTCTTCCCGCCTGATTTGCTTTGGGCTCAGCTTTCTCCAGACCTGAATAAACTAAAGGAGAGATACACCAGGACTAAGAGGGACATCCTGGCTTTAAGAGTTGGGGGGAGAGATATGCAGGAGCTGAAGCAGAAGTACGATTGGAAGGTACTGTCCCTCCTTGTCCCTCATCCTCTAAATTTCCCAGGGGGGAAAGAACTAAAACCCTCACAGAGTTCTATCCAACCTGAATTCATCCAGTTTTAGCCCTGAGAAGAGGGGGGAAAAAAACCCTGAATGAAGCACCACCCAGCTGCTTCTCACATCCATCTGTCCTGGAGCAACCTTGTCCTCCAGCTGGCCAAATAATTTGCTTTTCTGGGTGTTTGTTGTGTTTTTTTTGTTTGTTTTGTGCTTAATTTTTTTTCTTAGGGATGTTTGGACAAAACAAGGTTGCCCACGGGATAGATAGATCTAACAATGTTCCCCCTCTCCCTGTATCCATCCCGATAAAGGGTGGAAATCCAGGTGTTAGAAACTTGGTGCAGAGGCTTTCCCAGCCCCAAACCATCCTGCTTGGTGGTTTGTGGCCAGTTTGGGCCGGGATAGTGACACCAACACCACCTTGGGATAAAAATGCCACCAGTTGAAGTGTAAAAGGCCAAAAGCCAACTCTTTTGTGTTTTCACTCATCAAACTCCCTCCTCCTTGCTTTTGCTGCATGCTCCTGCTTTGCCTGCGCCTGCTTGCCCTGCAGAGAGAGGATGCTAGAGCATCCTTCTTCCTTGGCCACCTGCTTACTCTTCCTCCTCACTGGGCTGCATGGGAAAAGGAGAACAGTGCCTGGAAGGGACATCCTCAAGGGGATAGTACCACTGCATCTGGACCCAAAATGGGGAACGGTGTTCAGAGATGTCCCCAAGAGGATGGCACTGCTGTATCTGGATGCACAGTGGGGAACCACTCTTGGATGGAATGTCCCCGGGAGAGCAGCACCACTGAATCCAGATCTGAAATGGGGGATGATACCCTCAAGGGGGTGGCAACCCTGCATCTGTACCCAAAATGGGGGATGATGCTCAGAGGAGATGTCCCCAAAGGAGTGTCAGCCCTGCATCCAGACTTGAAATGGATGCTCAGAAATAGCCCCAAGGAGGTGGCCCTGCCATATCTGAACCCAAAATGGGAGGTGATGCTCAGAGATCTCCCATAAGGGGATAGTACCCTGCATCTGGACTCAGAATGGAATACTTGGAGGGAATGTCCACAAGGGAGTGGCATTTTTGGACCCAAAATGATGGATGATGCTCAAGAGTTGTCCCAAAGGGAGTGGCGCTGCTGTATTCTGAACTGAAATGGGAGACCGTGCTGAAATGGGACATCCTCGAGACACTGCAGTATCTGGACGCAAAATGGGGTCCCAGTGCTGCCTCAAGCTTCCTGGTCTCTTTTGTTCCCTTGCCCAGATGACCCAGCTGATGAAAGCAGCCAAAAGTGGCACCAAGGATGGTTTGGAGAAGACCAAGATTGCAGTGATGAGGAAGGTGACGTTCCTTCACCGGAAAGAAGCTCCAGGTGAGTGGGGAAACCCCCACTTTGCTTTATAGAGCAAGGAAGACCTTTTTTTGAATTTTTTTTTTTAAACCACTATAAATCCTTCTGTCTTTCAACTTTTGCTGATGTATTTTCAGCTTCTAGCTCTTTTTTTTTTTTTTTTTGGACCTCTTTGCATTTCTGCACAAGCTTGACTGGTTCAGTTCACTACTTGCTCCAAAAATGTGTCCATTTGGGAACAGAGACCTGATCTTGCCAGAAGCCATGGGTTACACCCCTTGGAAACAGAGCAGGACCTCCCCTAAGTAGCTGTGTTTTGGAGGTGTTTTCCTAACTCTCTTGCTGTTGCATAGGGGATTGGGAGCAGAGGAGGAGGGCAGTGGAAGTGCCTGCCTGCTGGAGCTCGAGGGTCTCCCTGGAGCACCACAGGGGAGGTAGGATCCCAGTGGGCAGCTTCACAGCTTGGCTGTGACTGCCTGGGGGGATTTGATGTGTGCGTCTTCAGCCTTGATGCATGTCCTCAACGCAGGTAGGGGCTTAAATGCTTTAGGGGGTATGCTGGAGAGCATCCCATCCCTGGTGAGCTACGGAAACTCCTGTCAGAAGAGGAATGGGGAATGGAGAGAAGGAACTCATGGGGCCAACAGCTGAGGGTGGCCATTTTCCCTGCCAAAATTAGGGAAGGAAAAAGGTCACTGGGCTGCAAGCACCCTCCCCTCCAGCCTGGCTGGTCCTTCCCGTTCCTGGCTATTTATAGACGTTGGGGATGGGGTCAGGGTGGCCGTAGCTGGGTGTTGTGGCCATGTGGAAGAAGCAGCCATCCCTGCATAGTGATGCCACCTTGGCTCGCTCACCCTCCTCCTCCTCAGCTGCTTCAGCCTCGGGTAAGGGACTGTGGTGCTGGCTGGTGGGGACTCACCTCTTGCCTTCCCCATTTGCTTCTGTCTGCTGCTTTTGGCTCATTCTTCCCCCATTTTGCCTGCTCACACTCACCTTTGGAAGAAGAATGGGGGCTTTTCCTCCACCTAGGGTGACTTTTTAGAGGCAGAGACCCTTTTTGTCCCCTCCCTCTGAGGACTTGGCTCTGTCCCTGCTTGAAGCCTGACTCATGCTGGTGTCTGGTGACAGTGACCAGAGCTTGGGGACACTTGGTGCTGGGAGGACCCTGGAGTCCATTTCTGTTCACAGCTCCAAACCCGAAGGCATCCCCAGCCAGGCAGCTGGTGATGGCTGTAAGCTCTTTTTTAGACACCAAGAAATATGACTTTGGTTTTTTTTTTTTATTTGGATTGTGATTTTTTGCTCTGCAGGGGACTCAGAGGAGGAGGACACTGGTTTCCTGGAGGTCACTGTCTCTGATATGAAACACCCACCACCAGAGCTGGGTCCCATGCCTGAGGGGCTGACTCCACAGCAGGTTAGTGTGGAGTGGGTTGGGGGTTAGCAAGGAGGCTTTAAATTTGGGGGTGGGCATGGGTTCCCCTTGGTCCTGTAATTGAGGAACCAGGGAAAGGGATAGTCAGCAGAAAGCTATACCAACATGTCAGCACTTCTGCAGTACACTGTGCCTGCCTTGCCCCTCCCCATGTCTCCTATTTTTTGGGGTGAGATACCATGACTGAGCCCCATTACTGCTGCAGGTGGTCCGGCGGCACATCCTGGGCTCCATCGTGCAGAGCGAGCGGAGCTACGTGGACTCCCTGAAACGAATCCTACAGGTGGGAGATCCTCTTTTTGGAGCGGGGAGGGCTGAAGTGTCACAGGCACACAGGGATGCAGGGATGCTGATGTACCAATATCTCCTACAGGATTACAGGAACCCACTGATGGAGATGGAGCCAAAGGTGCTGAGTGCTAGGAAGTGCCAGGTGGTATTTTTCCGCCTAAAGGAGATCCTGCAGTGCCACTCCATGTTCCAGATTGCCCTTGCTTCTCGTGTGGCTGAGTGGGACTCAGCAGAGAAGATTGGGGACCTCTTTGTGGCCTCGGTAGGAGGAAAAGTTAGGGGGACCACTGGAGCCCTCATGATGATAGTGGGAAGGGATTGGAGGATTTAAGTGATGCATCTCCAACTTGGGCTGCCAACAGCATCCTCAGCATCACTCCAAAAATAATATGAGCACCCTCATGCTTCGGCAGCCCCTGGCTTTTTGGGAGAGCCCCATGCCATCATTACTTTACTCTTGTCCTCTCCCCAGTTCTCCAAGTCAATGGTGCTGGATGTCTACAGTGACTACGTTAACAACTTCACCACTGCCATGTCCCTCATCAAGAAGGCTTGTCTCACCAAACCTGCCTTCCTCGACTTCCTCAAGGTCAGCAGCACCAAAAAGTGGATGTATGTTGCTGCTGGCTACTGTTATGGGTGAAAACTATTCTTTTTGCTTTTCCCCCTTGCAGAAGAGGCAGATGGCCAGTGCTGACCGTGTCACACTCTATGGGCTGATGGTGAAGCCCATCCAGAGGTTCCCCCAGTTCATCCTGCTCCTTCAGGTATAGACAAGGGGTAGAAGCACCTACCTTGCTTTGCACCTTAATTTTTGCAGCCAGGAAAGGGCTTAGCAAGGGACACATAATTGAGTTGGCATCTTGGTGGAAGCTTTGGGGACTTTGCAAAATTAATCTTCAAAGCTTTGATTTTGGAGGCACAGAAATGGGCTTCCAATTGTAGCATCATTCCACAAAGCTGATTTTCTTGTCCCTCATCCTTTCCCTGCACTAGGACATGCTGAAAAACACCCCCAAGGGACATGCAGACCGTCTGTCCCTCCAGCTGGCCCTCACTGAGCTGGAGACATTGGCAGAGAAGCTCAATGAGCAGAAGCGCTTGGCTGACCAGGTTGCTGAAATCCAACAGCTCAGCAAGAGCGTGAGTGACCGCAGCAGCCTCAACAAGGTGGGTCCCTCAGCCTCACCTTCTCATCCTTGCAATGTTTTGGAGCTTGTGGTTGAGCTCTGAAGCTTCCAACTTCCTCTCTGCTTCAGGGGTTGTAGGAAGCCAGAATCCCTGCTTTATCTGAAAGGACATTGAGAAAAAGCAAATCTTGAGGCTGGCACATGAAAATTCCCTTCCAGGGAAAAGCAAGAACAAGCTTCCTTGTCTGATTTGCCTGATTTTGAAACCCATTTTTTGGAAAAAAACCCAAACTCTAAATGAAGCTGTTGCGACACACACCCTGGGCTAGGGGAGGCTGTAGCAGCAAAAACGTGGGGCACCCTGCTTTCATGGGTCTCTTGCTCACTGGGCAGAGGGTGCAAAGGTTATTTGCATTGTACAGCCTTGCAGCGTGTTGCATGGCCACCTCTGCAGAGCCTGAAGCCACGCGTGCTCCTGGCTGGATAACAATCCTTGCAGTAAGGGGAAAAGCAACCCAAATTTTGTAGTGGGAGGTTTCCAAGAGCCCTGAAACTGAGCCACTCCCATCCTGCTCCATCCCCTCTGCAGCTGTTGAGCTCGGGGCAACGGCAGCTCCTGCTGTGTGAGACACTGACAGAGACTGTGTATGGTGACCGGGGACAGCTCATCAAGTCAAAGGAACGGAAGGTTTTCCTCCTCAATGACATGCTGGTCTGTGCCAACATCAACTTCAAGTAGGTGCTTACAGACCCCCAGACTCCTAAATCACTTCAAAAAGCATCAATGTATTGACCTGCCCCCTCCTCCTCATTGATTCTGGACTTTGTGGGTTTTGCTAATTCTACCCCAAGGCTTTTAAAAACTGCCCCCCCTTGTTTTAGAGGAGGAACCCACCTGGTTTGGATTTGTTTTGTCCCCTCCCGCTTTAGAAGTGCCTCCATACAAAGCCTCCACATCCCAGTGCCATGGGGTCTGGGAGCCTACAGGGACCTCAAGGCTTGGAGGAGGCTGATGCTGCAAAGAAGAAAAACTCTCCTTGACCTCCCAATAATGCCTCTTTGTTCATAATTTTTTTCCCCTCTTCCAGGCCGGTGAACCCAGGGTAGGTGCTGAGTGTGGTCTGCTGTGGTTGTGTGCCCCATGTTTTGGGGATGCAGACATGAGCAGAGTGTGAGGTTGCTCATGGGGCTCAGCATGTTAAATGCATTTTGCAAGGACTCACAGGGCTCTCTGTGGCACATGCTCATTTATTTCCATCTAACTTTTTGCATCCTCCCTCGGTAGAGGCCAGCTGGAAATTAGCAGCCTGGTGCCCCTGGGGCCCAAATATGTGGTGAAGTGGAGCACGGCCCTCCCACAGGTACAAGTGGTGGAGGTGGGGCAGGAGAGTGGTGCCTATGACAGGGACAACGTTGTCATCCACAATGCTGGTGCCAAGAAGCACGCACCGGCTGGGCAGTCTTCACACAGTGAGTACCCTTGATCTGGTTTTGGTGGGGTGGGATCCACCAGTGCATCCTCCTCCATGGACCTAATTGCTCCATTTCCCCACCCAAGATAAAGTGTATCTGGGTCCACCACGGCTCTTCCAGGAGCTGCAGGACCTGCAGAAGGACCTAGCGGTAGTGGAGCAGATCACCCTTCTAATCAGCACCTTGCATGGCACCTACCAGGTATCTTTGTGGCAAAGCACAGTCAAATTTGTGGACCAAGTAGAACCAAGCTTGGGCACTTTGCAATAGCCACATAATTCCTCAGGGACACCTGCTCCTGATTGCCACTTATGAAATTTGGGGATAATTCAGGGTTGTTTTGGAGGCACTTCAATGATTTATGACTTATCCCCCAGAACCTGAACATGACAGTGGCTCAAGACTGGTGCTTGGCCCTCCAGAGGATGATGAAGGTGAAGGAGGAGGAGATCCACTCTGCCAACAAGTGTCGCCTCCGTCTGCTGCTGCCTGGAAAGCCAGACAAGTGAGTTTGCAGATCATGGATGAGATCTTCCCACCCTGGGGAGGAGCAGGAGGAGGTTGAAGACCAACCCGGTGATGCTTTTCCTATGTAGGTCTGGCCGCCCCATCAGTGTCATGGTGGTCTTCATTACTCCAGACCCCCTAAGCAAGATCTCCTGGGTGAACCGCCTGCACTTGGCCAAGATAGGACTGCGTGAGTAGCCCTGTTGCATGGTGCTTGCCATCACCCTTGCTTTGAAAAACCAAATTTGTGAGTGGAAGGGAGGTTTGCATTACCCTGAACATCTCTCCATGAAATGGTTCAGGTAATGGAGTTGCTCTGGGGGTTGGCATGTTGAAAATAATCAGTAATTCTGGCTCAAAGTGCTTTGGTTTTTTCTGCTCTCGGGTGGCATCTCTGGATGGAGATGTGGTGATGGAATTCCACTAGCTACTGTGCAGACACAATGTGGGCTGACTTGTTTGCCATGAAATGGGATGAATAAGCAAGGGAGAAGCCTTCCATCCTGGCTCTTCCCTATGCCTTGTCCTGTTTAGCTCTACCAGATGCTGCAGGAAAAGAAAAAATAGTTTAATGGAAGAAAGTGAAAAATAACTGCAAATCCTATTTGAGTGCTTAGATTCCTGCTTTTTTTAATGTAATTTTTATTTTGTTTTATTTTTTTAATCTGGAATGTCTGGTGGTTATCTATGGGGTTACAAAGGAGAACACATTAAAACTTCAAGTGAAGAAACATATTAGGGTGTACTTTTTCCCCCTCCTTTATACATATATAAATATATTATTTGGGGTTTGGTGTTATTTTTGCTGGTGCTTGAGGCTAATGACTAATTTTGACTAGTGACTAATTTTGGGGTGCATTTGGGGAGGTGAGGGATGATAGGGAGTGTCTCAAGGCTCAACCATCCTCAGTCTCCTCTGCTTGCTGCAGGGGAGGAGAACCAGCCTGGCTGGCTCTGTCCCGATGAAGACAAGAAGAGCAAAGCTCCTTTCTGGTGCCCCATCCTCTCTTGCCACATGCCTGCCTTCTCCTCCAAGGCCCTCGATCTGCAGGTAAGACCAATGAACAACCTCTTCCCCAGCCTCTCCCAACACTTCCTTTCCCTTTACATCCAGCTTTTTCTGGGAAATGAAGACAGAAATGCCATAAGAGATGGGCTGGATGGGGTGATCAAGCTGATTGCAAGGCAGAAATTGGTGCAATCCATCCTGGAAAATTGAAAATGCATGCTGTAGTTTGGCTGCATTCTGATTTTTGGGGCATGCACAGATATCCTGCATGTCTTGGGGTAATTTGGGAGTGTTACGGATTACCACATACCCTGATCTCTCTTCCAGCTTGGAGCTGTGGTGCACAACCCCGTGCAGTCCTCACTGCTGGGCTTCTCCGCAGTCAGCACCTCACTGCCACAGGGCTACCTCTGGGTGAGCAAAACAGCCTCAAAATGGGGCAAAACTGACTAGGTTTGGGTCAAACTGGCTGCAAACCCCCTCTCCAGTGCTCCTGGCTGGTGCTATTACTAATTTTTTGCATCCCTGAAGGTTGGAGGGGGCCAGGAAGGTGCAGGGGGTCAGGTGGAGATCTTCTCCCTCAACCGTGCTGTGCCACGGACAGTGAAGTCCTTCCCAGTGGCTTCGCCGGTGCTGTGCATGGAGTACATTCCTGAGATGGGCAAGGGGCAACCACCAGCCACCCAAGAGCCCCAGCCCACCACTGAACAGCCCTTGGCATCCCCACATCCCACTGTGTGCTTGGGTCTGCAGGATGGCAGGTGAGTTGGAATCTCAAAAAGACCCATTGGCATTGTGGGGTGCTTCAAGAAGAACAGATTGATTGAGATCCTTCTCCTCCTCTGCCCCAGTGGGGCTGTATCTGGAAAACTGGGTCCATTTTTGTGCTCCCCCGGACAGGGAACTGCTGGAGGGGGGACAAAGGGTCGCAAAGATGATGAGGGAACTAGAATATCTGTCTGATGAGGAAAGGCTAAGGGACTCTTTAGTCTGGAAAAAAGAAAGCTGAGGGGATTGTATCTTGAATACTTAAAAGTGGGGTGGCAGGAGGATGGGGCCAGTCTGTGTTCAGTGATGCCCAGTGACAGAACAAGAGGAAACTGGCACAAACCTGAACAATGGGAAGTTCGATCTAAACATTAGGAGGAACTTCTTTCCTTTGAGAGTGGCAGAGACTTGGTTCAGGGTGCCCAGAGGTGGTGTAGTCTCTTGAGACATTCTGAATGTGTGTGGAGGTGTACCTGTGTGACTTGCTTTGGGTGACCCTGCTGTGGCAGTGGGTTGGATGGGATGATTTACAGAAGGCTCTTCCAACCCCCACCATTCTGTGATCTACATCTGGAGAGGGGCCACAGGAGGCCATGAGGATAATGCAATGGCTGGAGCCCTTCTGCTGCGAGGACAGACTGAGTGAGCTGAGGCTGGAGAAGAGAAGGAGTCCTCCCAGTGCCTGAAGGGGCTTCAGGAAAGCTGGGGAGGGTCTGTTTGCCAGGGCATGGAGCCACAGGATGAGGGGCAGTGGTTTGAAACTAGAGCAGGGCAGGGTTAGATGAGACATGAGGGAGAAGTTCTTCCTCAGGAGGGTGGAGAGACACTGGCCCAGGTTGCCCAGAGAAGTGATGGAGGCCCCATCAATGCCTGGAGACATCAAAGGCCAGGCTTGCTGATGCTCTGTCACTGCAGAAGATTGGACCAGATGGCCTTGGAAGGGCCCTTCCAACCCCATGACTCTATGATCTATCTTTTGGTGCCCTCATCAGCACCATTTGTTTCATCTCTGCCCATTCCCTCCTCAGCATCGTGGTCTATGGCAGCGTGGACATGGGGACACAGTGCTTGTTGATGTGCAAAAGCCCTGGCATGCAGCCTGTCCTCTGCTTGAAGCACAGCCCTGAGTACCTGTTTGCAGGGTTGCAGGATGGAACTGTGGCCGCCTACCCCAGGAGTAATGGTGAGGGCACCCCTGTCACCCCTCCCATGCAGGCCTTTTTTTGGTGGACCCTCAAAAACCAGAGCAAAAAGTTCTTCAAAACAGTGAGATATGCTAGCTGCTAAAATGGCAAAAAAAGCAACAATTTTTAATTTTTAAAAACGTTTTTCCCCTTTCCTTCATCTTCCACCTTGCAGCCCAAGGTGGGAAAAAATTAGTGATTTTACTGAGATGAATGCATGAGTTTTGTGGCTGCACTTGAAGGCTGTGGGAAGGGTCTAACTTGATGAAGGCTTGAATGCGCCTTAGAGCATTTTGACTTCAAAGAAACCGCTTTTTGTTACTGTAAACCAAGCTGATCCTGTCCAAAACTCATTCCTCAACATCCACCTCACTTACTGGGTTGATCTTGCATTATTTGCCCTGGGTCCAGCTCAGTACAAGGTTACAGCTTGCTGTAGCCCTTCCTCCCCAGGGGTTTCTCACCTGCGCTGGCAAATACCTTTGCTTTATCACTGGAGGGCAGCAAAGAGCTTCCAGGTAATGACTTGCATCAGCCCATTTTTGAACAAATCCACTCATTTGCTCTGAAGTAACCAGCATTGAGCAGCACCCAGGCCAGTCTCTAGCCAGTAAATCCATTTAAATTACATTTTGGGGTATTATACATCCTCTTTCATATCTTAGAGCACCTATGCAAGACAATTAATAAAGACACCTTAATTTAATCACATCTGTAAAAATGCACATTGAAGGAAGCAAGTGCTGACAGAGCCATGGCATGGTGTTTTTTATCTTATCCCCATCTTTTTGGAAGATAAAGGCTTTCACAAAATAACTCATGATTGAGGCTTTTTTTTTAACGGGAAAATTACGGTTTGCTGAATAGTGGCTCATTTGCAAACTCCTGATGATAGGAGCAGAGGTCTGAGTACTTCTTGGATCTTATAGTTTTAATAAAAAAGAAATATTAAAATTTTATTTGAAATAAGAAAAGGAGAGCAATTATCTATCGAAAGTGCTCATCCACTGCTGGTGTCAAATTCATCCAAATCCAAATTGGACTCTGTTCACACAGACACTCCAGATCAACCCTGGATGAATGAATGCAGTTACTTCAAGTGCAAAGAAATCTAAAAGAAAAAATATAACAAGGGTTATTTTTAGCTTTTTCCAGTGAGGAATGTGCCCAAGTGTTACAGATGTTCAGTTGTTTCCTGCTATAAAAACTTGTTAACACATGGAAGCTAGTGTGTGTGTGTGCATGCATATGCTCTTCCCCCCACCCTTTTGGTTGGGATGTGATGATGCTTGGGGACATCCTGATGGACACAGGGTTTGTAACCAAGCTCAGCAGCCATTTAGGACAATTGAAGCTGCCATGGAAAGGGGACTATTTTTTGTCTTTTTGATGGACATCATCTTACCTGCCACCACTCCTTATCCTGGCATCTAGGAGGGCTGTGGGATCTGGCAGGGCAACCCACTCGCCTGGCTGTGGGTACCGGCCCTGTGCGAACCCTCCTGACGCTGGAGGAGACCCTTTGGGCTAGCTGCGCCAACCAGGTCACCGTCCTCGATGCCACCAGCCTCTGCACACAGGTAGGGACTGTTCCCAGGATCCCCGTGTTGCATCTTTGCAGGAACATAGTGGTGACTTTAGAGGGGGCTACCCCAGTCTGAGCCCCAAAGGCTGCAGATGCATGAATGTGTCCCTGCCCAAAACAATCTTTTAATAGTTTTAAATCACTTTGGGTCCATTTCCTACAACACTGCATTAGAAAGATTCTGAGATGCCTCCTGCAGCTGCATTTCAAAAAAGCCCCTTTTTTCCACATTTAATTTCAGTGCCCAAACTTAGTTTGCATGTATTGGCTGACATGAGTCCATCATAATGACAGTGCTGGGGATGAACCCACTGGGGACTGAGTTTGTTTTCAGTCTCTGATTTTATTTACAGCTAGAGCTGTGTGGGAATTTTTACAGAAGTGATGGGAAGGAAAAAGACAAAACAGTGCGGAGGGGTGGGGGTATGTGTGGTGATAATAGTATTTGATGGAGAGCTGTGAAACAAGGTTTTTGTTTGGGAACTGCTATTTGGGCATAGACCAATGGAGAATCCTATGTGTTGGGGTGGGGAATAAGGAGGGTATCACCTAAAAGTTTCTAAGCACTCCAGTTTTGTGTAATCCTTTAAGAGGGGGATGCTCTATGTTGGTTCATACTGGGAAGGGGATCAATATTTGCTCCTCTTTTATTTTTATATAAAACAAATTCTAAAGTAAAAAAGCTGCTTTTCCTGCAGTTTGCATCTTATGTCTGATAGGGAAAGCCTCTGGCAAGGAAGCTTGGGAAGCAGACATACCAGTCTGTGCAAATGTGCATACATCTCCTGGAGAGAGCTGCAGCTCACAGAAATTTTAGGGGGGAAACCTTTCAATTTTCATAATTCTCTTTTCTGGCAGCAAACCTTCGAGGCCCACCCAGACAAGGAGGCCAGTGTCACACATATGATCAAGGCAGGCAGTGGGGTGTGGATGGCCTTTTCCTTGGGCTCCTCCATCCACCTCTTCCACACGGAGACGTTGGAGCATCTGCAGGAGATCAACATCGCCACCAGGACTACCTTTGTCCTGCCAGGTGAGCTCCCTTTCCTCACCCCTGGGTTTTAATTGCAATTAACAGGCAGTTTGGGGCATCATCCCATGGACATGTTGCTGCATAGCTGTGCTTATTTGCAGAGAAACTGTGTCAGTATTTAGCTGGTTAATGGTGTAAATGTTGCTCTCTTGTTTGAGAGAGATTCTCCTCTCCCTCCTCAGCACATTGGAGATGGAGCTTATGGTATCTTTGTGTCTGTGCGTGCACGCCACAGCCCATCTTATCCCTGCACCCCATTTTTGCAAGTGTGGGCAATTCTCTCTTTGCAATGTGGATGCACCCATCTTCATCCCCATATGTGCATGCATTCAAGTCATCTTTGTCCCTGTGCACCCGTGGGTGCACCTTATCTTTGTACCCTATCCTTGGACATGTGTATGTGTACTTTGCACCTCATCTTTGTGTCAGCACATCCTTGCATTCCCTCTTTTGCACTTGTGAATGATCTTTGCCTGCATCCACACACCCTATCCTTGTACTGAGGGTCATCCTTGTACCCACTTTTCTGCCATATTCATTCCCACGCGTGCATCCATGCACCCTGCATTTGTCCCTGTGCTCTGACGTGTGCACCTTATCCTTGTACCCCATCATTACGCCTGTGCACCCACGCATCCCATCTTTGCACCCCAGCTTTTGTCCTTGTGGGTGTCCTTGCCTACATTCATGTGCCCTGTCCTTGCATTCCTCTACTCATCTCCGTTCCCATGTGTGCATCCTGTCTTGTTCCCATGCATTCAACTTATTCCTGCATCCCATTTGCACATGTGTGTGCACCATTGCACTGTCCTGGTTTAGGCCCAAAAGACCTCCCCCAAATGAAGATGCCCCCCCCACCCTCTCAGAAGAGAGAAGAGGAAGGAATGAGGAGATTTATGAGTTTAGAAGCATGCCAAACGAATAGATAATCAAATAATAGATAAAATTAAAAGGAAAAGATAAAAAGGTATACATTGTTCTATTTCCAGCCCCCCGGTAGGGTGGATGATGAAATTTCTGGCCTTGATCACCATAGTGAATAATGAAAATAAGAGCTTCTTGCATATATTCTTGGTATAATCAGGTCTTATCAGTCTGGGAGCGAACAGTGTCTGAACAATGTGAAGTTAAGTTCAGAGTTTAGTCAGACAGGAGAGGGCTAGCTGAAAAGTTACAAACTTGAAAATTTACCCTATTTTACCTCAAACCAGGACAGCACCCATCTTCATCTCCGTGCCTGCATCTATTGCACTCATCTTCATCCTCTTAACCCATATTCCTGCATGCACTCCACTGCCCTGTGCATCCCCTTTTCCCCAACTCACAGTCCAGCACCACCTCCCAGTCACATACAATCATTTGGCTCTCACCTGCCCACAGTTTGCAAGATTGTCTCCTGCCTTGTTCTAACTACAGAACTACATAATTATGTAATTAGTTATAAGCAAGATACTTATGTAATTCACTGCTGCTTTTAAAAAAAAAATAAGGCATGTTAAAATTATTCTCACTTTTTCTTCCCAGGGGAGTGAGTATTGCGTACTAATGTCTTTTTGAACTCACCTGCCCCCATAGTTTTCTCCTCCCAGAGAAACCAGAGTCATGTGTCCACAGATACATTGCTTTGCTGAGTTTGACACTGATTAGCAGCTTTAAGTCTCAGCTATGAAAATACTAATTTGCCATTATAAGTCTCACTTTTTTCTTGCTTTTTACTCCTTTTAAAATGTTATTTATATTTGTAGCACTCTCACCATTGTGACAAGATGCCTCTTGGTTTCCAGTGTGGGCTCTGGAGTTTTTTTCCCATAAAAACCCCACCAGTGATGAGTTATCTGGGAAGATGCTGCTGCTCACCCTTTTTTTCCCCTCTCACAGGTCAAAAACATGTCTGTGTCACCAGCCTCCTCATCTGCCAAGGTTCACTCTGGGTGGGCACTGATCAGGGCATCATCGTGCTGCTGCCTGTGCCCCGCTTGGAGGGCATCCCCAAAATCACTGGTGAGCACCCAAAAGTCTCCTCCCTATGTGGATGTAACCTTATAATTTGGTTAATTTTAAAACTCTTCCTTTTTTGGCAGGAAAAGGCATGGTGTCCCTCAATGGGCATGGTGGCCCTGTGGAGTTTTTGGCAGTGGCTTTGAGCACCCTGGCCCCCGATGTGCTAAAGAGTGACCAGGAGGAGGAAGAAGAGGGTGAGGAAGAAAAGCCCGCCGAGCTGGATGGGCCCCCTCCTCGAGAAATGCGAAAAAAAGGGATTTTATTACAATATCGCCTCCGATCCACCTCCCACCTGCCTGGACAGCTGCTGTCAGTGCGGGAAGTGCCAGTGGGCGGCACGCCGGCACACACTGAGGAGGATGGTTCCATCTATGAAATGGCTGACGACCCTGATGTCTGGGTGCGGAGCCGACCCTGTGCCCGTGACACCCCACGCAAGGAGATTTCCTCGGTGGCCATCATTTCGGGGGGTCGGGGCTACCGTAACTTCAATTCTGAGTTGCTGCGCCAGGGCAGTGATGCTGACAGCACCCTGCTCATCTGGCAGGTCCCACTCATGCTATAGCACATCGGCATCCCCCCCTTGCCCACCCGGCACCTACCTCAAAGAGCCACCCGAAAGTTGCCGGCGTGGTCCAACCCTTTAAGGGTGTTTTTTTTTGTGTGGTTTTTTTTTTAAAGAAATAAAACCCAGGCTTTTTTTCCCCCCTTCAAACCCCAGCTTTTTGTCATGGGGAGATGGGAGTTTTCAGTGACCTCCCTGCAGGCTTTGGAGGTGCTGACCCTGCCATCAAAGCATCTGTGTGACTGCGTGTGAATATCTATCTATCTATCTATCTATCTATCTATCTATCTATCTATCTATAAATACGTTGTATATTATTACCTGTATAAAGAAGGAATCTGTATATATTGGGGCATTTGGAGATACAGAAATAGTGGTGGAGAGCTCTCAGCGGGTGCTGGCTATGCTGATAATGGGAGTTTTGCTGAAATAGCTTTGTTTTTGACTGCGAATTGAGGTTATTTGGTACCAAAATCCCCTGCTTTTGGGAGCCTAGTATGTGTGGTTTCTGGAGGAAAGGAAATTTGATTATCATGGAAATACTGTAGCAATGAGTGAGTTTTCTTTCAGTATTTTGGAACCTGATTTAGCTTTGGGTGCAAGTTTTTGCTTTCCCTTCCTTCAGCGACAGCATCCCAAGGGATTAATATGCCCCCCACTTTGGACTTGCACAGGCTCATAAGGGAATACCAAACCCAAAAATGCCTCCCCCTGAAATGGTGCAGGATGGAAGGAGAATGGGCAGAATGTACCCTGTCACCTGCATTGCTGGTACCTGAAGCTCTCTCTTGTCCTCAACAGAAAATGGGGCCAGGGAGACAGAAACTTGTCTGAGGATTAAATAAATTTATAATGTGGTCCTCTAACTGGCTTCAATTTGATTTTCTTTTGTCACATGGCAATTATCAAATCGGTATTTGTGACCACTCATCCTTGAAATGGGACAGTGTGTCTCCTGCTGCCAGGGAGCTGAGATTGCCTTCCACCTTGTGCTGAGTTATGAATCGTTTCCTAATGAACCATCAAATGTACTTTGCTGGGTGGTGTTTTTGTTTTGCCCTTAAAGTCTCTTCTGATTGAGTTTTCTCCCCATCTTTGTGGTGTGAAACAGCATGATGAGGGAGATGAATTCTTCAGACCAGCCATGCAACATCCACAGGTGAAGGACCAAGAGCATCCTCATGTGAATCAGTGATGCACATGGGGAAGGGTGTCAAGGAGCTTCTGGCTTTTTCCACCCATTTTTCCTTCACAATTTTGCCTCCTTTGGCATCAGTGTGCAGAAGGGCATCTGCTTCTCAGGAATAGCACTTCATGGTATGGTAAGGAGTCACCATGGTATATGACTGCAACTGAAAAGTGAAGTATGTATTTATTGCAGTGTTGTATGTAACACCTACCATGGAGCTCACACTTCGGAGCCTTAAATTAATACCCAGGAGCCGAAAAACCCATCCCAGGAGCCAAAAATCCCTCCTACTAGCCAAAACTTCCCTCCTACTAGCCAAAATTTCCCTCCCAGTAGCCAAAAATTCCCAGCCATTAGCAAAAATTCCAGTATCCAAAAATCTCTACCCAGAAGCCTAGAATTCCCTCCCAGTAGCCAAAAATTCCCAGCCATTAGCAAAAATTCCAGTATCCAAAAATCTCTACCCAGAAGCCTAGAATTCCCTCCCAGTAGCCAAAACTGTTCCCAGTATCCAAAAATTCCCTCCCAAAAGCCAAAAAAACCCCTCCCAGTAGGCAAAACTTCCCTTCCAGTAGCTTAAATCACCTCCCAACAGCCAAAAGTACCCCCCAGTAGCCTAAACCACCTCCCAGCAACAAAAATTGCCTCCCAGTAGACAAAAATTCCCTCCCGGTAGCCAAAAACCATGTCCAGGAGCCAAAAACCCCTCCCAGGAGCCAGAAATTCCTCCCANGTAGACAAAAATTCCCTCCCGGTAGCCAAAAACCATGTCCAGGAGCCAAAACCCCCTCCCAGTAGCCAGAAATTCCTCCCAGAAGCCACCAATCCCCTCCCAGTAGCCAGAAAAACACTCCCAGTAGCCAGAAAAACACTCCCAGTAGCCAAAATCCCCTCCCTCTAGCTAAAAAATGCTCCCAGTAGCCACGAATCCCCTTGCAGTAGCCAAAAACTCCTCCCCACAGCCAGAATTGCCTCCCAGTTGTAAAAAACAGCTCCCAGTAGCCAAAAGCCCCTCCCAGGAGCCAAATATCCCTCCCACTAGCCAAATGCCCTTCCCAGTAGCCAAAATCCCCTCCAGTAGCCAAAAATTTCCTCCCAGTAGCCTCAAACCATTTCCAGGAGCCAACCCCCCCCAGTAGCCAGAAATTCCTCCCAGAAGCCACCAACCCCCTCCCAGTAGCGAGATAAGCACTCCCAGTAGCCAAAACCAATCTCCATTATCCATCAATCCCATCCTTGCAGTCAAAATCCCATTCCAGTGGCCACCAATCACATCCCAGCAGCGATAAACCCCTCCCAGTAGCCATGAATCTCCTTCCAGTAGCCAGAAGCACCTCCCAGGAGCCAAAAACACCTCCTAGCAATCTTCCCCCCATCATTTTAGGGTTCCCCCAGACCCAAAATCCCCCCCATTTACCCCCCTAA
>VZTY01002658.1:149096-207364 GCA_013400935.1 Turnix velox | reverse complement strand
TGATTCTATGATTCTATACAAAAGACTGAAAATTGCCACACAAAATTTGAATCAAAAATTGACTATCTACCAGAAAGACATAACAATCATCAGAATTTTAAAATAATTTTTAATGCGAAGTCCTATATGAATAGGCTCAGGACTTCTTCTGATCCACTATCTAGCAGATGCAACTAGTGCACTGTTCTGAAACAGTGGATTACAAAGAATGGGGGAGAAGCAACCTGCAGAAGTAAAGCACCCATGAGGAGGTAATAATTTTAAGTATCTGTGAAAATATTATTGTGGAACAGCTCTGGGCTATTTCCAAATGTGCATAAGCCATAAATATTTGAGGGAAGTTGGCCTTCACTTGTCTCTAAAAATCTGTAAAAGTAAATATATTTTTCTCTGCAGTATTTAGTAGCTTTCGTACAACATGACCAGGACTCAATCCTGAAAACCAGAATGTTTTAGTCCTATTAATTTCTTTCTTACTGACAAATGAATAATTCATTTTTCATTCACAAAGGAAGTTTCTCACCCATTTCCAAATTACTGAATTTGTTAAGGAAAACAATTAGACAATACTTTTCCAAGGGTTTTTTTTTGTTTTCAGTTTTGATTTATTTGTTCTTTAATATCAGCTTTAAAAAGAATCTCATCTTCCTTTTTTTTTTTTTTTGTTTTAAAAAGATTCTTATGCATGAAGATTTACCATGGAAATCAATTGCAAAGAAAGGGTACTTCCGGTAGTGGGAGAAATAACGAGGCTCTGCTTTTTGTGCCTTTGTAAATCATGCATCTGAAAAATAATTTGTGATCTTCCATTTAATCTATGCGATAGTAATATTTCTGCCTGACATTTGCATTTCTTTTAATACATCCCTCAGAATAAACTCTCCTTTGCTTACCCTTGCTCACTTCAGCAACTCATGAAAAATTTCCTGCTTCTGACATGCCTGACAAATGCTCTGAAACTGGCTAATGACTTCCAAACCTTGCTGTTGAATCCATGCTCTATTATGATCTTTAAAGACTCCAAAGAAATGTTTGTGTTAAAATACTGCGCAAAGAGGTTGTGGATGCGCCCTCTCTGGAGGTGTTTCAGGCAGGCTGGATGAGGCATAGAGCAACCTCGTCTCCTCTAGTGGGAGGTGTTCCTGCCCATGGCAGGGGGGTTGGAACTAGTTGATCTTTAAAGTCCTTTCCAGCCCAAACCAATCCATGATTCCATGGTCTTGTTAAGCCTTGATTTACAAAGACACAAGGGCTTTTTTGTGATGTTTACAAACCCTGTCCTAAGGACTGTCCCTGACAGTACGTTAAAACTCAACCCTGCAATTTGCTATGCTTTTGAGGAACATACCAAAATTACTCATTCTTAATTGTCACTGATCAACACCGTTGGATTTCTCACGCGTCATTCACTTACTCAGGTTAAAGATAGTTGTGTAACAGGTGAAATCACGAAAATCAAGTTATTTTGCACGATTTTCATTTCATGTATACAATTTGGCAATCAGAGAAACTCCAAATTTTTGAACCATTCTATTTGCTTATTTTTTAATAAACTCCACCACTGTTTTTTGTCAGGTTAATAGCTCTGCAAAACCGAGGCTGATCGAACTTCTCCTCTACGCCCTCCCAGCTCTTCCTGCACTTCATTCAATAACCAGTGCCCTCGCTGGACAAAAAGCTAGGGATGGAGATGAATCAGGGATGATGGTGAGTATGGGGGATGAGCTGAATGGGTGCGGGCGTGTGTGCGTGAGGGTACGAAGCGAGGCCAGCGGCGTCCCCAGAGGGTAGACCCGCTTGCTGAGCCCCGGAAAGGGCAGAGGCGGTGCGGCGAGTAGCAGGTAGGCCCAATGCCAGCCCGCAGCCTGTCGCAAACTATCTTCCCACCGGCAGGCCGACTCAGCGGGCCGAGTGCTGGCCGCCTCAGAGCCGTTGGCGACGATCCTTGACAGCTCCCCGCACTCACCCCCTCGAAATGCCCCAACGACCCCACGAGGTGTGCGGCTGTGACACAAACCCACCCCCGCCCGGCCACCGTCGCCTCCTCCTTCTCTGCCGCTTCCGCCACGCCCGGGCCCCTCCCCTTTAGCCCAATCACATGAGCGAGCGCGAGGACAGCCGGGAGCGGGCGCTCCCAGAGGGGCTCGGCTGAGGCGCAACATGGCGGCGTTGGCCCGTCGCTGAGCGCTCTGTGATTCGCGGCGACGTTGACGGGCGGCTGGAGCAGGAGCCGCAGGGAGACGGCGACGGGTAGACACAGGCCGGAAGGGGCAGGAACCGGCGGAAAGAGCGGAGGAAGGTGGCGGGGCCGGCCCGGGCCCCCGGGCGGCGGCGATGGCCCAGTGCGTACAGTCGGTGCAGGAGTTCATCCAGGACTCGTTCGTGCCCTTGGTGGCCGCGCTGTGCAGCGACGAGGCGGAGAGGCTCACCCGCAAGAACAGCCTGAGCTTCGCCGAGCTAGTGAAACCCTTTTGCCGCCTCACCTCGGAAGGTCGGTGCCGGCAGCGGAGCCGGGCTCCGAGCTTGTTTACATGGGGCGGGAGAGGCGCTGATGCCGCCACTCCCTTCCGCCCGGGGAAGGGCAGGGGTCCCGCCTTGTCCCTCTGCCGGAACAGGGGCAAGATGCACGACCCCCATCCCTCGGGCTGTGGGGACGGCCGCTCGGTTGGTATGAGCGGAAGCTGTGACAGGCTCTGTGGAGGGACCCGTTTGCCGGGGTTGCCCTAGGTGACTGCTAAGTCTGTCTGTTTCTATTCGGTTTGTTCATACCTGCAGCACCTCGGTGGTTAGGCTGCTCCTGGAGGCATCCTCGGGGGTGAAGAGAAAGGTGTCTCTAAATCTTGATCTTCCAAGCGGATTTTTTTTCTTCTTTATATGGAACCGCTTTACAGTTACCTGTCTAATACTTGGCCCTGATTCTGGCTGTTGGTCTTTCTGGGTTTCATACTTGGTGATAAGGCTAACTACCCAGTCATTGGAAGTATGGCCGCTCTATCAGAAACATTCATTGTAGTTTCAGCTCCAAATCTTTACCTTCTCCTACATGTGTATATACTTTGTGTACCTTTTTGGTTGATGTTCCTGTGAGGAGGTCTTGTGCAAAGAGAAGGTGGGAACTGATCTACTGAAAGTGGAGGTTTCACCTGTTGGCATGATTGAAAAGACCATGTGAAGTACTGTCAAAATGAAACTGACTACTAAAGCAAGGTTCTCTACTGTAATGCTTTAAGATACTACTTGTAATGTTTTAAATTTTCAAGTAAGTTATGTTTTTCAAGATTCTGCTTGCAGAACATCAGTCAGAATGGTACAGTTTATCAGAATAGTGATGAAGTGACATTTGTCAGATTTTGGTTTTGACAGGCAACTCAGACTTTAGCTGCCTTATGATATATGTTGAGGGAACAGTGCAGGAAAGTGAAACGTGTGCTTCCACTTGATTTAGCTTTTTGCACTTCTGAAGAAATAGCACCGACTTGAAGGCTTGTATTTATAATATATCTTAATTCTGTGCCAGATCTCAACTTGTCATAGCTTAACAATAAATGTTTTTTTCTTCGTTTAGCAGCACTCATAAGTGATGTGCAAATGCAACAGAGAAATAAACACAGAAGCTTACATCCTTGTAGTTTTGAAGATCCATAACTACATCTTCAGTTTAGCTATACCTTTAGTGAAAGGCTTTCAAAAACATCTAGCAAAAAAACCCAAAAACGAGGCATTTTTTTCCAAATGAAATATTAATTCTGAAGAATACTTAATTCTGTTGTTTCTGAGTTGTAACTCTTCTTATTCCAACTGCCGCAAGAGATAAGGAACTTGCAAACCTGAATCATCTCCAGTGTAGGTGTAGACCTCTGTGATATGTTGATGCTTGTGGACCAAACTAGTCTTCACCCCCTTTTAGTAAAGGAATTATGGCTAAAAGTTAGACTCCCTCTCTTGATATAATGTAACATTTGGAGCATATTACTTGAGACTTATACTGCCTTGATTTCTATATTCTTCTAAATAAACCTGTGAAGGAAGGCATCATGGTTTAATTTTCATAGTTTTGTGGAAATTTTTGATTTTATTGATCTTCAAGCTCTGTCTTGTAATATAATAATATCCTTATGAACTGTGTCTAAATGCCCATGTGTTACACTTTTAATTTCTTAGTTTTGCAACTGTGGCCATTTGAGAAGGGGCATTCTTGTTTTTTCAGTGTAGGCAGCAAAGCTTTAGCCATCCTATTCTCTGACTTGGGGGTCAGAGAACCAAGAAGTTGAAGCTCAGTACAGTAGGTTTTGTTGTTGCACTGCTGTCCATGTATTATAATTCCATGAGCCACAAGCCTGACTGCAGTTCTTCACTCCCAAGTATGACTTCCTCTTCTAGTTTCATGGGAAAAAATAGTACTGCATGCTATATGTAACTTCTTCCAGAGAAAGCCAGTGTGCATGAGGGTAGGGAAAGCATTACTTGACATTTTCTTCAGGCAGAGGAGAAGTGCAGTGTGATGAAATTTCTCAGAAGTTAGTGTAGTGGTAAGGAATTTCTCTAACTCTAGAATTTGTGGAGCCTTGTGAAAGGGAAACACTGTTGCATGGTGGCACTGCTGATTGTATCCTATGCACAAGACCCGGAAGCATGGAATATGTCTCATGTTGTTTTACTTTAATAGGCTTGACAAGACTTTACCGTGATCTTTTTTATGTCTAACTAGTGGCATGATTAATGATCTGATCATGCATAGTACAGTAGGATGTGTGTACGTGCATATGCCTTGCCTCCACAACTGTGTATATCACTGCTTCTGACTATTTTTCCTTCTTCACTTTTAAGCACTATTTTTCTTAAAAGAGAGTGTGAGATATTGTCCTCTTTTTGGTGGTGTTCATTGTTTTACTTAAGAGCTATTACAAGAGCTATTACACTGAGTTTGTAGTGTAAAATTGGGTTGGTTACTGTTTCTTCTCTGTAGAAATCAGCTGTTCCTTGTTCTTGTGATTTTGAAAGTCCTGTTACAGTACAGATTTTTCTCAAATTTTGGATTTATGTAGTTTGTGAGCCTGCTGAAGGCTGAATGCCTGTTCATTTGCATTCTCACTTAGAGAAGCAGTGCAATTACAAATGGAATCTCCCAAGTTATGTGCAAAAAAGATAGGATGCAGAGAAACTGAGGTGAGTGTGTCACGTCACCTTTCACACATTAACAGAGATGTGGCAGATCAGACCACTGTTTGATTCTTCAGATAGTGTTAAAACCACATGCGGCTTTTGTTTGCTTAGTCCAAGAAGTCTAGATTGTATCTGATTTCAAGTAGGACCTCCCCCACATGCATAATGTGGGTGTATTTAGTGCTTTTGGACTGATCAGTCTAATCTTAACTTCTGCCTATTAGTGTCTTGATAATGTTGAAGCAGCCCAACATAAAATACAGCAGGCTTTGATGGTAGGACCTCCTGAGCATGGGTTCATAGTGTGCCTTACTGTAACTTTAACTGCTTAATTTTCAGAAGTCACTTTTTGTGACTGAAGGAGGGGTGGTTAAAAAGTGGGAAGTAAGTCTTGCTTTAAGAAGAAAACAAACTCCAAACCTTCCCCAGACTTCCATTTTTCTTTTGATAAAGGATACCATTTTTATATTTTGATTTTATATCTATGTACTGATTCTCAAAGTGGCAGTCTTTCTTCACTTTTTTGTTTACCTGTAAAGATGGATGCCTTATTTAACTAATGTATATATTGTATGGATGTCTTTAAAATAGCATCCTGTTTTCAAGAATTTTTAAAAATACTACCTGAACTATGACTGAATGGGAGGGAGAATTAGGGTGAACACTTCAACTAGGAAGTTCTATTTTAAAATTAGTTTCATTGCTTTTAAACCAAAGTGTTTTGTGCCTTAAAAAGAGAGAGTTCCCAGTAAGCTGTAAGTATGTACCAGATGTAAGGAGGTATGAGGACTCTGTTCGTTTGAGCTTAGTTTGATGTTAGGAATTCCTTGTTTATGGGTATTATAGTCAACATCTGACAATTCTCAACTTCTGATGAGAGATATTTTTCTAGTTTGTTACTACTTCCGTGTTTGGCAAAATACTTTCTGAAATGGTCTTATGAACAGCTCAAGGAAATGTGTATCAGTGGATTTTTTTTTTTTTTATTAGAGATAAAAGCATGAGCTTTTTGGGGTTGCAGGCATGTCCTTTATGTCAGTCTGTAGCATTGCATTTATACCAAAGATGTCATCTGTGTCTTCTGTGGAATTTTGTTTATTCTTCATTATGATTAGTGCTATATTTTAGGAGAGACACCAAGGATAAGTTTTAGTGTTACAGCAGGCAAATTTCTTGTTTGTCCCTCCCACTTCTGTGTATATTTGATTTCTTCTGTAGTCGTAAGGAGGGTTGATGATTTATCTATATTCCAAGATGAGGATGTAGGGGGGATATTCCTCCCTTCAGCTTTCTGATAAAAGTGGCAAACTGGATAAATTAAGTTTAGACAGCACAATTGCCCTTATTTGTGTTGATACAGCCTTGTAGTTAAAGATTTAATCTGAAACTTAAAGCTAAGTCTGTTAATTCCCTTCCCACCTCCACATATCCCCCTCCTTTTTTTTTTTTTTTTTTTTTACCGTGTTTTGGGCAGGATCAGCTCTCAAGTGGTTCACACTGTTTTCTTGAGAGTTTCAGTGCTGGATAAAGGCTGGGAGTAAGAGTGTGACTGAGGAGAGGTGGATCAGTGCCAACCCAGACTTGAACTGCAGATGGAAATCTGCTTGAACAGCTAGAATGGGCTGTGAATGCATCTAGTGTGATCTTGCTTGTGCTGTATAATTGTTACTTCAGGAGAGTATGGAGTGTTCTCCAGGCTGGAGGGGGCTGAAGACTGTTTCACACCTTCACAGTTTAAATTTTGTGGTTAGTTGCAAGGCGGGAGCAAGAAGAATCTTCTGTTGTATTACCTTTTATGTGCTGTACAGTGGTTTGTATTATTAAAATACAAAGGAATTGAGGAACATATTAAGGGGCACCCTCATAGCACCAGAATTCTTGGGCATAATTATTGAGTTAGTCTGGCTTAGTTAGTCTTGTGTGGTGCTTGTTATTTAAAATAGGGAAAATGACATGAAAAATCAAGAGCAGATCCAGAATTGGAATGTCTGCTTAAAATGTCTTGAATAGTTTGTGTTGTTTTTTTTTTTTTTTTTTTAAAGAACCCCCCACCCCCTCAAAAAAATAAACCCACAAAAAAAGATGGATTGAGGGAGCAAGTTTCACAAAACTTCTGCAAAGGGAGCTCTGCAGTTACAGGTCACGTGAAGCTCAAATTAGCACTTATGATGAAGTGTAGCTTTGTGCATAAGACACAAAGATAATTGCAGTCCAGTAAAATTTTAGTGAACAGATTACAGAGCTAGACCATAAGAAAGGTGAGGCAGTGCATTTAAGTGTAAAAATAAAACCCTAGTATTGTTGTGATTAATGATTTCTTGCTTTTCAGGATATGGACTTTTTTGAAAACCAAAAAAAAACCCAAAACACCAAGGCAAAACAAAAGCGGTGAATAAAAGCAATCACATATCTATCATTAAAGAAAAAAGTGAAAATTGCCTGTGATGATATTTTATAAACATAAAGACTATGAAAGTATCCTATGTATAGCTGTCACAATTTTATGAAAAATTTCAACTTTAACTTTCAGTTAAATGCCATTGTTCATTAATCATTTTGCTGGGCTTTGCTGCTGCTTTGTCCTTTAGGTTTGGTAGTGACCTCTTTACATGGGTTTGTGAGTCTTCTGTCAGTGGTATTTTCTGTCTGATGGCTTGCTTGGAGAAATTGGTCTTAATGGAAAGAAAGTATTTTTTAATATAAAACACTATATAAAACACTAATGCCAAAACAGTATAAGTTAATGTGTGCTAGCAACATAAAATTGTCTTCACCCTTACAAAGTTATGTTTTAATAATTAATCTGTTTAATTTTTTGGGTATTTTATAATAGGTAAAAGTAATATTTTCTTTTTCTATATAAGTGGTCACTCTGTCCCCACAACTTAGATGCTTGCCAGTTGCTTGTAGCTCCATCATATAGTCTGGATCCATGAATACTTTACCTGCACTGTTGGGATTTGGTTTTTTGAGGCTCTGTGCAATAATATGTTATTTATCAGGCAAAGCTCTCCTGTGTAATTCTCAAATCAATATTCTTGTAAGCTTTTTCCTATCTTTTAAACAAGCATTTAAAAATTAATCAGGAATGTTGGCATTGCTAGCATTGACTCAAATTTTAATTGAGTAATTTTTACTGAAAGCTTGTTGAGAATGTAACTTCAGTAGCAGAAATCCTAGGATACCTTTTGTAGAGCAGGGGAATTCTAAAATCATTGCTTAAAAAAGAAAAATAACTGCAACAAAAAACAACTTACCACAAAATAACTTAAGATAATGTCACCTTAGTATTTTAAAAGGAAAGGATATGTTAATTTCTGATGAAGTAATACTATGCTATCCCTGTCAGTGAATGCTGATGTTTTGTACTGGGGTTTTCTTGGAAACTAGGCACCCCTTGGAATGTAAGGTGTTATGTGACATCCCTGTGTGGTTACTCTCGGTTTTCTGTGTACGTTGAGTATGTTCCACGAGGAAAGGGAAGTTTAGGGCATGCATTTTGGGTGCTTTTAAAAATCTGAGCAGATATTCTTGGAAGCTAAGATCCTATACTAGATTTCATCTGTCTGCCTAGATGGACCTAGTGTAGAACATGAAGTAATTTATTGTTCTTACTTTTCCCTACTCCTTATTTGATACTGAAATATTATGCTCTCTGATCCAAAATTTTGGAGAAGTTTAGTGAAGAAAGTAATCATTAATATTTCCTTAAAACATTTTTCTTTAATTTGAGGTAACTATTTTAACTTTGTCATGCTCATTAATAAAGCCTGTTGTTTTTATCTTTTTTAGTTCACATGAGAGATCCTAATAATCAGCTTCATATAATTAAAAATCTGAAGATTGCTGTCAACAACATTATTACTCACCCACCTCAGCCTGTTGTCATTAGAAAACTTTTGAATGATGTTGTGTCTGTCAGTCAGCCTGCCGAAGGACTAGTAGCTAATGTGATCACAGCTGGAGATTATGATCTCAACATTAGTGGTATGTAATAATATTGTATTTTTCTGTAATTTAAACTGGCATTTACTTTAAGGTTTCTAATTGTAGTTTCAAGTTTGTGGCATATATTGTTAGTCTGAGAATTTATAATTTTTGACACATTGTTTTTACTAATTTGGATTATTCAAATAATTTTGGTTCTCCATGGTGATAAAGGAGTGGCAGAAACTAATTATTAATTTAGGTTTCTTAATGCTGTAATTCTTCTGATCTTATAGTAAAATTTCATTTTAGCATAGAAAATACTTGTGATTTGGCTGTATTCATAACTTATGCGATATCTTCTTACAAGTCCTCTTACTAAGTTGTTACACTTAGCTGAATAAATATCAGAACTTAAAATATTGGTACTCAACTGATTTTATTTTCCTACATTGAAGTTAGTCCTTCAGGCTTTTGTTTATTTCTTTACTTGTTGCTTAATACATAGTTTGTAAAGTTGTCAGAAAGTTTCAGGATAAAATGATTGTGAGGAATTATATGTGCTTTTTGTTTTTGTGGGGTTTTTTTGCCATGAAATTCTGAGCTTCATATTTCACTGTCCAAATGGCTGGAGTATTCAAAAAACATTATTTTTTAGATCCCCAAGGGATAAGGCATTGTGAATAATGCTAAATGAGACCTGATCGTGAGAGCTGAGAAGATTAAACTCTTCCCAATTAAGACCCTAATCCATTAAAGCCTTTGAGTACATACTTAATTCACAGCATGTATGCATTGCCCTATTTAAATATAAGCAATTTATTGTATGTAAAGATTAACATGTAGTGTGAAATATGGCTGTGCTATAGGAAAAGACTGTTGAACACTCATGAGGATTAGTATCCAGTGTCATCGTAGTACATTGTTTTTTATGTTGGCAGTGAAAAATTGCATAGTTCTACATCTGACATCTAATTTGCAAGCCACATGTGAATTATCAATAATCAAGGAAAAGACTTGAGCCTGGAAGCTCTAATTTTGTACCCTTTTTCAGTTTTTGTACCTCCATTTGTATGTGAAATTGGTGAATTACCATTTTTTTGGACATCTTTTTAGAAGTAAAGTTTGCCACAGTTCTAGAGATTGGAAAAGTCCTAAGAGAGCAGAATGGTTGCAGTGAAGAGACCTTTCTGTAATATCTGTAACTACTTGAACTTAAAAGTGAGATGTTGGAAAATGGTGACTACATCAAGCTATCTATGCTTTGTAGGTGTGGAAGCAAGTAGCTCTTGTTATCCTTTACTTGCTGATGGAGTATAAATTGTTGTACTTGACTATAGTCTTTCAGTGGGTAGGTCCTTATTTCCATTCAGACTATATACTTAGCTGTGTGCAGCTTAGATGTATCATCTGTTTAAGATCATTCAGAAGGGGAAAACTATAACTTCATAATTATGTGGTACCCCTTATTAGAGCTTTAGCACAAAATTCTGATGCTCTG
Source organism: Turnix velox (assembly GCA_013400935.1). NCBI lineage: Eukaryota > Metazoa > Chordata > Aves > Charadriiformes > Turnicidae > Turnix > Turnix velox. Next base: position 196,773 of record VZTY01002658.1, on the reverse strand, counting down.
TTCTTTATGATGAAACTTGAGTTCAATTACATTGTAGGAGGATGTGATGAAGTCCCTGGCTTGCCAGGTAGAATTGATTTTCCACTCAAAATTGGTTATCTAGAGTGGCAATATTTAAAATATGCTTCCTTAATCTTTAGGGTTGATCAAGTGCAGCATATTTTGAAGGAAGGCACAAACTTTGGGGAGCTGATGTATGAATATTTCCAGCACTGACACACTCTTGCTTTTTTTTTTTTTTTTAGGAAAGCTATTGAACTGCTGTGGTGGATTGGGATAATTGTTTGTAATCCTTGTTTGTTACATTTTGTAAAAGCTTATATTTTAACACTACCAGATCCATAGTCCTGTACTGTACTTGTACCTGGTTGATTGCTGAAAGGCTGTATGTGGAAACCGAGGAAAAGCAAACCCACTAAAGATTTCATTTTTTTTCTCCCAAATTTTCAGCTGGATTACTTCCCTGGCTGTGTTCGCTCAGGGATGCATGATGGTGGCATGCAGCAATGGAGGAACATGATAGAGATCAGAGAGAATGTTGGGGCAAGCACTTGAAATTACTCTAACTGTAGCACAGGCTGAGAAATCTCAGAAATTGGTGTCTTTTAATAGTACCTTTTAGCTAGAAAAATGAAAGAAGTATTTCAGTATAACTTATTTACTGTTTTGTTTATTTCTATTTTTATTTAACCCCTGATTTTGATCTTATTCATGCCCAGACTTTGCCTAGAAATAAATATTGAATTCTGTTAAACTGTGCAGTTGCATGTTGAGGAGCCTGGAAGGTTCATTATTACAGTTAGAATCAAATGTCTTGGAGTCCCTAGTGGGCCTGCATGGTACAGATTTTCTGCTTGGTGCTGCCAGAGCATGAAAGCCACTAGTATGTTTGGACCTCACCTTTTTTAGTGTAATAATGCCATGTTTTTTCTGTCAGATCGCTCAGTTAAAGCTAGTGTTCCTTGGTACAATAATTGGAAAGAGACACTGATGGAACTGAACACATCTGCCGTTCATTCAGGTATTCTTTTTGTGGTTGGTGCCAATTTACCAAATTGCCCTTTATTCCTTTTCCTTGTGCCCCATCCACTTTTCCTTACCATCTGCTGCAACTATTTAGCACTTTTCTTGGTGTAGATGTGTGTTCCTTAATTTTTTTTTTTCCTTCCTAAATTAAAAATTGTTGGTGATGGTGATTTTCCTATTAGTAACATTTCTATTCCTTTTAATCTGAATAATTTAATCTTTCTATAGAGTCAATAAATGCAGAGTGGTGGTGGGAAATGACCTGATGCTGTAAAAACACTGTCTTGTTTGGGCCTCTGGAACTGTCCTGTATTTCAAATGTAAATACTTCTTATTTCTATAAACAACTTGTTTCCGAGGGAGTAGTAATGCTTCACAAATCTGAACTAAAATGCTGACTACTTAGAGCACATATGCCTCTGCTATTTTGAAGTTCTTTCCAGAGTATGGCTCTTGTCCAAAAAAAAACTTTATAATATTTTTACTTGGTCAAACTTTTTGCTACCAAAGTGTATTTATTATCCACCTCTCAGCTTCCCGTGAGAGGAAGCTGCAAGAGCCANATTTGTAGAATCCTGTGGATGGAAATAAAGGACCAGATTTTTTTGATTTTTTTTTTTTTTTTTTTTTTTTTGCTTCTTGATATTCTTTCAGTTTTAGATACTAGCAAACTTCATGCCTTTGGTTAGTAATAGCTATTCTTTCAGTAGCATCTGTGAGATGCTGGCTAATGCCTGCCATTCCAAGTGGGTTAGAGTGGTGGCATCTGTGAAATTCATCTTGGGCAGTCAAGTAGCTAAAAAATTCAAAGCTTCATGAAATAGACTTCCCCTTCTTTAGCTGTTATGTCTATTATTTATGATTTTTTTTAATGAACAATTTTTGTATGCAATAATAAGTTTGCCTAAGCTTCAGTCTGGCTTGTACAGTGTACTGGCAATGCTACTGGAAAAAGGCAAAACATACAGGTCTGTACTTAAATGGTGTAGAGTTGTTTTGCACTGATATGGTGTGTTATGAATTGTTACTGTGGAAGTTACTCAGACATCCTTTGAGTGTTGCATATGGTGCATATTTATTGTTTTAATTATCTGCTGTAAATAATTAGTCCTGTAAATGCTTTTGAAGGAGTACTGTTAATTTATGTTATGATTGGGTAGAGGAATCCAGTTGCTTTTGTAGCCACTTATAAGGTTCCTAATGTTCTGAATGAGGTAAAATAAAAGAAAAATCTACTCTACAAAACAGAGTAGTACTTCCCTTTTTGTAACAACTTAAGATTTTTTAAAAAAAACCCTTTTATTTATTTATTTATTTTTGCTATGATCCAGATGTGAAATAGAAATGGAAAACTGTATTTGGAGCTTGAAATTAAAATGAAGTTCCATCTTTGGTTTGAACCTGAGTTATTACAAGGCTTTGTTATACTTGTGAAAAATATGCATATTGCATATGTGTTTTTAATAACAAGCTATATTTTCCTTGGTATAAATACTTGATATATTTACATGTGGGGAATTAATGAAGCTCAGAGCATTTGCTAGAAAGATTAATAAAAAGATAGATGCTTGCCTCCTATTGATCTCTTTTGGTGAGATATGCAGAGGCTAGACTGAATTCAGTCATGAAGTAGACTGTGTCTGACATCTGAGGTGATGAAGGTGATGTGAGATAGCATGATGAGATACTTAATACACTAGAAAATAATTTCAACATAAAAATGAAACTTGGTTTCCTAAAGTTGTCTAAGAAATCAAGGTGGTGGGTTTTTTTGTGGGGGTGAAGTAGTTGTGGTATAGGTTTACAAAGCAGTGCAAAAATCTTATGCGAGTGTAATCAAGGAATGTGTTTTCTTGAGGCCATGCAAGGATGATACCTTCATGATTTCTTGTAAATGTTTTTGGTACTAATTACTATTCTCTGGGTAGCGGGGGAGTTTACACTGGATTCCAGCTAACCACACTGTGAAATCAGGTTATTTGAAATGTTCAGATTTTGGTCCTTTTCACTCAAGGGAAGGAATTGCAGAATTGAGATGGGGTAAAACAGACTTGAAAGAAGAAGTAGTACTTCATTGCTAGACTGTTGGAATGAAAAGAAGTAGACAAAATTATTAAGTTCACATGTTCTTTGTATGTCCCAGGCATACTTGGTTTCCCTTGATTAATTTCCCTTAGAAAAAGGAAATCCCTGTAGTAAGCAGGCTTTTAAATGTGGGAGGTTAATATTGTATGGTGTTAATGGTGCAACTTGAATCTGAGCTTACAGCCCTTTGGATCTCTGCTTTGCCAGCTGATAGATGAGCTCTTTATTCTGTGGGGGTAGAGGAAGGCAACTGCTGTCATGTCAAGCCAAGTCATGACACTGTCAAGAAACTTTGGACAAACTGACAAGATAGAGTTTTGATAATCCTTTGTTCCTCTATATGCTGAAAGATTAATTTTGCTGCTTTGGCATCCCTAGCTGAAGCAGATTCAGTGACCCTTAGAATTTTGACTTTTTCTTAAGTGTGAATGTGTGTTTGCTTAAAGGGGTGGTAAGGAGTGATTTAACAAATACTGGGAGCATGTGAGCCTACAACCTTGAGGAAGCTGCTGCTTAATATTACTATTCAGTTTCACAGGATTTGCTTCAAAGTGTTACTGTTTCTCACACTTGTTTGAGATGCTTTCTCCTTAGACTTGCCTCCTTTTCCCTGCTATGCAAACCCTGTCAGAGTTTGCAAGCTTGACTTTTGGGTGTAGTGCCTGATATTTCCCTTTCATAAATGAGTGAATGTAAATTTTGCTGAGTACTCAGATTTTTCCTGTCTTATTGTGTATTCCAGCAACTACTCCATGGTTTGAGTCTTACAGAGAGTGCTTTCTTCAGTCCATGCCTGCATCAGATCATGAATTCTTAAACCACTATGTTGCATGTATCCTTTTGAGTGTCACGGACCTCTCTGGTGGAGTTTGTTACAGCTGGCTGCAGAAATATGATGTAGGAGAGTTTGAATAAGTGTGTTATGGTTTAAAACAAACTTTCAATATGTCTGACTACACATAATATTATACTGTACTAGTCTAGCTTCAAAGGAGGTTAGGGTTTTCTTTGTGTGGTGTCTTTTTTTTTCAAAACCACATTTTTTTGTATCACACTGAACTTTAGTAACTGGAAATTAAATTTCCTTACCTTAAAATGTTTTCAGCTGTAGCACTTCAGGGTATGGTTGACTGTTCCTTATGTACAATACAGGTTTGTGTTTTTGTAATGTACCTGCTGCTTTTTATAGCTTCTTTTTTTTTAGCAGATGGAGGGAAGGAGGATGTTTTGGAAAATTGAACTTTAAGCTATTTTTGACAAAAACAAGTCTGGAAGGGTGCCTAAATGCTTTCACTTTTTTTTTTTTTTCTAACCAAAACTTAGGCTTGATTTTTCTACAGGGAAAAGAAAATATATACTATTTCATGCTGTAGCTGGTGTTTAGCTTTACAATAATTATAATGCTGTGGGTTTCATAATGCTGCTCTCTTCTGAACTCTTTACTGTACTTTATAATTCAGTATGGCTACTAACAGGTATGAGTAGAATGACTAACATTTGAGTAGAATTAATTTGGCAAAATACTCATTCTGGGCTTTGACATCTGAATTTTAGTAATATTTAAAATCCTTTTTTTTTTTTTTCTTCTCTGAATGTGTGCTTTTGAATAGAGGTAGCAGAGCAGGGTGTTCCTTATTAATGGATTTATAGGTCCATTGAGATAGAATTCTAAACACTTCTGCTTCTTATTTAGAAGATTTTGTTGGGTTCATGAATACTGGCTATTACTATTGCTGAAGTAATACCATAAAGTCACAACACTCCTTGGAAGTTGAGAACTAAAGTATTATGGAAATGAATGTCAGTTTAATGTTTCATAGGTGAATAGTTAGTCTGTATTTAGCAAATGAAAACAATTAGCTAATATGTATCAGTTTAAACTTTTGTTTCAGTGTCAGAATTGGAGCAAAATGCTGTTTCATCTCATGTTACAGGTATTAGTGAACTGACTGTTTCAATTTTATTGAGACTAAGGCTATATTCTAATAGTACATAATTTTCTGATCATATGTTTTACAGATTTAAACACCATAGTAGCTTATTTTATACATTTTTTACTTTTTATCCAGGGTTCTTTTGATAAATGTCCTTAACTTGAATTTAGGTATGCTTGTAGTTTCTTCTAGTGAACCAGAGCCTGTGGAGCAATTTCTGAAGCTTTCTCAAGAACAGCATCGAATTCAGCACAGTAATGAATACTCATATCCCAAGTGGTTTATACCAAACACACTCAAATACTATGTGTTACTGCACGATGTAAGCACAGGAGAGGAACAAAGGTGAGCCTTCTGTCTTCAGTGAATTTACAGATTAATTCTTTGACTGAAATTTTAGTTTGCATTTATAAAATCTGAGACTAGATACGTGACAGGCCCCATTAACCAGTATGCTGTCTATTTTGAAGGCAGATCTCCTTAAATCTTATTTTTAAATCAAATAGCTTCTTGAGGTAGATGCTTTCTCTCCTAAGTTACTGAGCCAATTCTCAAGGCTTCTCAGCTTTGTCCTTGGATAAGGACTGCTTTAAAAATAAGAGAATTTTGCCTTTAATCTCTGTGGATAATAGTCCAAAGTATCTTGTTATAGTACATATTTAGAGTAGAATTGATGTGTTATCAATACAGGGTAAATGTTGTTTTATTTTTTTAGAGCTGACTCAATTTATGAAGAGATGAAACAGAGGTATGGAACTCAGGGTTGCTATTTGCTGAAAATAAATTCTCGGGTGTCTAATAGAGGAACAGATGAACAGATACCAGATCCTTGGAGTCAGTACCTTCAGAGAAATACTATCCAGAACCAGGTATTACAGTATTATAAAAATAACTTCTAAGGTGTATATGAGAGTTTATGATCTTAAAGTCTGGGTTTTTTCCAGATCTTCTCTTCATTTAGCAGTGTGGATATGGTGTTTATTTGGGCTACGTGCATTTTTGATTTTCTTAGTTCAGGATGACTTCTTGCAGTCCAGACTTGTTTGCCTGCTAAGATGGCAAATGGCAGTATGTTTTTGCTGTCTTGAGTTTAGAGTTCAATTCCATTTGCCATAAATGTGTGTATTTTTTTTTCTTCAGCACCAAAATTACTCTTCTTTGAGCTTGCTTTTGACTGACCTGCAGTTTTAGCTGCATCTAATTTAAAAGATTGGTTTGGGGATTCAGTTCTTTGTCAATTCTAGCCGGTTCTGGAAAGATAAGCCATTTTGTATGCTGTAAACTGAGAGGACTAGTAAGAAATGTTCCATTGTAAACTAGTTAGATATCTTTTTTCTGTCTTACGTCAGCTGCTAAATATAGATGGCTCTTTTTATGACCTTGTTCAAGAATTTCTTTAGGAATCATATTTTCACTGCTGTAGGCATTGCTGTGTAAGAATTGAAGTTGCTTTCTTTAATTGACAGTGAAGCTGTTTGATCAAGCTGGAAAATACCTGCTTCATTTGTTCATGAATATTCCTTCCATCTTTACAATAGGAAAGGTTCTTAAAGCTTGATAAACTTTGAGAAGCTTGAGAAATATACAAACAAACATACTTTCTTAGTAATTCAGTTAAATTTTAGTACAGTTATCAAGTACTGTTGGCATATTCCAGTATGCTTCAAATTCTGACTTTTCCTCCCCCCACCTTGCAGGATTGCTACGAAGATTGTCCTTATACTGTCATTTCAAACAAGAATACTGATCACTTGATATCAGATGGCTTAGATGGTGAAATTAAAGGTATTTTTATAACTTCTATCAAAATATTCATGTAATAGCATTTATACAGCTGTCTTGTCTTGGACAGTAATCATTTAAGTAATTTGGTAGAGAATCTAAAGTATTAATTTTCTAAATGCTTGAAGTTGATATATACTGATGCCCTGAAAAAATTGCAGTGATGCTGGTATTTTGGATTGGTTGCAGTTGGTAGATGGCTAGTAGTGTATTGGGCTTATCTTCTGTCAGATTAAGCGTATTGTTCACAAACTCTGACAATTTATAAGCAGTAATGTAGGATTACATGTTCTATTTTCATCATAATTAAAGTTCCAGTTAATATGCTCTGATGTAGCTTGGTTGCCGAGTTGGGTTTTTTGTCCTTGGCTTTTGGTTTTAAATTTGGAAATGACAGAGTAGTGATGTTATCTCGTAAGTTGGCTGGGAGAACTTGCAGTTGAGCTTGTGGATGTAGAGGACAGTAAATGAATTTGAGTGCAAATTAATGCCTGACCTTTTTTGAACATTTGTAAGGCAGCTCCCTTGTATTCAGATGAGAAGCATCATCAGATAGTGCAGGGTGCCTCCATTTCTACCTGTCTGATCTGATTCAGCCCAGGTCCTTCAGATGTGACTTGACAGGCACAGGGAGACCCAAAAATGCAGGAGAGTCTGCAGTTGCTTACAAAAGCAGGTTTCTAGGGCCTTACAGCACAGATGTAGCCTGCAAGGTGCAGTTTGAATTTTATTTCCTCAAGACTAATATACATTAAGGATTTGCTTTCGCAGCTCAGTGTTGCTCAATGCTAGATAAAGTTATTTGAAGAATGATGGTTTTATTATATAGAAAGAAGTTAATAAGAAAGCTCTTTAAGATTGTTTTAAGAGTAAAATATTGTCCTGGTATAGTTCAGTGCATTAGTGGTCAGCAGTCCTTTTCACTGAATTTAAGGGACTTTAGAGGAGGTTGTTTTATATCGTGATGTTTTGGATGGCATGGAAAATGAGATGTATGGATTTGTTTATTTTAAGCCTTAAAGCAAGTGCAGAAAAGAGTGAATATATACGATGGTTTCACTATAGTAATTGCTGCATCTTCAACTTCTGTGAAAATTTAACTTTGGTTTTAATGTTTTCTTATCTTAATTTTTGTTGATGTTTGGATAATCTTTGCACTGCAATTGAAGACCAAAAATTTGCCCATATAGCCAAGTTGGAATTCCTGAGATTTTTTTGAAGAATTTTGGGAGTTAAGTGATACTTAAAGCTCTGCTGCTGCCTGCTCAGCGTTGACCTGTAATGCAGAAGAGTTGGTGAAATTAATGGAATTCTGAGTAAAGAAAGCTTTAAAGTATGTTTATAAAAATGATGTTTCAAACACAGAATGGTTAACATTACTGTTTCTATCTTTTGATAGATGGTCTGTCAAATAATTTTAAGACTCATCCCCTTCAATTGGATCATCCCAATGTCAGTCTGGATAGTATAGATTACACGAAGGCTACTGCATCATTGCAAGACTCAAAGAAGTCAAATTCTGGAACACCTCATGGTGCTTGTTTAACACTCACAGATCACGATCGAATTAGGCAGTTCATACAGGAATTCACATTCAGGGGACTTTTGCCACACATAGAGAAGACAATTCGACAACTTAATGATCAGGTCAGTGTACTTTAAAAATAATTTGTGCTGTAATAAAAAAAAAAAAAGTTGGAGTATACATCCAGTTGTTTTGAAATTTGCATTTACTTCTACATCTAATTATACAATGATGTTATTGAGAACTGAAAAATAGCTGAAATAATAATTTTTGCTCAGTTAGTCTTTGAAAAAAACTCAACACAACAAGCTTCAGTGTAAGGTTGCTTCTTGGTGAAAGCCCATCTGAATTAGTATTGGAGTTCTGTCTTAAAATCTTGTGTGATTCTGGCACAAAGAACAAAATGTTCTTGTTGTGTCTGAACACTAGAATGTACAACAAAAATTAAGAAATGTATTTTCATCATTAATTATCTGCAAAAATTATCTGCTAGTTCTTGTCAGGTGGAAAAATGGACCTTAAATCTTACAGTTCCGTTTTGGTCTCAGCAGTTTTTGCAGCTGAATATTCTTCTCTCATGCTAGGACTCGTTAGAAGTGTGATAGTTAATATCATGCCCATATTAAGTCAAGGACATGGATTAAAGTTACTTCCATCACAGTAATGTCTCTTAGGAATGTTTTGTATGTTCTTAAACAGTGGGAGAGATGGATTGACATAGACTAGTACAATCAAATTGATATAGGCTTGGACCCAAATATTATTATTCAGTTATCTGAACTCTGTTTTGACTAAGTAGTCTAAACAGGTTATAGTTTTAAGTATGAGGAGTTTTGACACAGTCAAGTTTCATTCTAAAGGATTGTGCTTTTAATTATTTGATTGCTATTTTTTCCCTTTCTATGCAAAAATCTAGGATTTAGGAAGTTGTATTGAGGATTGACGTGTATTATTTTAACTCGCATATCTCTTGCAATGTGGTGCTCCAATTTAGTGTCTTTTTGCAGCTAATATCCAGGAAAGGTTTGAGTCGATCACTTTTATCTGCTACTAAAAAATGGTTTAGTGGCAGCAAGGTTCCAGAGAAAAATATAAATGAACTGAAGAATACTTCTGGTTTGCTGTAAGTAATTTCAGACTGTATCTTTAGATACATACTGAAAATAAACATATCTTTTGGGGGGAGGGAAAGCTTGTGTTTATTTGATGCTGCTCTGGAAAGTTAACCAAATAAAAAATGTTGTAAGACTTTAATTGGAGATATCATGAGAAGTTCTGTGCCTTAAAGTTGTACATAAAGGAGTATCAAAACATAGAGAAAAAGATAAAAGAAACTGTTCACGGAGTTATCTGCCTGCTATATTTACATTGAAGCTTTCAGAGTTAAAAATAAGGTGCATTTTTAAGAGTAATAAAAAGAAGCTTCGATCTACTGTAAGCATTTTTTTTGTTTAGATTTCTACAAAATTTCTAGTTGTCTTTGAGTGAAACATTTGTAAATATATTTGTGTAACTGTATGACTTACTGCAGTTGCTTGATTGACTGTTGAAGTCTGTTGCTTTTGCAAATGCGTTTGAGAGCTGAAGGGCAATTTCTTACTTCTTGCACCTGTATTTCACAAAAAAAGACTAATTTTTATCAGAGTATTTATTTTAAGCTTTGTAACTTCCCTCTGAGTGAGATTTCTGTAATTATGACACACATTCTCTTCAGCTGGCTTATCTGAACAGCAGAGGTCCATAAATAGCTTTTGAATATTACCCAGCCAAAACTAACATCTCTGACACAGCTTTAAATTTGCATACTATGTGCCTTTAGATTCATAATCAAAATGTTTTTAGTTTCAACTTCATGTGCTGAGCTTGTAAGCATAGTTTGCTTCCTATAAAGTTTGACTAGCAAGTGTCTGTGAAAATGTTTTTTTTGAACTTCATTGACAGGATTTGTATGTGTTTGGCTAATCAGAAGATTACAAAAGAGAGGAACTTGTCAGTCTTACCATAAGACACAGTATTAAAATATATTTTTTTGTTTTTCTTCCAAAAGCAATGTGAAGAAATTGTCAGTTCACATGGATGTAGTTGCAAGGACTTTTTTTTTTCTTTCCTTTCTTGTACAGCTCTGTTTAACTCAGTCTTACTGAGCAGTTTCAATGATAGCTGCATTTTTTCCAGTGCTTCTTGGTTAATAAGAATGCTGGTTTTGAATGTTAGTGGAACAGTGAATCTCATTAATTTGGTACTATTGTATGAAACCAATGTGGCAAAAAGGAAGCAGCTTTAATTTCTTAAGTTTTTATTTCTACTCTGTGAATAGAAATTAATATGAGTGGGGGAGACTTTATAGAGCATGTCTTGCTCTACTAATTGAAATTATGACTTTTGAATTAAATATTTTTATTTATAGGTATCCACCAGAAGCACCAGAGCTTCAAATTCGGAAAATGGCAGACTTGTGCTTTTTGGTACAACACTATGAACTTGCATATAGCTGTTACCATACAGCAAAGAAAGACTTCTTGAATGATCAGGCTATGCTTTATGCAGCTGGAGCACTGGTAGGTACTTCACATAGCATAAATGTTCTGTGAACTTTTCCTAATCATCTGTGATACTTGTCTGAAGGTTACAAAATGCTATCTCTTCCCTTTACTTCTGAATTTATAAGGGTGTTGCCAAATTTGCTGCATGTATTTGGGTAAAGTGATTTCAAATCTATTGGCTGCTGGTTTATGAAGGGGATAAAGGTGTGAATAAAAATTGAAGATTTGAAGACTTAATTCTTTAAATGTGAAATATGGAAATGAGAACACCCAGAATTCAGACTCTAGCAAAATGGGTCTTTAATCTTGTGGTCTGATAACTCAAAACCAGATGTGAAGTAAATTTATAATATCACTTTTAGACTTTGGCAAAATACTTATTTCTCAGGAAGTTAAGACTATGTTACTATTAATGATCTTGTACACATTTTGGTTAAGATGCTTGAGTGGTAAACATTTGAGTATGTCATTGCTAAACTTTGCTATAAACACATACTCATCCAGTAACTTCTCTTGAGAATAAAGATATGTGTCCAAAATAATTTTCAATAAGATGAATGGGAGCACTGAGTGAGGGAAGAGGGGGATGAAGCTTGCATTAACAATTGTTAGAAGCTGTTTGGTAGTCTTTAGTCTGGTTAACTTTATTAAATTTGAAGCTTTTTTCTAGAGCTACTGTAGCATACATTGTCCCATCTAGATATATAAATGCATAAATGTGTATTTTTTGAGAGCTGTTCTGCATTGTGATGAGTTAATTATCTTCTCAATTAATGCTTGTAGAGGTATTAATTATGAATTTCTGCAACCTACAAGTTTTAGTCTTTGCGTATAGCAGAGCAGCTTTCCTAGCCTGTCTTCTCTCCATAGGAAAAGAAGTAAAATATTTCGAGTACCTGTTTTCTAATGCTTTCTTGGAAGCTGAGAGTGTACTTAAAAAAAAAAAAATCAGAAAACAGCTGTCACCTTAAAATAGACAATAGTAGTACTTTACTACAGAGGTTGTTCTTGCAATGGGAAACTGTTGGATTTGGGAGGTGGTGCTGAATCAATGCTTCTGCATAGTGGTGGGTGTACTGTCAATGAAAACACGGTTGTGAGTGTGCGTAACTCTCACTGCTCTTTGGTTAATTACAAGCAGAGCCACAAATAGGCTATTTTATCAAAACCTTTTACTGACTATAGCGTGCTGAATATACTTTTGTAAACCAGCAACTCATTCAGGTCTTCATATAATCAATAACTGAAACATGTTCCTTAGTGTTTTGGGGTTTACAGTTCGTTGAAAAATTAATGATGGTACTGAATTTCACTTTTAGGAAATGGCAGCAGTATCAGCTTTTCTTCAGCCTGGGGCTCCTAGACCATATCCTGCTCACTATATGGAAACAGCGATTCAGACTTATCGAGATATCTGCAAGTATGTTTGTTTTTATACTGAAAGCTGAAAGACGCAGTGGCCTAACTATCCCCCTACTGCACAGTGGTAGTGCCAGATGACTAAAAGATGGTAGAATGATGATAACTTCTTAGTTTTTCTAGGATAACACTGCCAGAGAATCTGTGCTGTCCTTCACAGAGTGTTAATTAAATTTGTGATTTGGATTTACTGGGGAGATAGTATGGTGATTGCAGGGGTTGCTTCTGTGAGAGGCAGGAACTGTGTTGGATGGAGCCAGTCTGCACCCAGTTCTGCAACAAACATGCTGCTACCCAAATCTCAGCTTGTCAATGGAGTTGGTGATGCCTTAAAGGGTAGATACTGCTGTGCAATTACAGTGAAAAACAAATGAGAAATGAAATGGTCCTGTAGATACTGAAGTCAATGAGGAAGTAGGGGGAAGGCTGTGTTTCCCTCTAGCCTGTGGACTAGATGAAGTTGAAGCTGCCTGCCCCTGTACAGCTCATGAGGGGTTAGTGGAACAGGGGTTGGCAAAGGAGCTTGTGTGAGACCCAATGCCAGAGCATTTGGATGGGCCCTTAAGGAAGCTGCTTCCTGTGGAGAGCCTGTGCCAGAGCAGTTTCCTGGCATGAGCAGGGACCCATAGGGAAACTACACTGGACTGTGTTCTTTCTGAAGGACTGTACGTTGTGGAAAAGACCCATCTTGGAGTAATTATTGAGGAACTATTTGTGGGAGGGACAGCACATTGGAGCAGGGGAAGAATATGAGGAGGAAGGAGGAGCAAATATGAAATGTTAGGAACTGACTGCAACTTGCTTTGTTTCCCTCTGTACAATTTGGGAGGAGACAGAGGAGGCAGAAGAGTTGGGAGTGAAGTTGAGCCTGGGAAGGAGTTGGGGGAAGGTTTTGGTTTTGAGTTTGTCACTCTGCTGTTCTGTTTTTAATTGGTAAAAGATAAATTTAATCTTCCCCAAACCAAGTCTGGTGTACTCATTCCTGTAACTGGTGGGCAATCTCCCTATCCTTATCTCAGTATGTGGGATTTTTAGTCTAACTTTATTCCCCTGCCTTGTTGAAGAGGGAATGTGATAGAGCAACTTGTTTATCACATCTGTTGGAACATTTCACTTGATATTCTTATTAAAACATTTCTGTCCTCAAACATTCTTAACTTTGACTGGTGAGAAGCTGCTGTTTTAGTAGAAGACATTGTGTGAATCTGTGTGGTCATTATGTAGGGTATGAACTTTTACGTGTTATACTTTAAGAAGTATAAGCAGCAGAACATGAGTCTGATACTGTGTAGAGAAAATACCAGATTTAAGGTGAAAAGCTTTCCATGGTTTAGTTTGGTAATGATTTATTAATACATGTATGTTTTTGATTTAGGAACATGATTCTGGCTGAACGCTGCGTGCTGCTTAGTGCTGAAATCTTAAAAAGTCAAGGCAAATATTCAGAGGCAGCTGCTCTTCTGATTCGTTTAACCAGTGAGGTAAAATACATCATAGCTTTCTCCACTCCTGCCCTTCTCCCTTTTATTTACTTACCTAAGCAATTCTAGGTTATGTTCTAGGTTATCATCCTGTCATGTTTGCTAGCCAAATGTAGGGAATGACTTGGTATAAGGCATGAAGTGAAGAAAACGCAATATTTATTCTTCAAGTGAAGAAACTAATACTGTTCTTCTTGGTTCTGCTACAGTGACTTGCTAGACTTTGAATGTTTAAGTGTGCATTTGTTATCTTTCAATTTATAACTACTACTTTTATTTGAAATCTGCTTAGCTCTTCTGTGGCCTACTTTCAATTCAAGAGCTTACAGGTTTTTAAGTATTACCGTAGCTTGCTAGAGCCGTTTGGATACTGTCCCACATATAATCAGCAGTTCTGTGTAGTTCAACTAAGACATTACTGTAGTTGTGTTATGAATCATTAGAATCTTGCTGTGTAAGTAAAAGCTAGTCTGAATACTTCTATAACCATAATTGGTAGAAATCAAGCATGGAATTAGCTACTAACAGCCCATAAAGGGTATTGCTTGAAAAGGAGTGAAAGAAACAAATATAATATGCACAAGACACTGTGTCTTTCTTGGTAGCTTGAGAGGAAAGTCTGCCTGGCGGTTAGTTCTGACTTTGTCGACATCTGCACCAAATATGATGCCTCTGAGACAGATTAAGCATTGAATAAATTTGCTTGATAGCTTCTGTAAGTTTCTCAAGTGTCTCGGTATCTATATTCTTGCCCTTTCAATTTAAGCCAGCTGCTAAAATTTATATGATTTAAGCAAGGAATTTAAATAGTATCTCTGCACAATCATTTTACAACTTGAAATCATAGGTAATATACTTGTGTTGCCTTTTGGCAGATACAAGTAAATTTTCACAGGATACACTCTGAGTTACACACTCATATAGTATTTGTAATCCAGACACATACCTGAACATCATTGATAGCATGGAATTAAACTATGGTGGAATCAGGTAGATTTTGTTCTAGTTGGTTGAAATAATATATCTGTGCATTGGCATGAGAAGAGAAGGGGATAGTGATATGAAATCCTGTATTGTTAAGGAATGATCCCGCTGCTTGTGATACAGAGAGGAGAAAATGTAGCAGGGTGCTTCAGAGGCAACAGTAAGTGCTGGAGATGGCAGCCTGAGTAACTGAAAAAGGAGAATATGGTTTTGACTCTAGATCTGAAACAGGCTGATATATAAACATCTCCATTGGAAAAGAACATCCAATGACTTTCAACACTATACTTTTAGCCTATTCTTGTATATGCATATGTATATGTAATATTTCTATAAAAGAAACTTTAACTTTGAAGTACTGTTGTGTTTTAATGTTAAGAGGAATAACAAACGAAGGCCACTGTTATTGTGTTAGTATTCAATGTTGAGAATTATTCTCCTTTTTGCTTTTAAATAGGATTCAGATCTTCGCAGTGCCCTTCTGTTGGAGCAGGCAGCACATTGCTTTATAAACATGAGAAGTCCCATGGTTAGAAAATTTGCGTTTCATATGATACTAGCTGGCCATAGGTTTAGTAAAGCAGGACAGGTAAGTATTTTCACATGGAAAATATACAGTTTTTTATACTTATTCTTAAAAACAATTAAGTGTATCTTTAGTCAGGAAAAAGATGCTTGGCTTCTGATACTTTCGTATGAAAAATATTGAGCTGTATGGTCAGTCATCTGAAAATGACTTCTGTATTGATCAGTATAGTTTTTTACTTCTTTTTTGAAGGAATGCTGAAGATCACCAACTCAAAACTGGTGATGTGTGTTTTCATCTGTGGGTATCTTTTATGCATAATGAAGCATGAGACATTTTATTTGGGCAAAGTAGTGTTTTCTACTTGAGATAAGAATGAGTTGCAGGAATTAGGGATTTATTAAACTCTTATCATAATAGAAAATTTAGATACCTCTTTTTCCTGGTGTACTAATGGAGGCACAAATACGTAAACAATTTCTGCAAGACAAACTAAAGCATCTCTTTATGGCTGCTTAGACTTAAGTGGCAATTAAAGCAATACAAATAAGGTTGTTTTTATTTAACATTTCTGACAGCTTTCTATCAGCTCTGACAGGTGCTGTCCAAACTCGAAGTCTGGGCTTATCTTATGTGCTTTATTTTACCTCAGTTGTGGAATAGCCTCTCTAAAGATAGCATGTGCTTGATATCTTCTTGGGTTAATCTCTACAGTCCAGTTATAGAGCTGTTCCTGAAGATGGTTCTGTTTCAGCTTACCGACAAGCTGCAAAGTTGTCATAAGTTTGTTTTGCAAATTGGTAATGCAGGAGAAGTTGGGCATCAGAATTCTGTTTGAAGCAAAGCTCTCCCAATTTGAGCATATCTTAGATTTTTCACATTACTACTATAAATAAGGGAATGCTGTTCCCTGTTTTCAGGAGCCAAGGCTTGCCAATAGAGTGAACGCCTTTGCAGATGTTCAATACCTAGTCTTGGCATTGAATGCCCAGGTCCTGATGTAGCTACAGGGAAGGTGCTGTGAAGATGATCAGGAGCAGAGCTTCTATTTATTGTAGGGCTGTATTTTGTTGGTTTGCTTGGCATGGATTTTGTCTCGATTGTGTCTACTGAATGACAATTGGAAGTGTCACGCTAGGAGTTCATTATGGAGTGAAACAAAATGTGGTAAATCTCGTTTACATCCTGAGACTTGACAGTAGAGCTATGTAGACTTCAGCAGTTGGTCTTTAAGCAGTGCAGAACACTATTTTAAGAAGTCTTGTTACGTGCTTTAACTTACTGCTTGTTACACTAGTCTTTGGAAAAAATGAACTTAATCTGCAGTCTGGGCTCTGCACTGTAGGAATCAATGATTCTTTGCTTAGATTTAATGTTAACCATGTGTCATGAGTTAGTTCTATGTACATTGCTCTTAGCATAATGGAGGTTGTCAAAAAAACTTAAGAAGGTTTTCTGACTTACTGTACAGTTTTCCTCATGCTACAATTACAATATGCAGCTAATGGGATTATTTGAGAAATAATAATTTTTTTACCTTTTATTGCAGAAAAAACATGCCTTACGTTGCTACTGTCAAGCTATGCAGGTTTACAAAGGGAAGGGCTGGTCTCTTGCAGAAGACCATATTAACTTCACTATTGGTCGCCAGTCCTTTACACTTCGTCAGCTTGACAATGCTGTGTCTGCCTTCAGGCATATTTTGATCAATGACAGTAAACAACCTCCAGCTCAGCAAGGGGCTTTTTTGAGAGAATATCTTTATGTTTATAAGGTAAATGACTTTTTATTGTCTTTATTGCTTGAGTAATAAGTTAATGAACAGTAACTTTCTGTGAAGTCATTGCATGTTGTTTTGCCTTACCTGCTTTGTTACATGGTTGTCTTATCTAGTGAGTGTGTTAATTTTTAACTTTTTACTTCAAAACCCCAAATATTTTGCATCTTGTTTGTATGAGGTGTACTTCCCTTGATGGGAATCACTGTGATTCTTTTCATGTGTTTTTAATACAGTGAAATCTATGCTGTCTTTTGTAGATCATGAATGAATTGCAGTTTGTGATAGTTGTTTCTTTCAGAGGAATTTGATCTGTTTATGTTTTGATCAATTTAACAAAAGCCTCAATATATAAATTCTGTAAACATTTTGTGAAGACTGGGTAGCTCTGTCACCTATTCTGGTCCAATAAAGTACTACTCATACATAGTATAGTGACTTTTATTCTTTAATATAGATTTTTATAAATCAAATAACTCAGCAAATTGTCTAAGTTCATGAGTAGTTCTGGATTGTAGTATGCTGTGTACATTATGGAGTGTTTAGTGTTGATACTGCCACACAAGTTGCAGCTATGTAGTTACTTATGATCTCAAAGTTTGTAAACGTAATTTTTGTGTTCTTGCAAGTTGTGGTAGACCTTACTTGAGGCTGGTGTTTGAGTCCATCTTAGCTATTGTAAGAATCCCGTGTAATGGTCTAGTGGGAACAGTTTATCAAATTCTGAGTTAAGAGTCTAGCTTTGCATCAGATAACCTTGTAACATGCAGCCACGATACTGATTAGATCATAATTTTCCTTTTTCCATAAAGATTTCATGAATTTTAAACTCTTATTGAAGGGAAAAAATACTGCTAAAGACTGTCAAACCAGAAGAAGCTATCAAGCAAGTAGAAATAATTAATTCCATCTTAAAAATGCCACCTGCTCAACATTTGAGTGCTTATAATTTGACTTCCTTATCACTGTTATTGCTAATACACAGCATGAACATAATGTATTTGCATAATGTCATGACACTGTTGTTTTCCTCCTCTGCTCCAGAACGTAACCCAGCTATCACCTGATGGTCCTTTACCACAACTTCCTTTACCATATATTAACAGTTCTGCAACCCGTGTTTTCTTTGGGCATGATCGAAGACCAGCAGAAGGTCAGAAATTTTATATAAACATTGAGATCCCTTATTTATGGAATGGAAGTTACATGATAGAGCTGGTGTGGTGGTGAAAAAAAAAATCTATTACTATGTAGAACTAACTTCTTACTTCAGATTTCAGAAGAAAAGCTTAAGCTTAGTAGCTACTTGTTAGATCTTAAACTCCTGTGTAAATATGAAGTCTGCAATTACAGATGTGGTGCTTTCCACTGTTTTTCATAGCTGGAAAGCTTCACTGCAGCTCTGTCTCTGTAATGAATTTCATTAAAGGAATTATTAATGTTTTAGCAGGTACTAACACTAGTTCCAATGTTAGAAATTGGCATTAAAGCTAACTTTCTCATGATATGTTTGGAACACTGATTCCTGAATATAAAGTAAGCTAAGTGGAAATTCCTATGTAAACTAGGGCTGTGTTTTGTCATAAAATTAAAGTAATGTGAGTTGAATATACCATATAGCATGTTAACATCGTGGGATTCCCCAATTTTCAAATGCAATTTTGTAAAAAGCAATACTGAGAATTATTTGTGTATGTATTTGAAAATGTCTTGTAATTCACTATCTTAAATATAACATAATGAGTGACCAAGAATTGCCAAATTGCTGGTGCAGCCTTCTGTTGCAACTGTTGTGTTCCACTGTTCTCATCTTCTAAGATTGCCTTACTCATACCAGGTGAAAAGCAGGCAGCTACGCATGTAAGTCTGGATCAGGAGTATGACTCGGAATCATCACAACAATGGAAGGAACTTGAGGAGCAGGTTGTTTCCGTGATAAATAAAGGAATAATACCTTCAAACTTTCAACCAACACAGTTCTGTTTAAATTGCTATTCGGATAATTCCAAATTTCCACTTGCTGTGATAGAAGGTAAAGTTAAGATTTTTACATTTTAAAAATAGTGTTAGATAAATTTGTGCAGTAATTCCTGTGTTACTGTAGTTTTAAACCAGTATTCTTGTATGAATTACTTGCACAAGAGTAGTTTGAATTATGTAAACTTTCAGATTGTCCTGAGGATAGCCTGTTGTCATTATTTTAATAGAACCAGTAACTGTAGAAGTATCCTTCCGGAACCCTCTGAAAGTTCCACTTCTTTTGACTGACCTTTCATTGCTGTGGAAGTTTCAACCTAAAGACTTCAATGCGAAGCATGATGGGGAAACAAAAGAGCTGGTAAGGAAAGCTTCATCCTTTTTCAACTGAAACCAAACAGCTACAATTGTAGAGTATATATGAACTTAAATTTTCAAAAATCTGTAGTATGCAACCAGCTGGTTGAATTGTAATTTTTTTTCCTATTAAAATATACAAATTAGCTTCTGAGTTTCCTTACACATGATTTAGATTTTCCTAGATCCATAGGGCATAAAGCAGCCAAGTTAACAAGGTAATGAGTATTGTTAAGTGTGAGAAATATTTTGCCTTGCATTAATTTTATGTATCATGCATCTGTTTGAAGCCACACAAGCCCTGTCCAGCTAAAATGACCTGGAATGTCAATTGGTGTATTGTCAAATAGTTGTTTATTACTCTAGCAGCTGTATATAGTGAAATGCATGTTCTGAAGAACTGCTGGTATGACACAAGAACATTTTGGTTTCTCAGTTAAAAAAAAAATACTGAAGAAAAAGAATTATTGTATTAAAAAACTGTTTTAAATACTTTAGATGAAGTACCTACTTCTGTATAATTTAACCCTTCAGCTGATACTGCAAAAACCTCCTGCTGAAGGACTGTTCTTGCCATATATTTAAGGTTTTAATGTGTTCTAATAGTGAATATTTTGGTTTCCTGATAAAAACTATTTGGAACGTAGGGGTCTCTAAAGGTGCAGTTTTTACCTGAATTATGAATGTAATTTTATATAAATAATCCTCAGGATTGCCATATACTTTCCCTTCTGTTCAGCTCTGAACTGCTAATTTAATGATAAAATAAATACTTCTATGAACATTAGTGGAATTGATCAGGAATGCTTACAATTTATAGACATAATTAATTTTTCTCCTAAGTGAATGCATACTGAGCTCTCTAGCTACCTCTTCTATTCAAAAAGCCTGAGAAGCTGGACATATAATGCCTGCTACTCCTTACTGCCTGCAATTTGAAACTTGTATGGTTATTTTCCTTGAGGACTTCAGGAAAGATGTGGGCAGTAATATTTATTGCACTCATTCTGCCTTAGAATAATAGTATCTGAAAAGCTGTTTCTTCCCTTCAGGGAGTGGGTGATGATGATATGATAGGAACTGAAGCCATAGCAGAATTCTTAATTAATAGTGAGGAGACAAAAGTGGTAAGTACCAAACTTTAAAAATAATTGTTGTTTCAGTGTTGAACTTAGTGGTGGAGTTCAAACTTGTTATGATCTGCAGTTAATGCTAAACTTCAGAGAACTTTGCTGGTAACAGAAGTACTAGAAGTTCTGAATCTCATCAGTGTATGTAAATATGTGATGGGAGGTTTTGACAAGATGAGAGGTAGTGGACACAAACTGAAACCTAAGAGGCTTCATCAGAACATCATGAAGCACTTCCGTTTTCACTGATAATGTAAATGAGTATTGGGTACAGGCTTCCCAGAGAGGTTGTGAAGTCTCCATCCTTGGAGATAGCTAGAGCCATAGTACTGGGCAGCTGCCTCTAAGCATCCCTGCTAGTCCAGGAGAGTTGGTCAAGATGCCTTCCTGAGGTCCTTTTCAAGTTCTGCTGTGCAGTGATTCTGTTTCTTAATCCTTTTTGTTAAAACTTGGAATTCTTTCCTAATATAATGAGCATCTCTGAACTGTGGTCTGGTTTGGTAAATTCTGTGTATATGAAACTCCCAGCCCAGTAAATGTCCTGTTGTCACTGTGTGCAGTTACTGCTGGCACAACTATAAAGTAAATATAACTGTCGTTTAGCAATTGGTTGTTTAAATGTAATGTGTTATTTTCAACTAGCAACAACAACAAAAATTTAACATATCTCCACAGGCAAGACTAAAGCTCTTTCCCCATCAAACAGGGGAGCTACATATTCTGGGAGTCGTTTATAATCTTGGCACTGTACAGGGTGCTGTGACATTAGATGGGATAGATCCTTCTGTTGGATTACAGACAGGTAAGTGTGTTATTCCCTTAAGCTGAATGTCCCTGGAAGGGGGAGACATGACATAAACCTGAATTCTGTGTTTAATGTTTAAGTATTATGATGTGAGGCCTTTCTTTAGGTACAGATGTGGAAACAACTGGAACAGGAAAAAAATAAATAGGCACTTGTAGGAAGCCCATTAGAAAGAAAGTAAACTCTGTCCAACCCATACTTATTTTGTGGGTATATATTTTGTGTTTTAAATCTGGAAATTCTGAATCGGTAAAAATCAGATTTTAAAGATTCCTTCTATGCGATGTTGAATCTACAAGAATTTTCATTGACTCGCTTGTCTTCTGTATCTCTTAGCTTTGTTGGCTTCTGACTTTTATTTAAATGAAGTCCTTGCCATAGATTCCCAGATTTATATTTGGCTTATGTAATTTTTTTAGCATCTTTATTTTGATTCTTTTTCTTAATATTAATAAAAAATCTTAATTGAATGTTGCTTGGGGTTTGTTTTTTTTTCAGTCATTCAGCTGAAACTGTCTCAGAGGGAAAATTTACTTGTTGAGGGAAAAAGATTACACGTTTGAAAGCACTGGAAAGATTGAAACATGGCTAGCTATCTACAAACTGGAAATCTTTGAAATAAAAAACATTTAGAGAGTGGTAGCCCGTCTTTGAAGAAAATGAGTGTTTTGATAGTCTCTTCCAGCTTGGCAGAACTTGGGAAAGGAAATAATTATATCAACTTTGTGCTCTGCCTCTCTCCTGAGTTGTAGTAGAACTTTGAAAGGACAGAATAATTCCACAACAATGGGTAACTGACTGCTGAAGTTGCAGTAGCAACATGATGCATGTGACAGTAAACTTTTGAGTAGTTCTTTGTCAGTGATACTGCTTAATCAATGAGCACTGCATTTGCCTGTTAACAGAAAAAAATATTTTTGAGATCACATAGAGAGCTTTGGATTTCTTAGTAGAAAAACTAATTCTTTTGTAAATTAATCCTTTAAATTGTTTCAGGGAAGTTTGTCTCCAATGGATTATCTGTACGAGGGCGACAAGATTTAGAAATTCAGGGACCCCGACTTAATAACACAAAAGAAGAAAAAACATCTATTAAATATGGACCTGATCGACGTTTAGATCCCATTATTACAGAAGAAATGCCTTTACTGGAGGTATGTAGCTACTTTCTATTAGCAGTTTTCACCAAAAAACTGAATCCAGAGTTTATAAATGTAATTATAACAATTAAGTGTAATACTTTGTTGATGCATAAGTCAATTTTTAATCTGTCTCTGCCAACTTGTGTAGATTTTTTTTTTCCCCCCAAGTGGAACTTGAAGCCCCAAAATTAGTATTCTTCTGAATTTATAATGTTGCACTTGGAATTTTAGTTGGTGACTGGTTTTGAAGCTGATTTCAAGGTGAGAGGGAATAGGCAAAGTAGCTTTTTTTTTTCCTGCTTGCTTACCATTAATCTAAGACTATTTCAAGTTGGTTAATTAAAACATAGCTGTTTCTTTACTGAGGTAATTTAAATTGTCTGACTAATTGGTTAACTGCAGCACTATAGAATATTTCAATTATCTCTCCTACAAGGAGAGATATCTCTCCTACAGCCTGGAGAGAAGTCTCTAGGAAGACCCCATAGCATCCTACTAGTACCTGAGGGGGCGCAGAGGAAATCTGGGAAGGGACTGTTTGTGAGGGCATGTAGCAATAGGACAAGGGGCAATCGACCTTTGGAGGTTGTGGGTTTCTGTCTACAATGATCATCTAGTTCAACTGCTTTTAAGGGCATCGTCCAAATGCCTCTTAAGCACTGATAGGCTTAGGGCACTGACCATCTTGCCTGGAAGCCTGTTCCAGTGTTTGACCACCCTATAAAGAAATGCTTTCTAATGTCCAGTCTAAATCAAAGAATAGTTTGGGTTGCAAGGGACCTTAATGATCATCTAGTTCCAACTCCCCTGCCTTAGGGAGGGACACTTCCCACTAGATCAGGTTGCTCAGTGCCTTGTCCCTGATGCAGCTGTGGGCTGTTCCCACATGCCCTATCATTGGAATTGGATACAGGGAGAAGAGCTTGGTTCCTTCCTATCCACTTCCCCTCGTCAGGAAGCTGTGGAGAGCAGCTTAGTTATAGTATGTTCATTGTTGTATTCAAGCCTAATTGTAGTGTGCCTCAATGTTCAGGCTTTTCTTCTGTTCTCTCCCATGTAGGTGTTCTTTATAAATTTTCCTACAGGGCTTCTATGTGGAGAAATAAGAAAAGCATATGTAGAATTTGTGAATGTAAGCAAATGTCCTCTTACTGCACTGAAGGTTGTGTCCAAGCATCCAGAGTTCTTCACTTTTGGTGGAAATACTGCTGTTCTAACACCACTAAGTCCTTCAGCTTCTGAAAACTGTAGCGCTTACAAGACTGTTGTGACAGATCCTACCTCTGTGCGTACTGCACTGTTATCTTCAGCTTCTTCTGTAGACTTTGGGGTTGGCACAGGAGGTCAGCCTGAAGTAATAAATGTCCCACTTCCTGATGCTGTTCTTCTTCCTGGGGCTTCAGTTCAGCTGCCAATGTGGTTGCGAGGACCAGATGAGGAAGGTGTTCATGAAATTAACTTTTTGTTTTACTATGAAAGTATTAAAAAACACTCAAAAATGTGGTAAGGGTTTTTTTTTGTGTACTTTTTTCTGTCATACTTAATAGACCTGTTATAAATGATGTATTGAATTTTCTGTGAGAAAAATTTATTATGGAGTTGTGTGTGCTGGATATTTTTATCAGGAAAACGTGTCCCTGCTCATCTTAAAAAGCTATTCATAGAGAGTGTATTTGTAATCATAGCTGGGAACCTGCTGTCATGGTTTAACCCCATCTGGCAACTAAGACTGTGACATTATGTGAAGTAGAGTTTAGGAAACCACTTTTTTTCCTCCCACAAATAAGTATTACATGGTGTTCCAGCATATTTATTTGATCATGCATATCTAACTTTTACCTGTCTCTCATGTTTCCAAATGGAAGTTTTTTGCTAACACAAACTTCTTTGTCATAAAAACTCATAGATTTTTATGATATCCAAGAATCTAAGTTTATTATTAGGAAAACAGGAAGACAACTGTTACAAAGGGCAACCAGGAGATTGAGCTTGTCTGGAAAAAGGCAGAAGAGTGATGGTTTTAGAAGTAAATTTTCAAGATTCTCAGTTCAGGGAAATTTGAATACAATGGTACTCGATCTGAATGCTTTTTAGCAAATATTTACACATGAGATATGATAAACAAGTGGTCCTTTTGTGGTTTATTTGCTCAAAACTTCTATTTTGTAAAGCACGTTGTGGCATTAAATAGGTCAGTGATATTTCTGTACCAATATATGCCTATTTGCTTTCACTCTGCCAGTTACCTTACATCAGAAATAACTTTGTATTTCTTTATAATGGTAACATATGAACCTTTTTCTATTTCAAAGTGTCTGAGGGGAGTGCATGTCAATAGTATCTACCTGAACAGCATGATTTTAAAAAATAATATGGTTTTGATGGGAAGCTAAAAAATGTCTCTTTGGTTAAAAGGAATAAATTGTCTAATGGCCTTCATATTGACAGCAAATATAAAAAATAAACTTCTTGATGACAGGTTCTGGATGTCAGTTGCAGTTGTTCAGAATGTCTTACTTGATGTTTTTTTTTTTCTTCCTTACCTCCTTCCTAGTCATAGAGTATTAAGGCACACAGCAGTTATTTGTACAAGCCGATCTCTCCATATTCGAGCTACTATCTGCAGAAGTAATGCACTTGATGAAGAAGGCAGAGGGGACAATATGTTGGTGTTTGTGGATGTAGAAAATATCAATACTGTAAGTTCTTATTTTTGGTAATACTGTTTAAAACTCCTTGGATACGTTACCACTAGAACTAAGGCTGAAGTAAAAGATCTTCGCAACTGTTTGCGAACACTAATCATTGCTTACTTAATCATTCCAGTTACTGTTGTAAAGAGAATAATAGCATGAAGTTATACATCATCTATCTTGAAGTGGGCTTTTAACTGTCTTCATCCTATTGTGTTGAAATACTGTAGCCCAGAATATTTTTCCTTTTAGAAAGACTTATTCTGAATTAGTGAATGTTGTTGATCACAGCTCCCAAGATAATTCAGCATGAGACAACCAGTGCCATTACAGTCTTTCAGTGAAAACATTGGTAGAGTTGATGGTATTGTGAAGTCTAAAAAACTTAAGCTCCGTGTAGAAGGATGCTTCTGTGTTTACATTTGTTACTGAACTCTGAAAGACATCTTTGCAAATCTAGTCAAAATATATGTGTTTGTTGTGATCTCTTTACTTAGTAAAGAAAAATATTTTGGTTTTCATACTACACTAGTTTAATTTAAACTTACTAATTTTTTTTGGTAAAGCTGCTCCTATTTTTTCAACAACAAAGCAAGGTAACTGAATCCTCTGTTTATAGAAATCCTAGACACTTAGCTGGTAGTGGAATAACTGACCTAATTTCTTACTTGGTTTTAAAGGTGTGTGTGCTCTGCTTTTTTTTTTAAATTATTTTAACTACAAAACTCAAGTGTTGTCCACTCCTCCTTTGAGGAGGAGGGAGTGTTTTATAAAATACTTAATTTTCCACTGAGATTTAATTTTCTACTACCACTTTACTCTTTCTAATAAAGGAAACAAACACTGAAAGATTGCGTAAATATGTAAATATGCGTAAATATGTAAAAAAAAATTATGTAAAGATTGCGTAAATATGTAAAAAAAAAAAAAATATTGTGTTTCTGGAGTTGGTCACCTGGCAATGTTCCTAAAGTAATAAAAACTAATTGGCCTTGTAGACAGTGTTCTGCATTGAAGTTAAAAGCCTAGGTTTTATTAATGGTTGTCTTAACCTAGAAGAGTAACTTGCAGGTCTTTTTTGTTGAGGGGTCGATCTTTCTTCTTTGTGTGTATTTGTTTGCTGAAGTTGGAAGTTGCTGTGAGCTGGAGCTGTCGTTTTACTTTACAATGGCTCTTAAATCTCTTCTTGTCTCTCATGAGTACTGTATCCTGGATGGTGTGTGTAATCAGTTAAGATTCTAACAGTGCCACTTTGGAGTGAACAGTTAATGTGATGGAGAACATCACAACTGTAACTAGCCTTATTTGATGTAACTTTTGTTTCTTCCATAGAGTGAGACTGGTGTTAAAGAATTTCATATAGTGCAAGTATCAAGTAATAGCAAGCACTGGAAGCTTCAAAAATCTGTTCACGTCTCTGAAGACAAAGGTACGTATATTTTTGTGAGGCAGAGAAATTGGTGTACAGGCTGGCTCATAAATTGCCTTAAGCAACACATTTCAATGTTCCTCTACTTTTTACTTATTTCTATCAGCATTAGATTTAACTGGGCAATGATTTTTGGCAAGTGCTCTATTTAGTTATTGGAAACACACTAGAATTGCTAGTGCTGTATCCCACCTTAACTAATAATTGATAATTTTTGAAAAGGCTAATTATCCTGGGCCAAAAAACATGCTGTTCCTGTATGCAACAAATTTTGTTGCTTGCATGCTGACATTTTATTTAAGTAAAAGTTCCTCTGGACATGGATCTCTTGTATTAAGCTGGAGAGGGACTGTTTGTCTGGATGTGTAGTGATAGAACAAGGGAAAATTATTTCATTCTAGAACAGGACAGGTTTAGATTAGACATTAAGAGAAGCTCTTCACAATGAGACTGGTGAGACACTGGAACAGTTGCTCAGAGAGGTAGTGGAGGCTCTGTTCCTGGAGACATTCAGGGTCAGGCTTGATGAGGCTCTGAGCAGCCTGATCTAGTGCAAGATGTCTCTGCTCACTGCTGAGAGGTTGAATTAGGTGACCTTTGAAGACCCCTTCCAACTCAACACATTCTGTGATTAATACTGAGAATGAGCCAGTCAGATAAACCAAATGTTGTCTTTTCCTTCTTTCTCTGTATATTCTTTGTGTATTGTGGCTCACTTACTGCTCTAGAAGTAGGTGGAAAAGGTCAGCAGAAGATGCTTTTTCTTTACTACCATACAATTGCAGAAAACTAATCAAGCAGGGCAACTGCATGGTAGTAATGTTTCTTGAGTTATCAGTGTGTTTTATTTGTGAACTTTTTAGGCTGCCTTTTAGTTAATGAGGAGGGACTCTACAAGGTTTTTTTCCCCACCTCAGCATCATTATATTTTTTCTTTCAGATACTAAACTTGCTAGCAGAGAGAGAGCCAAGTTATGTTTTAAAGCAGTGAGGTGCAAAAATTCAGAAGGTAGGTTCTCTCCAGAATATGGTAACTTTTCAAAGAAAATAATATTTGGATGCTATATGCTGAAGTTGTAACTTCTAGTCATACTGAAACAAAGTCTTCTTATCCCACAGAAAATTACACATTTGCAGACATTGTCTTTGGAAATGAACAGGTAGGTGAGCTGGCATATTTTGTCTTATGCATGGTATCCCAGTCATGTGCAAGTATCCCAGTGAAAGCTTTTTTAAAATTTAAAAAGAGTAGTGCTCCCATAGTTGGGAAATTGAGGTTTTGAATGCAAAGAACTATTGATAATCCAAGTCAGCTCTCATAAAGAGAAGGTAAAGTAGCATAGGTTAGTGAGTAGCCTGGAATTTTAACTCCACAGCTGAACTACGTTGGGGAGTGTATTGTGATGCAAACTTCTTTGGTAATGTTTTCCTTCCTTTACGACTTTTTAGAGAAGTCTTTCTAAATATTTCTCTGTTCTTTAATGAGGTGAGATGGGGAGAGGGCTCTCCCCTCTAGACAATTGCTCCAAAAGCAGATCGTTGGCTCCCTGGGTGTATTTTTCTAATGCAGCAGTTAGCAGCAGTGTACAGCATCTTCTGGAAAGGTGATAATTTCTGAAAGGGAGGAGTTGGGAAGCTGAAGTTTCTTACTTATTCTGCTGTATCTAAGTGTCATTACTGTCAGTCTTAAAACCACTGCTTCCTTATCAAGCACAAGTGATGACAAACTTGACAAAACGGCACTGTACCTCAACCTGTGCCATTTATGCGTGGGGAATATGCCATGCAATTTAATTATTTGCTATGGCTAGCAAACTGTGTTCATAACTAAGTCTGCTAATCTGAGGAAAATACCAGTAAACAGTAATGTCTTGCATGTGAGTTTCTTATGTTAGGCATTTAGCTCTTTCCACTGTACTTGGTCATTACAGTAGCCTGTCTAGCGGTAATAAACAAAGCCTTTATTTCCAAGTTTATCTGTGGTATTTAAAAATCTGTAGATTTGTTTGTTACCTTTAGATGGCTCATTAGGTAGGACTGAACTAACAGAGCAAAGCGCATGGCATCTGGTAGATTTGCAAAGAGAAGTAGAAGCAGTATGGTAGAACTGAAATACAGCAACAGTGAACTCACGTTAGAGTAACTTTTTATGTTTTTTTCTCCCCTTGCAGATAATAAGTTCAGCCAGTCCTTGTGCAGACTTTTTTTTCCAAAGCTTATCCTCTGAAATTAAAAGAATGCATGTGCAGTCTCATACTCATGCATCTCAAAGGGCTGTGAAGCAATCATTTGATGAGACTGTCAGATTGATTCAAAGATGCAGTGAAGTTGACTTGAACATTGTTGTATTGTGGAAGGTATGTATGGCCTTTGCTGTTATTTGGCAATGAAATGTGACTGTTGCAAAATATGTCATCCTGAACCTTAAGGAGCACTTATACAAACTTTACGGTTCACTTTGTCTGAGAGGAGTCAAATGAACTGAAATGGTGTCAAGAAGCCATGTCAGTCTTAATGGCTGTTACTGTAATAAGTATACTGAACTGATTTTACATTACTATGGATGCACGCAGTTCTTACAAGTTCTCCTCTTTAAAAAGAGAAAACACTGAAAACTTAAGAGATTTGCTGATGCTTGCTTTTACTGTAGGACCATAAGAATGTCCCAGTCTGCTTTGGAGAGGAGGACTTGATTTACCAGAATGCAAATATTAAGCAGTGGGAATCAGCAGTCTGAACTGCACCAGTTGTCTATGCTTTCAGACTAAGGAACAGCACATAAAATGTCCTGTTAGTATTTAGGTTTTGAATAGTACAACATCTTTCACATAAATTATTGAATAGTCAGTAGTAAAGCTTATAATAGTTTCTGGCCTGCTAATTTCTTTGTGTTTTGTAGGCATATGTTGTGGAAGACAATAAGCAGCTTATTTTGGAGGGGCAGCATCACGTTGCCCTTACTACAGTTGGGAAGGAGGCTTTTTCATTTCCTCAGAAGCAGGTAATCTACACAATTTCTTGTTTCCCAAAATAGATTTAATATGTCATCTTGTGAATAAATGGAATAACTTAAGGTGTAAAATTGAACATCAGCTATGTGTTCTTGATAAACAATTTCAACTTAACTTTGCTTTGTCATTTATGTTGAAAAAGTCTCAGGTTAAAGATGAGAAAAGCAATGCACAAGTATGCTGCTGTCCTGTTGGAACAAGCTGTTCTGTGGTATTTCATGGTAGAACTAGAAGCTTATTGATAGTACTAAGTCAAGAACAGTAAAATGATATAACTCTTTTGAGTGTTACAAAATCAATCTTGCATTCTGTTACTATGCACAACTTATAAGTGAAGAAATACTGGAGCAGTCAAATAGATACTGGAAACTCCATTGGAATTGATAAGTCAATATCATGTTATTTCACTTTGAACCTTTATAGCCTTTTTAATCACTAAGTCACATCTGTAAGAAATTGCATGTCTCCTGGCACATAAATCAGTAACAATTATGGAAGCTATAAATTTTCTGCAAAAAACATCTCTGCTAGGTTCACTTTATATGAGTAATGAAAAAGAATGTGTGAAATAAAAAAAATCTTGTTTAGTATTCTTAGCAGTACATTGCAGTTCGTTTTTGCTTTGGCACCATTCTCATTACACTCTTACCAATGTTGCAAACATCTTATAACTTCTAGTGGGCTCTTTTCAAAGTTGCAGCAAGAACTACTGCACATCAATTTTAAGAAAACTGTAGGACAAATGTGCATTTCTCTATTTTGTAATAAATGTGTGAAGTCTATGTCCATGTTGTCATCAAAGAGCAGATTTAACTTGGGTTTTAATAGCCTGTAGTC
This sequence comes from Turnix velox, assembly GCA_013400935.1. Taxonomy (NCBI): domain Eukaryota; kingdom Metazoa; phylum Chordata; class Aves; order Charadriiformes; family Turnicidae; genus Turnix; species Turnix velox. The sequence goes on along the minus strand of VZTY01002658.1, from coordinate 166,310 downwards.
TTGGAACTACTGCTGAGGATTAAGAAATACTGATATGCTTGTGTGCTACAATTTTTTTTTTTTTTTTCAATTGACATTGTATGCTGTGAGGAGAGTAGATAAATCCCTCTGGAATGGGAGATGTGGTGTAACAAACCAGGTGATTTGAGACTTGCAGCCATTTACTGAATTCACTCCACAAATAGGATTAGATGAGAGTAGGTAGAGAAAAAAATTAAAATGTTAAGGACTGCGTAAGGACTTTGAATTATCTTGTTCTTGCATTGAAGTTACACAGGCACTAAAAAGCCGAGGGAAAGAAAATCAATCCCAAATGTAACTTCTAACATAACACTTCCAGTATAAAATTGAAAGTTCTGATGGAATATTCTAATACTGATTTATGAGACAATTTGTTCTCCAAGTCATGAACAGTTAGAATCTCTAGTCTGTTTCTGATTGTCTTGGGCTGACAATATGGAAGTTAATTGTTTTTTATCCTCTAGTCAGCAGAGGGAGATGGAGATACATGCTTTTTACCAACACATGCTGGTTACTAGTCCTTACATGGTAAAGGGCAGCTCAGATCTGAAAAAATGGATTTATTTGGAGATTCTGAGCAGAATGTCATTTAGGATGCAAGAGTCTGTTCTATTTGTTGTTTTTCAGTGATTTTTTTTTTTCTCTTGACTTGGGCTGCTTCTGCTTCCTGCTCTTGCCACCAGAAAAGCAGCCTGGCAATACAACCAACCACAACCAAGAACAGCCTCATGGTAATCATGGAGAAAACAAACAAACTTTTCTGTACTCCCTTTATTTTTTAATACCCTCTGAGGAATGACTTGGTCTCAACTAAATTAATCAAATTGGTCTTGAGGAAATGAAGACATTTGCTTTGTCTTTTTTAAATTATACTGGTTGACTGCTGCTGCTTTGACTATAGAATACTCTGGTGAATTCTTTGTCAGCTTTTAAGGATTTAGTTTGGATTTATAGAGGCTTCTAGAGCTGTTCAGGGAAATGGAGCTGCAGGAAAGCAATGTTGCAGAAGAGAAGCCAGTCTGAATTAGTTACTGGATGTAGTTGTCAACTAATTGCATTTTGATGTTCTAGAAGTTTGGAAATCATAGCATATAAAATGTTGAACAGACAACATGGACTCTGTTAAAGCATTTCATTGTTTCTTAGAGGAAACTTTTCGAAAAATATGGAAAATAATTATCTTTTGTCTCTCTTGTGTTTTTTGCAAAAATAGCAGTTTGCTATTTTGATTCAGAAACACAAAAGGTTATGGACACTAGCAACAGTATGTGAAGAATAAATCACATAAGATGTTAAACTGAATTGATCAGAACATATGTGTTAGGAGTAGCTATTTGCATTCAAATAGAAAAAGCATCAGTAATAAAAATTAGCTGGATATTTGTAACTAATATTTGGGTTTTTTGATTGTGATAGACTATGGATTCTGTTTCTCTTCGGAAACCTACTTTCAGGAATCAAGTTGCATTAACTGAAGACCACAATGTGATTGCACCTGAAACACAGCTATTTTTCTTTTGTTCTTAGCTTCTCCACCTGAACTTTGCAAAAGGATTAACTTTTGATAGTTTAAATATCCATTCATTCAGGGCTGTTGATCAGTATTTCTTATTGCTGTCTTTCTAGTTGAGTGAATTCAGCCTAAAAGTTTAAAAAGAGAAAGCACAGTGGGATAGAGGTAGTAGTGGTGGACTTGGGGCATAGTGGGATATAAGTAGTAGTGGTGGACTGGGGCATTTGCCACACTTCTGTCTGGCAGACCCTTTGTGTAGATGGGTGGGAAGCAATCTAGTAGGTTGTTTGGAATAGTGCATGAAGCACATTAGCATGTGAATATGAACTTGATTTGGCTGAACTCTAGATGAGTCAAAGTGTCTGTGAGTGTGTTTTAGGTCAGAGACTGTCACTGTGTACAGCATCATATTCTTATTGTGATATGAATACCTGCCAGGCAGAATTAATCTAGGACTGTGTCGGTGCTGCTCGTTCAGTTCTGTGGATTAGACCAGTGCTTGGACAAAGTAAAATCCATAAATGAATTTAGTATGACTACAGGTTTTTTGGCAGTGTTGCATTTCAGAGATGATAATTTTTGGTAGTACTGCTTGTTAATGTAGGTGCAGCTCCAGTAAGACAGCAGTAATATTATTGTAAGTAGGAATTTTAAAAGGGAGGAGAGAGTAGGATTTAAATAACTTTATTTTTTCTAATAGTGAATTACTGAAACATGACATCTGGTGGTAATTTCGCTTTTTTATACGGTATTTGGGGAAAGAGTACTTGAATCAAGCATAGGTTTCTGGAGCAGACTTAACACTTAGAATCATAGAATAGTTCAGGTTGGAAGGCTCCTTAAAGATCATCGAGTTCCAACCCCCCTGCCATAGGCAGGGACACCTCCCACTAGATCAGGCTGCTCAGTGCCATGTCCAGCCTGGTCTTGAACACCTCCAGAGAGGGGGCGTCCACAACCTCTCTGGGCAACTTGTTCCAGTGTTTCACCACCCTCACTGACTTCATTTAAACAGAATTGGGGAGGAGGAAGCAAAATTCTTTGAGTAAGCATCAAGTGCTGAAGTATGCATTTTTCACTCTTCTGTATGAATTAATGTACCAGATACTGTACTGATTAGGAGGATTGGCTTATGTTGCTGTCATGAATGAAATGTTCCAAATAACCGCAAACCTCAATCTTCTGCTTTGCCCATTAATGGACTGCAAAGCTGATGTTAATTTTTATGCTTTCAAATGTGTCATTACTGCTGTCTTAGTGAACAGTATTTCACTAAGTCATCATTTCTATAGTTAGGGGCAGAACAAACACAGATGAAGAACATGGTAAAGGAAACCAAATTTAAAATGAGGTTTTAAAATAGTAGTTCTCCGTTCTAAAATGTGAAAGGGGTGAAGACACATCACTTAAAATCTGTTTGTCATATAGTCTGCTTTTACTTAATCTTGGGGACTCTAGAACAATTCTTTCTTCTATGCTGTTCATATTTGTCCTTCATACTTGACTGACGAGCATGTTAATAATCCTTCTGGCTATGTGCAACTTGTGATTTATGGGATAGATGTGTTGAATTTCCATACCACTTGAAAATAAAGTTGTGGCATTTAATTTTTCATCTTGCATTCAAGAGCACGTGACCAGTCAGTGTTGAAGCTGAGAAGTTCAAGCTGTCTAAAATTATGTAGGAAGAACCCCTTAAAAATTATTGTATGTAAAGATACTATCACTTCCATCTATCTGATAGAAAGGAAGAACATTTCAGTTTGAATGTGTGTTCTGAAAAATCGAGTAATTTGTTGCAGGCAGACCTGTCTAACTTGTATTAGAAATGCAAAAGATGCTTTGAATGATGTTTTGACTTTTGAAACTTAATACAGTTACAGGAGGTGCCCAAAACCAGTGTGAATGGCTAATATGCTATTTCAGGAGTGTAAGTAGGGGTAGTGTGTGAATGTCTGCCTAATTTGAAACAGCGGGCTCTAAAGATCCAAGCTTTTTTACAACTACACTACTACTAAGTGAAGATTCTGATATTATTCTACTCGGAACATAAGCTTGTATGAACTTTGTGATCTATTTGTTTGAAGCTGGTGTCTGTGAATGGCTGTGGGGAGCAAGAAGTTTTCTAAAAATAGAAACAACTCTTAACACAAATTATACAATGTGTAGCTCTTGGAAAGTAGGTGTCAGAGTAGTGTGGTTTTGGTACTAAAATGCTGCTCTGAAATTTAAAACAACAACTCTCAGTGTGCAAAATTCTTTGAAGGCTATTCCAGTCAAACTTATCTATATATATATATGTATATATATGTGTGTGTGTATATATATGTATGTATGTATAGATGAGAACTTCAAATTGCACCTTGAGTTTTTCATTAAAGGGATCATCCTGCTTGTATGTGATCTTTGCTGTGTGCTGGAGCCTGTGGCACTCTGGAGGCTTTGTAAGGAGCTATAATGGGTTAACAAGCAGACTTCAGGTGTCAGACTTTTGTTATCGCCTTTAAAGGCAACACTCCCTTTGGACTGGAATTCTAAGAATTCAGCTACAAAATACTACCTCCTTATTTCTCACTTTGTTTTGTTGCTTTGTTTTTGGTTTTGTGTTGGTTTTTTTTGTTTGTTTTTTCTTTTTTTTCTGTTGCTGTTAATTCTTTGTTTCTAAGTGCAAATAATCTAAAGACTTGAGGCTGAAGGGATGGTATAGACACTTTTGAAACCTTGATCCAATTTCCCAAGCTCCATATTTTGTGTCCTTAAACTTAGCATTTCTTCTTAGCTGTGTTTAAGTGGCTTCCTGACCTGTATGCAGAACTTCATTTGGCAGCTCTTAATTCTTAGGTAACTCAGAATTATGTACTGGATGTCAAGTCAGCCTCCAGCTGAACTTGGAGAGACAGACATCTTTTCTGATTCTGATGCTCTCACACTGACTGGAATTGAAGTTTATCTCTGTGGCGGTAAATAGGTTATCCTGCTTTCCAGTCCTTCAACATAGGTTTCCAGTCCTTCAGTACTAGAACTGAAGTTTTAAAATACAAATGGCACTCTAGTACATTTCACCAGTGAATGTTCCTGCTGCATTTCATTATGTTCTTGTCTATATATAGAGATAAACCTTTTTTATTTGTCTTTTGTAGGGTTTTAAAAAAATACTCGGGAATTCTGATTGGGAAGACTTGGAACAGGTAATTGACTTCTAAGGCGAGCTAGGATGTGTGCTTTTGTGAAAGTTGGTTTTCACTAGTAGCTATGAAACCCATTTCAAAAGAAGGTATGGATGGGATAAGTTATACGAGTTCCTCATCTAGCAGACACAATGCAAAATACATTGGGATAAAAGCAGTAAGCATCGTGATTCTGTAGACTTACTTCCTTGGAGTTATAGTTCATGATGGAAGATTGTAGTTCCAGTGATTGGATTGCTTGTATTGCATTGTGCAGTGCCTTCTGTCAATGTCATTCTGAATCTGTATTTCAGGAATTACCAGAAACGGCTCTCTTAAAGTTTTTTCGAACAGAAAACACACCAGTACCTGCAAGACCAACACCAGAACAGCTTTCTAGTCTTATCAAGACAAGTCTTCATTATCCAGAGTCTTTCAGTCATTCCTTTAATCAAAAAAGGTTAGTGTAATATTTTCTGTACAAACATTTGAAATCCTGTTAACCTGATGTAAATCCTCTTGAGTAGTGCTATGTATGGGTTATGATACAAAAGTTTGGTATGGAAAGGATGAAATCTTGCTCAATTCTTAAACTCTCTGCTTCAGAATTTTATATAGGTGAAATGGAAGTCTCATGTAGAGAAACGGACTGTAATACCACAGCTCCCAGTTTTAATATTAACTTGCTGTTAAACTTCATGTGAAAGAGAAGTAAATAGTCTGACTTTGTTTGGTGTCAGTATGACTGAGCAGTCAGAAAGCAAGAGGTAGTTTTAAGTCAAAAGAACTGTCTTGTATACATAGAGCTGTTTCAGCTGCAGGACTCTACCTGCCTGTAAATATTTTGATCTTTCTTGCTGCATGGCTCATTATTTCTAAAAACAGTCCTACTAACTGTAAACAAGCTGAATATCAGCTAACTGTATTATTTTTATTCAGGATAAAAGCTTAAATTAACACTAAATGTGTACGTGCTGTTTTAGGAACTTTAGTCAAGTCCTCTACAGAAGACAGTGCAGAAGGAAAGTATCTATACAAAAATGTACTGAACAGCAGTTCAGAGAATAGCCTTCTGGACCACGTTATGACATTCTGAAATGTCTCTTGTCAAAGCAGTAGATTACCTGTGAAATAAAGTGATATTTATGCTTTTGCTAGCCTTTCTTGATTGGACAAAGGAAGGCTGTAACTTCCTTGGCTCAGTTAAGCCTCAACTTAATAGCTTTGATTTGAAGTAATTCTAGCCAATAAAAGTTATTGTGTATTGCAGTGCACGCTGACTGTTGCATACTAAGCAACTATATGTTAATTTTATATTACTCATTATGTTTTAATTATTTAAATTGTCTTTTAATTACGACTATCTAGAGTCAGACACTCTTCCTTTACTGTGGAATTGTTTCTTTTTGCAGCCTCTGTTTGGTACCTGTCACTCTCCTACTTTCCAATTGCTCCCAGGCTGTTGTAGATGTGATGATTGATTTGCGGCATAAAACAACAAGGTAATGTTTGAATGTTAATAAACCAGTATTTTCTTTAAGTGCTTCTTAGTTTTGGGGAGTCTTTTAATGTTTTATATTTATTAAAGATTCTATAGTACCATTTTTTAAAAGTAGTTTCTTTGAAAGAATGGAAGGTGATTGACTCTATACAGTCAAATGGGAGTCTTCTGTCAGTGCCCAGATGTTACTGTGATTCTGACTGTTGGTAAGATGGGACCTTGAGTTGTGAGTTTTGAGTAGTTCAACTCTGCTGATCTCTTCTAAGGAAATAGAAAAGCTTTTGAGCTTCAGCAACCTTTATTGAGCATATATGGTTGGGTTTTAATTTTTTAGAATTGGTAATTTGTGGAGAACAAAAGCACAGGAATTTGTAGAAAAGCACAGAACCTACTGAACACAAGTTCAGAAATGGGACAGAATATTCCAGTCTAGTTTACTTATCAATTAAGATTAGGAAGGTATTCAGTGATCTGATGGTTTTTTCACCAGATGTTTTGTAACAGCATTAAAATATGTGTCTTTGGAAGGATATTGTAGTCATGTGCTCTGAAATGCCTTAAAAGCAGACAAAGAAATAGCTCTTCCCCAGCTTGAGTATGTGCTGGTTTAACCACATGTTGGTTACCATGTTGGTTATTTCTGTGTGACACATGGCCTGAATTTAACTTTCGCTCCTGGGACAGGCCTAAGAATGCTTCATGTAGGAAATCTTGAACCTGTGACAGTTTTACTACGACTACTGTTAGTGTTGTGTGCCTTTTCTATAGAAAGCTGGGAATACACTTGAATTCATCCCAAGTGTGTGTATAAGTGATGTTCTCTATATAGTATACAGTGTATTAGGAACCAGTGAAGTATGGTAAGGATTTATACTGAGCCAAGGAGAGTGCCCTTGTAAAGAGTGTGATGTCAGAACACTGAGATGTATTTGGTAATAAGTAAGGACTTTGAGTTAAATTTAGATGATGGGTAGATGCATCAGGACACCCCAGAGTACTTTCAGGTACTGCCTCAGAGTGTGTGTGTTTGTGGGGATGTGGATGTGTGTGGATGCAATAGGAAAGAGGACATACAAACATGACTCTTTGAAACTGCATTTAGTATCTCAATAAAATGTCAAGCACAGCTCTGTTTATACCTATGATCACAACTGTTAGCCTTTTGATGGGTATCATAGAATGGTTTGGGTTGGAAGGCAACTTTAAAGGTCAAGTTCCAATCCTCGTGCCATAGTCAGGGACACCTCCCACTAAATCAGGCTGCTCAGTGCCTTATCCACCCTAGCCTTAAACACCTCTAAGAGAGGGGAAAGCTTAATCACTTGAAGATAAGGGGCATGGGTGAAACAAAGGATGATGCATTTGGGGAAGGTGGTGGCTTAAGTGAAATTATTGTAGACAAGCAGTCAAAAAGACCAGGCAACTTCCAAGACATCAGGGCCACGTGGTAGTGGGCATGCCTGCATCCAGAGACTGCCAGAGTAGTAACTTAAGTTCCCAACTCTTTAGTCGTGGCAGTAAGTGTTAAGAAAGTACAGACAGGTGTATCTTTTGTATTGAACTGGTAATGGATGCACAGCACATTCTGATAACTTGGCAAGACTGGAGGGCATTATGTAAGCTGGAAATACATACTTCGAATGCAAAGAAATAACATTTGTTATCTTCTCTTTCAGCCCAGAGGCATTAGAAATCCATGGGACTTTTACCTGGCTTGGGCAAACACAGTACAAACTTCAACTAAAAAGCCAGGAGGTCTACAGCTTGCAGCTGAAAGCTTGCTTCGTTCATACAGGAGTCTATAACCTTGGAACCCCCAGAGTATTTGCCAAGCTGGCAGACCAAGTTACTTTATTTGAAACGAGTCAACAGAACTCCATGCCTGCACTGATTATAATCAATAATATCTGACCACTTCCTGGGGGGAAAAAAAATCACACTAAAAAACCAAAATAAATGGGATTCTTTTCTTATATTGCTGGTTGACATATTGCTGCAATTTTTGGAAATAGCACCTCAGACATCTAACTTGTTACTAAGGATTGTGTAGGAAGGAAAATAGCAAAATATTCAGACGACATGTCAATTTTGTTTCTCAATGCAACGCACGTTGGACTGAAATACATCTATCCTTTTATAATATTTCTTCTCTGGTAATTAAGATATTCATAACACAAAATAGACTAACTCCAGATTGGAACATATTTGTATGTCTTATGCCCTGTCAAAAATGCGGCTTGGCTGCTGTTACAACTTCCAGCATGATGTGTTTAATATTTGTGGCTGTATTAGGATATGGTTCAGGAAGAAACCTTCGTTGGCTTTTTCCTGTCTGAAGCCATTAGTCATGATAAATCCCAACCTTACCGTGAAGGTCAATAAGGTCTCTCAAATCCATTTTTGTTTCTCAGTTCTTTAGTTTAAAATTTGTTTTGAGGTTTCATGTTTATGAAAACCAGTGACATTTTGAGGTTTACATAGAAGTCCCACCTAAGGTGTTTAAAAAAAAAAAAATTTCTTAACCGGTTTGAGTATTTTCATTCATCTCAATGCAGAATGCACTATTTCACAACCATGAGATTGTCCTTCAAATTGTCACTTACTTTATTATGTAACTATAATGATTGATCTGTTTTAAAAAAAATCTACTCAAGATTTTCAAGAAATGTATTATATTTATAACAAATGTACTGTAAATAGAATAAAACATACACCATATTCACTGTACAGACTTGTGACCCTTCTTCCTTTTCATAAGGCTGCAGCAATGTACAGGTGCTGACACTGTGTGTTCTGTATTTATGGCCCTCTATGCCCAGGTGTCATTCATGTCCTGCTTTGGTGTACATCAAAACTTGTAGTGGCCACTATGTGTGCCTTTTGAGTTCTTATCCAGTGATTCCAACTCAAAACTCAGCTTTTTATAAGATCTCAGTGACTTGCTATGTGTTAGGGGTTTTTTTTGTGGATAACAGCTGTTGAAAGGCTGCATGAAGCAATCTGGTACAGCAAAACCAGCAATGACCTGGAAGTTCCAGTTTATGATGGGAAGAATGAGCACCTCAATAGACCTTATCTTCTGCCAGTTTTGCTTGAAGCCAAAGGAATTTTCTTAATATTACAAAATTTGCTTATGAAACAGTTAATCTGCTTTCAGATGCATGTGTTTTCACAAAGGGCTCCCATTTCCATTCATTCAATGCTATGGTGTTACTGTCTCTAGCACTTAAATCTTCCTTAAAAGCCTTAGAACCCATTCACAGCACAATGGTGTCTTTTCATAGTCAAACTTAATATGATTGTGGATCCTGTTGATGCATCAGTAGAGTACTTGAGTGGTACCTAACAATGAATATGCATTTTCAGAGGTTGAGTTGTTCTTTTTCCACTGGGTGGATTAGACAGACTAATCTTCCTAAATGGTTCCTGACTTTGTGGCCTTAAGCTGTCACCAGTCTTCTTTTGGGGAAAGAAGTATCGTTGCCACTCAGCTACCCAGCTGTAAGCCACAATATTCCATGTCATAGTTGATGACTTCAACACTTCAAATACTTGAGTGGCACAAGTCATTCTATTCATAGAATGGTTTGGGTTGGAAGTGACCTTAAAGATTATCTAGTTCTGAATCCCTTGCCATGGGGGTTCACTAGACCAGGTTGCTCAATGTCTCATGATAGAAGTAATTTCCACAAGAGGTCTACTTGCATTTCAGCCTGTCAGAAGAAACTGGTAGAGAGGTGTTATCTCCTGTAATTTGACAGTTGCACTTCTGTGAAGAGCTGACTTGACTAAGTGCAAGAACTACTAGGCTATCCTGGTATGTTACTTGTAGGTTACTTAGGTTAGTTAAACTTTAAGTAAGCCAACACTGGCCGTGTCTGTCAGTTGCTCCTCTAGCAAAGAAGTCCATTTATGAGATTGAGAGATGCAGTTGGCATCATGCATGGTCAAAAGATAATTTTCAAAGGGAAAAATTTGACAGGGACATGCTCCTGAAAACTAGCATTTTCCCATAACTCAAAACCTGGCACCCAAGGATTTTACTAATATCCTAGGAAAGGAGATTTGTGAAGTAATATTTGATCTGTAAATTGTCCTGCTGTATATCTTTTCTGACAGAAAGTGTGAATTGAATGTGTTATGGCTGATTGCATAACTGAAGTGACTTCTTGTTGCTGCTTCATGAGTGATCTCTTTGTCACCTCCTGTTATCTTTTCCACAATTCTGATGTGCTTTGCAGGTGGGCAGGACACTGCAACAAGTGCAGTCAGGGGAGCTTCATTGATTCAAGTGATTAGGGTTGTCAGGGATGTCTACAGTGACAGCAGGTACCTCATCACAGAAATCACTGTCTGGCAATAAATGTATCTTCTTCAGAACTATGTGCAAGATGTATTCATGTATATAAGTCAGTTCCACTGAAAGCCAGCATATGGGGATTGTTCACTTCTGTGGGAGTGGACCTTTTGCCTGACTTGGGTACAAATAATGGTCTACAAAGTCAAACTTCCATACATGCCAGTGTAATACATACTGTGCAAGAAATCTCCTGTGAGGGTGTCCCCACTGCAGGATGGCTGAGATCTCCAGGTTACTAACTGCAAATTGAGCCTGCATTTGTTGAAGTTCCACAGCCAAGTAGAATTGTTAATCTCAGGGCTGAGGAAGGTCTGTCTTAAAACAACTTCCTTTTTATTTTTTAAAATCTTTGCTCTTGTCTCCAGCAATGTGCACTCCACTGGTGACCTGGCTGATGCTGCTTTAGAGGAGCTGCCTGTCCTGGGTTGAGCCTGCAACCTGGGAGCACTAACAGCCAGAGGTAAGAAACTGCTGTTGGGGAAGGTAGTGCTCTGAAAGGTCTCTGAGGGCATGGCAGTCACTTCTACCACAATCAGGCCAGATACAAGCAAAGTATCCATGATCCAGAGGATGATGAAATTCCTCAAGGCTAGATTCTGGATACTGCAAAGCTTAACAGCACCTTTGGGCATCAGGGAGAAGGCAGTGGATCTAGGGCTAGATCTACAGCCCTTTTCAGTACCATTGGACCTGAAACTGGCCCCTACCACTGTCCCTGCCCCATCCTTTCAGTTTCTGTTGGTCCGGAGTCTGTCAAAGCATAGGAGGTGAAAATGTAGACTGTGAGTAGCACTCCTCGCTTTCTTGTACTGGTCTCAATGCACGTACAGATGTATCCTGTTCTGAGAAAGGAAGATGTGGCTAACAGGGCACGTGACATTGCAAGCAAAATAATGCCCAGCTGAGCTCCTTGCACTGGTCCAGCAATGGTTTTCCAAGAGTTTGGTCAGAAAGGATGTGATCACATGGGACCCCACATGTTGATACTCTTGAAATCCATGTAGATCGACTTTGCATCAAAACCTTGTCCCTGTCCATGATGATGATATCGACAATAATGGCTTCCTTGACCTCTAAACCCTCTGGGGAGCTTTAGTGGTGAGTAGTGAGTAGCTCTTGGAAGCCTCCTGGTTGATGAAAACCATCTTTTCTGGAGCTGTGACTGCCTCTTGGCTTTTCCCAGACAGTGTTGTGCCCCTCACAGGGACCCTGCAGTAGCTGATGTAGTCCCTCTTGCTCGCTTTGCAGGCAAAATGCATCAAGTGTGCTAGTTGTGCATGGCTGTCCCTGTGAACTACCCCAGTGGTGCCACAAGTAGAGCCACAGATGCAGCTTGGCCACCAGCACCTGACATGTTGGAGGTGCCACGTCTCTGGGGGCTAAGGACCCACTGTGGCAGTTGGGGTGAGATTAAGGCAGCCCCAGAAGAGGCCACATAGTGGTTAGCCCACTCCCTCCAGTTTGAGGGAACAGAGAGACACACCATCTGTCACCAGTCTGTCTTTTGGCCACGTCTAATGTCTGGGTAGATAAAGGAACAGTTTCAGGTTAGAGACCTGCATGTTTAGATAGTAATTCTATCCTGATTTTCAAAGGGGGAGCAGAATGGCCCACAACTACAGTGTTTTACTGGATCTTATGATGCTCCCAGCTCTTCTTCATCCTCCTTTGAGTTTATGAATAGTTACTGTGGAGGGTATTGGTAGGGTGGGATGTCCCTCTGTCACATTCTCTTCCTTCCAGCAGTGCCAGGTCAGTACTGAGGCAGGAGAGGGGAAAGGGGCAACATCCTTCAACCCCATGGATGTGCCAGATGTGCACTGTACATCTCTTCAATTGTGTGGTATTTTTCCCATGTAATATCAAGAAATGAGATTAGTGGTTCTGTTACTACTAACTTTCGTGTTACTACTCTCTTTGTTTTTTATGGGAGTAGAAAGTTGGAAGATTGCTTGAATCTGCTATTGCCTACTGTATTCACTGAGCATTTTAGCTTTGTAAGATTTATCTTTAGTATCGAATTCTTGTCTTGTTTGCCACAGGAAATACACAGGAATTGTATTGCTGAATATAGGTGACTGCTCTGAGTCTGTAGTGAAATTAAATGAGTTGAGTACTGCTGCCATCTAGTGCTTTCTGCTTCTAAGAGTCAGTTTTGTCTCATCTTTAGTTCTTCCTTCTCAGATTCAGATACCTGAGGTGTCAGGAGGTTCAAGACAGCTGCAGGCAGCACTAGTCTCTCAGTCAGCTTCTGTGTGTGAGACAACTGGAGAAGCTGCCTGACGGAGTGAACAGGAGGTCATTCTCCTGGGGAGACAATGGGTTCTTGAGGTTCATCAAGAGACCTGTTCTGCATGTATGTCTGGATACAAAGGAACTAGAGACAAGAAGATCAAAGGGTCAGTTGCTCTGTAGACCAGGTGTCTAAGGCCAGTTACTGCAGGGCCCCACAAAGTGTGTGAGAATCTGTATATGTGTTGGTGAGAGGAAGAGGACTTCTGTGTACCAGCAGCAAGAGTAGGGCTGTAGGCAATGGGTGCTAGCATGTCTAGTTGTCTGCAGCTGTGAGGAGACTAAGGATCCAGGGCCAGCTAGTGGGTAAATCTAGTGTTTAAAGGCACTTGTGGTAATTGTAGTGTCCCGCCAAGCATATGTGATAGTTGGGAGACAGTGGTTCTGCAAGTGGAGCTGGTCTGTCACCTTCAGGGCTAGTAACAGCTTTTGTGTCAGCAGCTGGGGGCTCTTGGGATCCAGGGACCAACCACTGGGTATCCTGAATATTTGAGGCCAGCTGCTGAAGGGGCACACAATATATGTGTTTCCCACTGCAAACCTTCACACTGGTCAGTCACTTCTGTTGTGTGAATGCTGTTTTCTTTCTGTATATCTCTGTAGCTGGCCATGTGTCTTGTGTTATATGCATGTGTCCCCCTGTATGCCTATTGGGAAAACATGCTCACTGTCAGTCCTGACTGAAGCCAAGAACAGCAGTAGCCTTGCCTTCTCCAGGGTGGATTCAGCAGCTCCTACAACCCTTTCAGTATCATTCAAGACATCAGGTTAAAGAGGACAATGTGTGTTTGTATTTGTGGAATTCAGAGAGAGCTCAGCTCTATAACCAGAGACCTATCTTCAAGCACTCAAGATCTTTCTCCCCTACTAAGTCCTCACAAGACAAATATTAGAATTACCCTTCTCATCATAGACAAATACTGTTGGTTCTAAGGATTCAAAACTTGAGGCTAACAAAGGAAAAGAGACCTAATCCACTTTCAGTTTTGGCCATGAGTAGATTTTGCTGAGATAGATGTTCTCTAGTGACCCGTGCCTTAAAACATCAGCTTCTCTGAAATGAAGATTGTGTTTCTTGATTAATATGCTTTTAAAAAGTGAAGTTGTAGCTGTGTTTGGTAAATAACCTCAGAGTCCTCCTAGAGCTATTGGTCTTCCCTCAGGACAAGATACATTAGAATGTTCCTTAAATTAGGTCTATAAGTACAATTTCTCACTGTTCAGAAGATGTTATTAGTGTTAGGAAGTGATACTATTTTTTGAATGTACTTTTGAAATAGAATTTTACTGAGTTCAGAAGCACAATACAGAGGTTCAAAGTAACTTGTTCTTTTGGCAGTTACTCCTATGTGTGTTGTTCCAGAAGAAACACAAAAAGTGCCAATATAAAAATAGAAGAATTTTCACTGTTAGCATTTGGATTTGTTGACAGAGTTCTTGTTCAGTAGACATGATGCTCAGTTACTTGGCTTTTCTACATCCCACTGCATAGGCTGTAGTTTGAGTCACTATAATATAGATTACTTTTTCCATATCTAACACAAAGCTACTATGCATAATACAGAAGATAAAAAAGTAAGTAGAATCAATGGGCTTAAGTTATGAGATGCACTCTGTCAAAACACTACTGTTAGTAAAAAATACCAGTGTCTCAAGGGGGAGGACAGTGTATAAATAGCATGATAATTTAAAAAATAATAATTCTATTTGCTTTTATTATTTAGATGTGAAGTTATAATACCTAGATAGTGCATGGAAACTTTCTTACTGATCAAAAGTAAGCTTTCCCTCTACTGACAAAAGCACAAAAGCAATATTTCTGTTATTACTCAGTTGCAAAATGTATGACTGACTTAACAAGAGCTGTCACCCTGCCAGGGAGACTGCTTGGAGGAGAATGGGATCTCATATGGTAAACTGTGGCCATACTCTGATTAATGGGGATAGAATTTATCTTCAGCTTTGTTTCCAGATAGTCACTAAATAAAAACCCAGGCTTTACTCAGAAGATTTCATTTTTAATCTCATCTTTTAATTTGACACCTACCATGATATAGAGCTGTGTACATTCAAGTGTCATCCAGCTCAGGCTTCAAGACAAGTCTCTGTTGCAGTGGATAAAGCAGAGTGACACATTCTTTTTCTCTTATTCCAGTGAGGTAAAGAATAATTTCTGAGTATATTAAAAGTATAAAGATGTTTGCAGTAATGGAAATCCATGAAGGAAAATACAACCTTTCTTCATATGCACATTGCCATTATTTCAGTCCCTTGAAATCTTAATGTTTACTGTCTTTTCAAAATTACCCTTGAGTAATTTCATGGGCAAAATTACTTCCATAGAGTAAAATCAAGACTGGATCATAAGATAATAATTTTCTCAACACTTCTGCTTTTAAATCCATGAATGATGATTAAACATATGCCAGGATTGTATGATTTCCTGATCCCATTTAAATAAAGATTTATTTACTATGTATTTCTATCAGTTTACAGGGGTAAACCATTAATTTGTAAAATGTCACTCAGCTAATGAGTCCTGCTAATTGCTTCAGTGGTAGCTGGGAAAGTGAAAAATTAACATGTTTTAAAAAATGCTGTTTATAGACTTTAGCAGTGTATAAATCAATTCAGCTAATGCTTGCATATACTGTTCCTTTGAGTTTTCCTCTTTTTGAGTTAGAATAGATGTACTGCTCTTCTCCTGATAACTGAGGATTAGTTCCTTACCCTGTTTTCTTCCAGGATGGTAGAAATTCTGCTCAAAACCTCCCCAGATTTTTAACTGTAGATTTTTAGTTGATGAAAGAAATAACTTAGCAGTAGTTTTTAAAGATGTGCCTTGTTAGCCCCAGCTGTTTTCAAGCCCTAGGATGATGGAGGTATTTCTGTATGTTGAGGAGGTTGCAGAGAAAGTAACAGACCTTCTGATCAAGAAAGTAAAAATTTCTCAAAATTCACAGGCAAAATATTTCATCCTTGTGCAGAAACTATCAGACAATATGCCAAACTTTAACCCTGATCTTTTTTTGGATGCTACTGCCATGGCCAAGCCAGAGGGAATGACAAGAGCATACATAGGACATGGGCTCCACTTCTTTTTGTTGCTAATGCCTAGGATGATGTTAATGTAGTTTGCCATTGCAGTTAAAACCTGTGTTTCTTGGACTCAGGTGCTTTTTGAGACTCTCAGCTTTTTGTAATAAGCACTGCTAGCTCTCATGATGTCAAAGAAACATCTGAAAATGGGATCCGAGAGTGCCAAAATCTCAGTCATTATCTCTGTCATAATCTTGACATGAGTTTAAAAATATAATTAAAAAAAAAAGAAAAACACTTCCTTATAGAAATGCCATGGGCAGCCGAAGTGAGCTGCTGGAGAAAGGAAAGGCAGTGTGGCTGCTCAGAGCACTTCTGGCTATGTCTGGGAGAAGCAGTGGGAGGTCTATGAGGAAAGACGACACCAGAAAGCTTTCTGCTGTGACAGAACTAATTGAATGCATCAGTTGAGTGAAGGGGATAAGGCTCGGGAATCACAGATGATACCATTTTTATTCTTAACATCTGTCCTTAGGAATCACAATTTTTATTCTACAGAGAACTGAGGGCAGATGCTACTGCCTTCGAGGTTCTGTTCCTAGCTGGTTTTCAAATCCACTCTCTTCATCTGTAGGTAAAATGAGCCCTTAACATTCTGGCTGAAATGTATCTTCACTACATTAGAACCACTATTGAACTCTATAGAATAATAAAATGGTTTGAATTGGAAATGAGCTCAAAGATAATCTGATTCCAACTGCCCTGCCATAGGTAGGAACATCTCCCACTAGACCAGGTTGCTCAAAGACCTGTTCAACTGGGAACCAGGCCCTGAACACTTCCTGAGATGGGGGAATGCAACACAGTGAAGCAGCTTTTTCATGACTGCCCCTTATTTCTGCTAATTTCTGGCACTCTAAGTGAGGAAGATGGCAACACAGTGGAGGTTTCTGTTACCTACCTGCCGTTCCACTGTCATCCTAATGCAAACAATCTCATTGGACTTGTGTAACAATGGCATAATGGTTGATGGATAATTGCAGAACTATTTAAAATTGTGGCTCACCATGGCTGTCCTACAGAAGTAAAATGAAGTTAGCAAAACATTCAAAGTATTGCTGAGGAACTATCTGCACTGTGGCAGAGTAAGATAAAAAATGATCATAGAATCATAGAATAGTTTGGGTTGGAAGGGACCTCAAAGATCATCGAGTTCCAACCCCCCTGCCATAGGCAGGGACACCTCCCACTAGACCAGGCTGCCCAGTGCCCTGTCCAGCCTAGTCTTGAACACCTCCAGAGAGGGGGCATCCACAACCTC
>VZTY01002658.1:49620-147899 GCA_013400935.1 Turnix velox | reverse complement strand
GAACCTGCTCTTCACACACAGTGGGTTGATCTTGCTTCCCCGGTATACAGCCACATTCTTCAAGACTTCAGTTGTGGAATCAGAGGCCGTACCAGTGAAGACTGAGGCAAAGAAGTTGTTGAGTACCACTGCCTTCTCCAAATCCCCTGTGACCAGCTCTCCAGTTTCTTTATGGAAAGGGCCCACATCTTCCCTAGTCTTCCTCTTTTCATTGACATATTTGTAAAGGTTTTTTCTTGTTACCCTTTATGTCCCTGGCCAGCTTTAATTCCACCTCCACTTTAGCTTTCCTAATCATGAGGATTTCCTAATCATGAGGATTTCCTTTTTTTCTTCAATTGTTGCTATTTTGTATGTATAAAGTTCTGCTTAGATTAAGATCCAATATCAGGAAAGTGTATGTGAAACAAGTTAAGAAATTGTTAGATGTTGAAGTCCTCATGAAAACTGAGGGAAGATGTAACACTTCCTTGTGTATATGACTGCATGTTAGACTTATTTGGTGGAAGGAAACATTTGCTGTGAGGTAAAAAGCTACAACTAAGTTTAGATTTATGAAAACTGAAATCTTTAATCTTCTTACATAACATCTTTTGTATGAAAAATACATTATTGATTGCTGTTATTTATTGTATTTAACTATATTACAACAAAACTGATTTATTTCATGACACTAGTGCTACCTTGCACAAATATTTCACTTCCCACTGGCAGAATTTTAGAATCATCTTCAGCCACAAAACTTAGCAACTTTTGATTAATTTCGACTAAATGCCCAAAGAAATTTTATGGCAATGTTTTACATCAGAAAAACGTATTTGACTGATGAAACTGCACAAAGTGCTTTGTGATCATAATCCTTTTCCTAGATTATGCTATTTAAGTTATTGCTGAATGTGATCATATTTCCAAATGATGTTGGTGCAAACTGATAGAGAATAACAGTTTTTAAAAATAACTTTTGTAGATAAAAATAATTAATTTCTTCCAGTGTGTATCTGGTGCTTTATCTTTTCAGTTGGGTGTTTTGAGGCTTTTTTCCTGCCTAGTTGTTTTTTGTATACATTAGTCCCCTCTCTTAATTTTGCAATGCCTACAAAATTTCTTTCTTCTTAAACTTATTTAGAGTACTCCAAAATCTTCAGTTTCTCAGCTGTATTTTTTAGTATCTTTTTACAATATTCCAGTCAAGAAAAGACTCGATGAGTGCTGTTGAAAATTCTACATCAAATTATTCCCCGCAGAATTTGTTGTTGAACAAAACCCTCTGCTGTGATAAGAGGCACATTTTGTTGCACTCTAAAGAATATTTAGTACTCAGAGTGGATGGGTAAGTAGCTATGGGTTCTTTCATTCCACTTCAAACAGTGCTCTACTGCAGTCTTTAAACAATAACATCTCTGTAGAAGCATACTGACCTCAGAATTAACACATTTTGAATTAATGTCTGTGACATTACTTACCTTCTTTCAAGTTTCTTGTGGGGAGTGTATCTTTGCATGTAACCCCTGATGGCCAAGGAATTAGTAGGTCTGATTTCACATTATGCTCATATGTGCACACCAAATAAAATATTTAGTTGAAAAACTATGAGAGCCTAATAAATACAGAGCACTGAGTATTTAAATACTCATTATGTGCCACCATATAATTTCATTTATCTCTGTAAACCCAGAAGTGTATTATGAGAGGGGGTAGTACCTTCAGTTAAATAGCAGGCCTAGCAAATGTGTATATTAAGGCTGCTATTTTAGCCATTTGAGTTTGCCAAGGAAAGAAGAAGAAAGCCATAGATATTCTGGCTCAAGAGTTCAGTTGTATTCAGACAATAAAGCAAAAAAAATATCCAAACCCACAGAGAATTACTTATATTTATGGTCAGGGTATTCTAGCAACTGTTGGTTTTATTCCAGATCTTTACAGACACACAGTTGTTCATTTATTATTAAATAGTGCTTATACTCTATCAATTCTGCAGAAAAATTCATATTTATCTATGTACATTTTGATTTACTTCCATCTCATCTACCTTTAATTGGCCACCTAAGTTACTAAGATATTTAACAATATATTTAGCTTACATTCCCCACAGAAATTTGCCAGTCCTTGCCTAATGATGCTATCTTTCTTTTTATGTTTGTGGTTGGAGCACAGGAAGAAAGTCTAGAAGTGATAATTCAGATCCTTGACTTTAGGATCACTGAGATGCCTCAAAGGGAAGAGTATACATTATCTTTTTTCGTTTACCCTTGAGTAATGGATTGTCATTTATTATAGCCTCTTTATTCACATCTTAAAATCATCTCTTCACATTCAAGATATCAGATATCTTCTCATTTGCTGTTCTGTAATGTCTGCAAGGAACACACAGGCATACAACAGAGGTGGAAGATGAGAAGGATAGCTGCATCAACAAGTTTTAACAGTGGAAAAATATATGGGTATTTCTCATTCTTTTGATTTCTGTTTTGTTTCATTGTTTAGGGGTTTTTTTTAAGATTCTGTTTAGATTTGAAAAACATAAATGTGTCAAATGAGAGAGATCATTCAAGGCTGTAAACCCTAATAATCTTCCTGACTTACTCCATTTTATTCTTGAATACTGCAGAGCATATGGGTAGGAGACTTTGATCCTATTAGCTCTCCATGAGTGAAGCAGAAGTCTATAAGGAAACTGAACCACAAGTTATGCCAGTGGGAAAGTCAGTTACATAAGTAATTGTCTTAGGGAAATATACTATTTATTTTACAAGGAACTAGGGTCATCCATAGCTAACTGGAAAACAAGGTTAGTCCCTTGCATCAGCTCCTGACAGATCTGCCTGGAGCATTTTTGGTCCCACATTACCTGAGGACACACAACAAATATAATCTTTTCCTTTCATCTATCAAGCATACCCAGATCCTGTCCTTTAGCATCTGATGTAGCTGTCCTGTGACATAGGCTACTCTGAAGGATCTGGTGCAGGTTCATGACCTGATTCTTTGCAGCACATCACTATTTTTTCTGTTTCCTCTTTTGCAGAAAATAGTATGTGTTTTCCTGGAACATGGAAAGAGAAATTCCAGCTAACTCCTTCTGAAGAAATTTAAGATCTGGAGGAGATTTAATGCAAGGATCTGAATATCACACAACAGCACAACACCGCCTAGTGCTGGTTTCTTTCCAGTGAGGATTAGATGACTTGGCAGATCAAATAAAGACTCCAAATAACTTGTTCCAGGCACTACAGATACTTACTCCAAATGGAAAACCTAAGAAAAACACAGCTGCCTGATTACTCTGAGGGCCTGCAGGCCACTGGCAAGCCAACATGATCTGCGTCCTTCAGTGAGTACTAGTGGCCCTGTGTTATGGATGGAGAAAAACAAGCATCAGGTTAAATAAAATGGAAAGAACTAGTCTCCAAGTGAGAGGAATTTCTTCTCATAGAATAATAGAATAGTTTGTGTTGGAAGGGACCTTAAAGATCATCAAGTTCCAACCCCCCTGCCTTAGGCAGGGACACCACCAACTAGATCAGGTTGCTCAGTTTCTTGTCCAGCCTGGCCTTAAACACCTCCAGAGAGAAGGCATCCACAACCTCTCTGGGCAACCAGTTCCAGTGTTTCACTACCCTCACCATAAAGAATCTCCTTCTTATATCTAGCCTGAATCTACCCTCTTCCAATTTACATCCATTATTTCTAGTTCTTCCATCACATATCCTATTAAAAAGTCCTACCCCAGCCTTTCTGTAGGCCCCCTTCGGATACTGATAAGCTACTATGAGTTCCCCCCTGAGCCATCTCTTCATCAAGCTGAACAACCCCAACTCCCTCAGCCTGTCTTCATAAGGTAGTTGTTCCAGCCCTTTGATCATCTTCGTGGCCCTCCTCTGGACCTGCTCCAACAGCTCAATGACCTTCTTATGTTGGGGATTCTAGAACTGCAGTTGACTGAAACT
The DNA here is from genome assembly GCA_013400935.1 of Turnix velox. Taxonomy (NCBI): domain Eukaryota; kingdom Metazoa; phylum Chordata; class Aves; order Charadriiformes; family Turnicidae; genus Turnix; species Turnix velox. Next base: position 143,952 of record VZTY01002658.1, on the reverse strand, counting down.
CAATTTAACTTTTGCCCTTGGGCCAGCTCTCATTAGGTTCAGAGCAGATGTCCATCAACACTCATTTGCTTCTCCACTACTGTCAATGCAGCACCACCACAACTGACAACTCCTGGTGCTGCATGTCTGTGCAGGAGGGCTCACTTGGCTGCCATGACAGCATCTACATATCACCAGGGTGGAGTGGCCTCTGTGTCCACTGCTGGTGGATCACAGCTACAGAGCTAGAGATTAGGGATGGTTTTTGGTTCCTTAGGAGTGAAACTAGAGCTGGTGAAAGCACCTACCTTGGAGAAAATGGTCAAGTTGAGTGCATTTTGCTAGGATGTGATCTGAATTTATTTCTCATTTTACCAGGGGAATCCTGTGTGCAGGTTCTGTCCCAAACCCTCTAAAATTTTAAAGCACTCAAACCTCCTAGAAGTTAATGACTTAGGTATGTTGAGTCTACAGAACCTTCAAAACTTTCACTTCCCACATTTCAAAAATTGCAGAGTGCATTCTTAAAGAGTTTGTGTAGATTTACTTGACTTAGAATGGAGTCTACGATACCACTCTCATGAATTCTAAATGCCCAAGGGGAGGCACCCATGAGAAATAAATGAATTTGTGTGGTGGATATCCTCTCACAGATAAAGCTAACAATTCTTAATTAAAAAAGGGGAAAGACAAACTAATAAACACACCTGTCCTGATAAGTATGAAGCCAAGGTTGCACTCAATTTAATGAAACTGCCAGATACGCAATTCCTGGGTAGTTAACAATGATGGGTCTGTGTGCTTCATAGTTTGTAAAACTGAAGTAAGATGGTAATTCTATTAGAAATTTTGTAAGTAGTATATACTGATTCTCTATTTCTCAAAATAGTGGATTAGAAATTGTCTAATGTTTAAATATCAATAGCTGGTTGGATAAAATTTGTAATTGCTTTCATTTCTAGAAAGGATTTAAAAATCACCAACTTTTTCTCTAGGTTTCTGTCCCAGAAGTTCAGGGTGTTTGCTACAGCAATATTATAGTAAAAATACATGTTCTCACAGTGTCTAATTTTAGACATTTTACTTTCAAGGAAATCACTTAAACCATGTTCAGATTATTTTTACGGCCCCCCAAATTGCATTTCAAGAAGCAAAAGCATGAAAAGATGATTAATTTTAATCAAACAATGTTTGGATGCTCTGTGTTGGTTTTTATTCACATGAAATAGCATTAATTTCAACTGAATTACTCCTGGTAGAAACCACAGTGTAGTAATCTCCTTCATTCTGTATTTTGGTAAATCCTATGTGATACAGCATCACTCTCTGCTAGAGAAACAGCATTTCTCCATGCTTGAAAGAGCAACACTGAGGTCTGCAGGTCTTTGCTGCCAAGGATACATCTTGAGAGCCCTCTTTGTCATTCCTGGAGGTGTCTTGTACCAGATGCCTGCTCTCTGCTCTGGCTGTATTCTATCTGCTCTGGCCTTGGATGCTGGCATAAATGGCTTATATTGCCTTTAGCTTCTTTTTCTAGGTACTCCAATATAACTGATTGGGATCTATGTGATAAATGAGAGCTTTAATTAAGCAAGGTTAAAAGGACTCTGCCTTGATGTTATTCAACAAGCAGAAACACCTGAACTGGTGTCACTGGAAAGGATTGAGCTGTACAGTGGTCCTGCTCCCAGTGAGCAGTTTCTGGGAGATGACCTAGTTGCTGTAACAAGTTTTTCAGTGGTTGGGTTTCTCAGAATCAGATCCCTGCCCTAAGAGAGGGAGCAGTACTGCTTTGCATCAGCTTTAAGCTGATGTTCATGGACCTTGATGCTGAAAAAGACAATCATGGGATCTTTTTAATGGTACACAGTGGCAAGTATTTCGTGGTGATCCTCACCTATGAATAGTGAGGATGGACTATTGCCATACAGATATTTTCATCTGGCCCTCCTCCATTTTATTTAGGGATGAGGAACAGTTATTCAAATAAAACTGAGCAGCCAAATTTTAGCTTGTGCCTGCTGAAGTTTTATGTGGAGAGGCAAGTAGTGACTGGTGCAGCTGCAGAGGTTGAGGGGGAAGTAGAAGTTGCAGAGATTGCCTCTCCATGGCAGAAGCAAGTATCCAATCTACCTGTTTCTACTCTGACAGATTGTGACTAGATGATCTTTCAAGGTCTCTTCCGGTCGTTGACACCCTATAATTCTGTGAAAGGGTCATTAAGGTAAGGTGAAGTAGTCTTGGAGGAACAAGAAGTCTGGAAAGGCTCTGATAATGTCTGATGTGGAGGTACAGAAATTAAATGTTTAGCAAGCTTGTATTTTATGAGAAAGAGCTAAAAGAATCCTTTGTATTCACTAGGCAAAGTTGAGAGACTGGTGACATTTAGGAGGCCAGTGGATAGAGCTGGTGAAGTCAGAACAATTTCCAGGTATGGATTAACTTTGAAAAAAAAGATTTACCTTATCTGGGAAATGTGTTTGCAGTTGGGAATTGCATATTGTGCCAAAATTCTGTTATAGAATAAACGGTCTTGCTTTATAGGAACTTATATACATTAATATAAACACAGATCTCAATGGAGAGAAAACAAAGTATGGAGAGAAGGCTTTAATTAGCATCCTTCTCTGTTTCACTATATTCTGATGAGGGAAAGTGTGAACTCTGAAGAAAACAGATGCATCTTTTGTACAGATATATATACATATGAATGATTTTAGGTAGAATTTTTTTAAAGTGTATTTTCTTGGAGCTCTGTAGCTAATTAATGGCAAAAAATTCAGGTCAGTGCCTGTGAAATGTGACTTAGAGAACACTCAGAACTTATGCTGTGTGGTTGGTGGCGGTGGTGCTGACAAGCCACCCTCCACCATCCTCTGCTTCAGCACCTTGCATTGTCATTTTAGGGGCAGTTTCTATTTACAGAGACATTTCAGATTCATCTTGTGCCGAAAGTGTGACACATCCAGCCGTGTGCTTGGTGTGAGATGTGAATGTGCCTGTGCGCATACTACTTGCATAGCTTTGTTGTATTTGACCTGGTGGCTTCCGATGGAGCCTGGGGAGGCTGAAGGAGGTTGGCTTCAGCAGACCTGGGGGTAATTCTGCTTAGGCAGCTGTGTAGACCAGGATCCCTGCAAAGGCTCTGAAGCAGAGTTGGTTCCACTGCAGCCAACCATGCAATATTTGGGATTATTTTCCCTGCTTAACTGCAGGGGGGTTGTACTAGATGACCTTTAAAGGTGCCTTTCAGCACAACACATCCTATGATTCCACGGGCTTGAGGAGCCGCAGACACTTTCTTGACAACAAGGAGAGTCAAAGTTTGAGTGAAGCGTGCTTTGGATGTTAAAATCAGGTAGGCTGCCATTTCCGTTCTCCCAATGCAGAAGATTTTGAGGGAGGGACTTTTAAAGAGTACTGAGGTATCAGGGGTTTTTTTGATTAGAGGGATGATAAGGGTGTTTTGTTTCCTTTGAGTTCATTTTTACCCCAGCGTCACGGAATGAGGGATCGAGATATTTTCCCCCCCGCGAGAGAGAAAGAGCGGCAGCTCTGTGTCGCCTGCGTGTCGCATCGTCTGGATGTCGGGACGAAACATGCTGGTCGTTTGGGATAAATTGGGACCTCAAACGGCTGCCATTGGTCAGCTCCTGCTCCAGGGCTTCTGCCGCTGAACTTTTCTTTCTCTCCTCTCCCTCTCCGGCAGCAGATCCCGAGGATTCTGCGTCGCCGCCTCGCTCGGCGAGTGGGCGCTGCAACCCGGGCTCTACTTTACTGAGGTTAGAGGATGCGTGGGGGGATGGTGTGGGGGCGAAGAGGGGTCCAAGGGGTTACCATGGGGCGGAGCGGGGAATCGCCCCGTCCGTGCCCTTCCTCTCCCCGGCAGCGGGACGGGTCCCTCCGCCGCCGCCGCGACTACGGAGGACACAGACGGGGTGGCTGCCGGATCCCAATGCTGGAGACGGGGGGAAAGTCTCCTTGGCTTTTGAGTATTGTTTTTTTTTCAGGAATGGAATGTTCAAATGATAAATACTTCAGGAAGGGGCTCTGACTATAGAACGTCTCTCTCCTGAAGTACTCGTCCTCACCATGCTGCGCCCGCCACAATTGTCATCTGCCTGGTGGCAGCTCTACAGGGGTTCCTGCTGTAAAGATGTTGGGGGACATACATCAGCAGATAAATTTTATCCATGATACATACATGGAAGCCATGTTGAGCAGAGATGTCAATCTAGTGCATCTTCTCTGCTAGTGAGTTGTTTGTTCTGTGCTGCCGCATCACCGTGACCAGAATGTCACTTCAGGGATTCAGGAAATTACAGGAAAATTGTAGATTTAATTTAAGCAGGTTTCTGTCCATTGAGCTAACAGCCAAATTTGAAAGCATTATCTTTTAGTCTCAAAATGCTAGGCAAAGAATGAAAACCTGGAATTTACTCTTGTTGAAATCCCATGACCTATAAAAAACTAAATGGATCTTGGAGGCTGAACTCCTGAGGTTGGAAGAAAGGCCAATTTAATTTATTCTTTTTGCAATGTCTTTGTATATATGTGTCTTTAATATATTGCTTAAAAAATTGTTTCTGAGTCTTTGAATGACTGTTGGAGAAGTAGAGATTTGTTTGAAGCTACAGAAGATGGATTTATTTCTCTTTTCTTCAGCACCTCATAAACTTGGACCTGGAACAGAAAACATTTCTTAGCTATTAAACATATCTCAGCTGTGAGTTTCCAATTCAGTTTTGTGAAATCTAAATTTAGTCCAGATGATTTTTGATAAAAAGCAAGTTGAACACCACAAAGTGTGCTTTTATTCTCATATAATAATAGATAATTGGTTTTGATACTTGTCTACAGTACAGCTGCAATTTTTCCATGGTGCAGGAAATCTATTTTTTTTTAATATGAACACTGTGAGATACAGCCTTTATGAGTATAAGTGGCTTATGGAAGTACCTCTGTTATCTCTGCTCCAGAACAAGTGGTTGATGCCCTTTAAACAACCAGAAGGAGCTGGACATGCACTGGACACCAATGCTGTTAAATATTTCACATATTGCTAAGTGATTCTGAACTATTTTGATTCCCGTGTTTTCCAGCAGTTACAAGATGCTGGGGGAATAAATCAAATCCAGCCATTTTCAGTTGACTTAGATTGGTGTTATCACAGTGTTTAGATCCCTGGGATAAGGTAAGATCTGTAGGAACCAATAATGACTATATTTTAAAACTAATTGATAAGGATGAAGATTAGCAAAGTGTAAGTGCTGGCAATTGTGGCTGCTTTGGCTTTTGCTTCAACTTATCATATGGAAAATGAATAATGTCACTTTTCAGGGAAATGTATACTAATCTTTTTCTACACAGAGATAGTGAGAAATGTGGCAGCTGTGCACTACTGCTCACATGTATGGGTGGACCCTCTCAGAGTTCTGAAAAGGTTTATAGACAGGGAGTCCATTCAAAGTGTGTAACTACCATGGATGCAAAGTCTTTGCCTGCCACGTGTAGGATGTACAAGGTCCCAGACATGTTTGGGGTGGAACAATGACGTTTTGTGAATGGTTTTTTTCCCTTTAGCTTGTGGAACTGCAAATTTCTCACTCTGTCAGAGAAATCAGCTAGTGAAACAGAGTATGGAATGAGACTACTAAGTAAAGGGGAATTAGCTGAGATTGCTAAAGATATATTTTGAGGAGACAAAACCCTATGTTAAGCTATTCTTTTTTTTTTTTTTTTTGCTTTCCCACCCTTCTCTCAAAACCAAGTAATTCTTCAAGAATAGGTATGGGAATGCCTGGGTGGAGATATAATGCCAGATGGCATTATTCTTGCTAAAAATATATGTGGTTTAATGTTAGGTGTGTAACAGGTTCCCTCCAGGGCCCTGTAGTGGTTTCCTATAACACTGTCTGGAATCCCTCAAATCTGAAGAACCTCAGAGCTCCAGAAACTACCACTTATGGGAAAAAACCTTTCAGAATTTTTCCAAACATCCTGCAAGAACTCAGAACTATCAAATGTATGATATGAGACATAAGAAATGCTTCCTTAAGTCTCGGAGTATTAGCCTCTACATCGTAAGGAGTCTTCAGGCAGTAAATGCCTCTAAGCTTGATGACACAAAGAAGATCTGGGAGCTCTGTTAGAGCTGCCCTGGAGGAAAGTCATGGAAAAAGAGTTCTTTTTAGCTGTATCCCGTGTCTTGATGGAAGTTCTATAATAAGATACCACAGTCAATAGAAAGGAGATGAGGGGGAAGGCTGAAGAGATGCAAAAACTTTGTACGTGACTTGGAAGAAAAAGGTGCCAAAAAAGAGCAGCTAGGACAAACAGTTGAGGACAGTGATAGACACAGAAACAATGTAGTTAAATAAAAGGATTTTACGTGTTCTTTTAAAAAACTGGACAAGACAAATGAGATAACAGAAATCCTTGATTCATTAAGTAAAGAGCTTGAGGGAGGAAAACTGAATGTCTTAAGCCTTTGGGGTAACTCAAAGTCTTTTGAAGGGTTGATGGTGTGAGAACAACTATGACTCAGCTATGGACAGAAAAGGGTATTTCATGATCAGGAAAAAACAATGTGAAAGCAAGTGTGAAGAGCACTTTTCCCAAGAAAACAGCTGCAAGTTCTAAAGAGATGAGGTAATATCACAAGGATAAACCTGATGTCCTCTGGTTAAAAGTTACTTAGCAGGACAGGAAAAGATGTTTTTACAAGAGAAACTTTGATGGGGCTGAACTAACAAGTGTTTGTTTTAAGTTTTCATGTTTGATTAAGATGAGTGTGTCAATATGGCCAGTAGCCTCAGTAAATTTTATCTATCTAAATCTAGCCTGTAGCTTAATGTAGAGAAATAAAAAAGCCACCTTTGGTACTGCCACCATCCAGGTGATGGCAGTGCATGAGTGGGAGCTGGGATCTCATTTTCTTGGAATAAATTCAAATCTTTCCCTCTGTAGAAGGGAATGTATGGTGTGTTCCTGGTTGTGACATGGAGAATGTAGATGTGTCCCTATGCTGTGGCAGGTATTTCTGATAAAACAGTGGTACTGAGCTTACCAGTGAAGTGTAAGATGACTTAAAGGAAAGGAAGTTTGACTAATAGGCAAGGGTATATGATATTTCCATACTCTTTGTAAATAGGTCAATCCTGGGAGTAGATTGGGAGAGATGAAACAAAGAAAACTTATTTGGAAATGGTAAATGATGAGAATAAAAATGGCTCTAAAGAGGTATGGATGAGTATCATGGTACTGGGAGAGCTGGTGGTAAACTAGAAGACAAATTTAACTGAACGCGGATAAGGAGTAAGTAATTACAGGCAGATTGAAGATCCCAAACTAGATATCACATGTCTAGAGAGAATTTTGTTAGTCATAATTGTTAGTTTTCTTTAATGACTGTTGACTGTGTAGCAGCAATCAATAAGAAAAAAAAAAGTTAGGAATTACAAGAGAAAAACTGGAAAAAAATAGGGAATTTTTTTGACTATTTCACTGTCCAGTACCACCATGTATTTGTTGCGCTGGTCTCTGCATCCAGAAAACTTCATAGCAGAACTAGAAAAGGTACAGTAAAGATCAAAGATGTAGAGAAAATTCCCTGAATGGAGAAGAAATTTATATGTAACTTCACTCCCAGTCTCTTCCCTGCTTCTCATTAATTTATATCTACCATTATGTTCTGTGGGCAAAATGCAAGAACAATGAAGCTTTGAGACTGTTTATGAAGTGATTTGCTGGTTTGAGGCTGTGGACCACTGAGCTGGGCCTGTTTCATAATTAATTTGTGCTTTCTGCAAGTGTCTTCTAATGACGTCTTTTGCCATTCATTGTACAGAGACTGCACCAGATCCCTGCTGAGAATGGTCATGTTTTCTTGTGATGTTTCCCATTTCCCACCCTTCAGGAGCTTCCCCAGCCTGGCAGAACTGTGGTATGCAGAGGCAGCTGGGCTATATTGTGTGCAGAGTTAGTAAACAAAGTGATTTGTGTATTGGAGTTGCTCTTTATATTTAATTTGTGCAAAGAGTAGAAGACACAGAACAGCAGAATTGAGTTTTGTCTCACAGGTAGCATTGACATGGAGTAATTCTTGCAAGATGATGGATGTAGAAAGGAATAGGCTCAATAGGGCATGTGAGTTAACTGCTTATTTAGATAGGGATTTAAAATAAACCAGTTTTAAAATGCCTTGTTGTTCAGAACAAATGGGCTTGCTTGGTGGGGCTGTGGGCACCTGTTCTGCCCGCTCTCTGAGTGCTGTGCAGTGTTTATCTGTCAGCAGTGTAACTGCTGGAGGGATGGCAATCTGATCAGTGCATAGAATTTATGGCCCACTGTGTCTTTTAATGATCTCTGGGTGCAAAAACTTTTGATGAAAGAGTGGAAAATCTATAAAGCTACTCATTTTCAAAGCCACCAGTGACTGCAGAAATTTCAGTTTATACAACAGAATAAAAAAAGTAAGCAGAACTCTTTCTAAAATTGTCCCTGGTTAGGAGGCAGTACCAATGTAACAAAGATTTTTATGGGGCAAAAGGAGATTGAATGTGTATATTGTGAAAACTGTAAAATGAAAAGGGCAATCCACTGAAGGTGACTAACTACAAAACCAAAATTTTGCATCTCTAGAGTTGGCAGCTCCTGCTCCCCATCATCTTTAAAAGCTTTATGAATTCCTGGTTATTTAAAAAAAATGAATGATAACAAGAAAGAACAGTATGTCATAGAATCATAGAATGTGTTGAGTTGGAAGGATATTTAAAGGTTACCTAGTCCAACCCCCCCACAGTGAGCAGGGACATCCTGTACTAGATCAGATTACTCAGAGCCTCATCAAGCCTGGACTTGAATGTCTCCAGGAATGGCCTCCACCACCTCTCTGGGAGACCTGTTTTGGAGTCTCACCACCCTTGTGGTGAAGAACGTCTTCCTAAGGCTGCAGAGGTGCAGATAGACTGAAGATTGATTGAAGTTCAAAGCCCAAGATGCAGAACAGTGTCCTGCATTTTGGCTTCACTTTTGTTAGTGGTCAGGAAGAGTACAAGCTTCTAAAACATACCCTGTGTATGTGAAGTAATTTGTAAACCCAGATTTTTTTCCTCATGTGCAGTGATTTTTCATAAATATCTCAAGTTTCCATTACAGATGAAATTCATTCTTCTATCTGTGTGCCTGGATGACAGGAGATCTAAGAAAACTTACTTTGTTCCCCATGAAACCTCTTCATAATTTTCTTTTCTAGGAAGAACACAATGAAGATCATGGGCAATGATGAGCTCTTATTTTTTGAGGAAGTCCTGGAAAATCAAGAGATCTTGAAATGGGAAAATTCACAGCTACATCAAGTGTTTTATAGAGCAAACTGATAAATACAATGTGATATTTCTCTCAAAAGATCTCTCTGGGAGACTGGTTCAGAAAGAATGACCTGAAGTTTAGCCCACCACTTCTGCATTTAGTAATCATGATAGTTCAGAGGTGAATTGTCTTCTTACCTGCAAAACAGTTTGTGTTCATCTCTTGAAAGCTCTTATTCATTCTGATGGGCGTTTAGAGGTGCAATAAATTTAGCAGTAAATAAGCCTCTCTGAAATTAGAGGTGAGTTAGAGAAATATTAAAGAACTATATAATTCTGTACCTTTTGGTGAGACCATAGCTGTCATACCACAGATTAGTGTGTTTGTACTCCAGAAGACTCCTTGATGAGGTCGGGACCCTATATGTTGCCCTGTCTGCTTGAAGGCTCTGGCTGAATGAGAAGAGTGGGAAAAGTCACAGATCTATACCCCATGGGCTACAGAGGGGACTGCCACAGCTTTGCAAAGACCAATTGAAGGTCAAAGTCCAGGATGCAGAAAAACTAAGAATTGGAGGCCTAGAGAAAAAATTCCATCTAAAAGGAAGGAATGGAGAATATTGAAAAATGAGCAGTTTAGCTCAGAAGTGGTTTCTGTCTAATGATAATTTTTATTTTGACAGATTTTCTAATGATATTTAATCCTTTCTGAGTCTGTTTGTCAAGTCTAACCAATGCCTGCTGAATAGTTTCAATTTTCTTCATTTGGTGCAAAAAGCTTTTAGAAACATTTCTAAAAGACATTTTTTCCTATTCTTATTCCTGATGGTTTTATAAGATTTGCCTGGTCTTAGGTCTTTGCAGTTAAGATTTGCATTAAGTACTTTAAAAGGCTATCTAAATAGCAAAGCCAAATTTTGGGAGCATGGCATGTTAGCTTTGATGGTACTAGAAAGTAATTTTTATTATCAAGTTTTAGTTGGGTTTTTTTTCAAGTATAGGCATTCTGATTCTTGTTCCCACAAGCAATTGCCCAGTACTTATCTTCAACTAATGAGCTAGAATAATTTTTATGGGCCTAATTTATAGATATTCTCAGACAAAAGAAATTTGAGCTAAATGCTCTGCTTAGGAGGGAAATATACCAAAGAAATAAAGGGAAAATGCATGGACTGATTCAACACTAATTTTCTCCACTTACCAGCTAGAGTATACTTAGTTCTTAATAAAAAAATGTTAACAAAACCTATTTTTCTCCCTGGAAAATCTAAAAATCTGATTTTTTTGGTGGTATTTTTGTATTTTTACTTAATTGGAGAATTTCTTCACATCTGGAATTTCTCAATGATGGAAGCAAATTGAAAAAACACTCTTATTCTTCCTTCTTTCCAGAACAGTCTTTGACTTTTTGCTTGAGATTCTTTCCCAGATGGGTAAGACTCGGATTCACTTCAGTGAGCCTTTGCCTAATTTGTATGAGGAACTCTCTTGGCTGCTGTGTAAGATTTTGTGACATGGACCGAAAGAAAACTCGTGTTCTGTGAACATTTTGCCATAATTCAATTTCTAAGTTAGTAGTACTCAGTTTAGTGGAAGTTCAGAGCCAAAATTGGTTCTTTTGGCAAGTGGGGTTAGCACTCTGCATGTCCTTCTTAGCATATAATTGTGATTGAAGAGCACATTGAGTCCATTTGAAGCTTTTTTTACATGCCTGGTCTTTCTCCAAGTACTGGACCCGTTATGCATATGTGTAGAAAAGATGAGCAAGAAAAGGGATTTTACTGTTTTTTTGGGAGAAGGTTTGCTGCGAGCTGCCTGCTGCTGCCAGACTATTCACTGAATCACAAGATAGTTGAGGTGGGAATGGATCTATGGTGATCATCTGGTTCCAACCCCCTGCGCAAAGAAGGACCACTTAGGTTGCTGGGAGCTGTATCCAGTTGGGTTTTGAATATGCTCTCTGAGCAAACTGCTCTTGCTATTTGAACACCATTACCATAAAAAGTTTGGGTTCTTTGACCTGTTTCAACGGGGTTTCCTGGGTTTCAGTTGGTTGGCTTTGCTTCTTCTCATGTCTCTGGGCACCACTGAGAAAAATCTCTTCATTTTCCTTAGTTCCCCACCCTACTGTTGTAATACGCTTTGATAAGATACCCCTGATCCTTCTTTTCTCCAGCCTGAGTGCTGCCTTGTTGCTAAGTGGAGCCTTTGAGAAGGAGAGGATTGCAGGCCCATGACTTACTGCATGGGAGCTAGTTTGGACTGCATTGAACTTAGTATGGGTTGATCACCTTAGGATGTCTATGTCATCTCTTTGAAAGAGACATACGATGTGATGGATGACCTCTCCTTTGGGACACTGATAAAAGAGATGGCTTAGCTGCCCTGGTGATAGACCTGCATACCTCAGAGCAGGCAGAGAAGAACATGTGAGGCCTGAGAAACTGCAACATTAAAACTTCTGTCTCAACTACCAAGTTATTGTTCTGGGCATATGCTCAGAGAGACACAGGCTCAGCTGCAGCACTGGTGTGCATCCCCCCCAGAAAAGCCAAGATGCAATGAATGTGGGAGATTTGAAGAAGGGATCTAGGACTCTGAGGGTTGGCACAATGAGTGAGTTTCATGCTTAGAGCTTTCAACTCTTTGCTTGAGATGCTTCTTAGCTTCTGACTTGTATAAGAACTGCTGTCACAGCCAACCAAAGAGGTAGATTCCTTTTCAATGAAATAAGAAACACTTCTTAAAACAGAAAGAAAATATTTTTCTGTTAAAAGATAATGTTCTATCCAGATACTACACAAACAGCTGTACTGAATATGATGTGAATGAAAATTTCTCTGTTAGAATGTAATGAAACTTATAAGAAGGTATTATGTGAATGGACTTGTGACTCTTTAGGATTACGTGCAAGGGCAGCTATGACATTAGGAAGTGTCTGGACAGACTTTAATATATACCTTCCTAAAATGAAATCATCAACACATGTTGTGTTTTGTTGATACTGTGTGTGTGACATCTCTTGTCATTGGACAATAACAAATATGGCAGTATTTCTGTTTCTTATGATTACTCATAGCCAAATGATGCTGGCAGTTTCTGCGTCATCTGAAGCCAAAGAGTCAGACTCTGCCTTTTGCCCATCAGATTTGAATATATGAATTCAGTAAATAAGCATTAGGGATTCAGGGATAGTTTTTGTTAGTATCAATCAGGATTCATGCATGGCATATAGACTTTTTTGGCATTCTCCAAACCCCAGCATCAAGTTCTGATGATAGCCACCACTTTTCATGTCTAAAATATGTTATTTTTCTTCAAAAATCCAGACTTCTGTCAGGACTTCTATCAGGATCTGTCAGACATACAACGTTTAGATAATTACTTGAGATTTGCCAAGCAACTCTATATTGTGACTCTGAAAACAGCACTTTGTGCTGTTTTCCGTCAGCTAAATGGGAGGTGGAGGAGACATGCCAATGTCTGTATAATATTCACTGCAGTGGAACAAAAATTTTTCCCTACATCTCCAGTCTGGAATAATAGAATAGGCAAAAAACCTCACTGAAATTGATACTAACTGGCTATTTGCATTGATCTGAAATTTGCTTAATTGTAAATGATTTTGAAAGAATATATTGTTGAATAACTATTTCACTTCACAGGCTGTGAACACAAATTATTTGAATCCAAGTTTTGTTTAGATTTGCCAAACTTAATGTTGTCTTCATATGATGGGAAAAAGGATTAAACATTTTGAGTCTTAAGGACTCTTTGCTGTCCTCACCTTCCAAAACTGAAATACAGTGAGAAAGAATGAGATTGCACAATATCTCAAACAAAATTGGAAAATCATAATAAGGCCAAATTTAAGCATAAATGTGGTCTCATTCAAACTTTTATTTTTTTCCTCTGTAACTGAGTGTCAGGTTTCAGTGACCAAGATCATTATGAAACAGCCCCAGGAAAGAACTTTAAATATTCCATGGAAAAATAAAAATTTGTCAGTCTATAAGAAAAGCAAGACTGGCAAAAAGATACAAGTATTAATGTAAACTAAGCCCATTCTGGCTATTAAATTCATTCATGACATTAAAAGTTTAAGGTAAAAGATCAAATGTAAATATGCACATAAAACTTCAGATGCCATGTAACTCCAGGGCATGCATTGTGTCAGTGAGGAAAATGGCTACAATGGATGAATTACCCACTCCTGTCTTGCCAATGAAAACAAGGCAAATTAGTTTTTATATTGCCTTGACATGACCTCCTAAGAGGAGCAACAGTGAGAGAGATGTTAGACTTTCTAGATCAGCTATAAAAAAAGATCTCCTGAGATTTTGAAGGAGCAGTGCTGTAAAGCAAAGATAAACATGAAATGGCAAAGAACTGATAGTAGAGAAAAAAATGCTGTTGCATAAAATACTATGAAGACAATCTATTCTCAGTGTAAATGTGAAAAAAGAGACATGAAATAAACATTAATTAAGAAAAAAAGTTAATTATATGTAAAAGGCCATAATAAGAGCTAGGATGATGCTCTTTCAGAAAAGAGAAGAAAATTTTTCCCTTGAAAAGAAGCTAGCTGTATTTTTTTCAGTTTTATTTAAGCAAACTATTAAATATCAGCAGGAAAGTGTACCATGAAACAGGCCAGATTGGTGTGTGAAACAGCACAGCAATATCCAGTAATCCTTCTGGCACTGAGGTATGAAACTATCAGTGAACAAATATAGGAACCTCAAATGTGGAAACTGAGTATTGAAACATATTTAGTAATTAGCCATATTATTAACACTACTGTTTGGTACTGATCCTATTGGTCTTTTATTTTCTTATTCCTTGATCCACAGTCCTGGGTAAGGATAGTGCTAGGGAGAGGGGAAACTGGCATCACACAGTTCTGTGCCATCACTTCAGCTGATGGCATTGAGAGTAGGCTTTTTTCTTCTCATTCTGTTCCATTTGAGCTTCTGAAGACTGAAGGAATTTACTTAGTATCATCTGTTGAGTTTGGAGGAAACCACAGAGCAGGAGATTCTACATTACTTTTTTTGTTTTGTTTTCATATCAGAAATGATCTAGCTCTTTGATTTCCATTATAGTCCAGCTGGAAGATCACACATGGTCCCTCAGGAGAAGGGAATTTAACTTTGCTTTATTAAGAATGATTTAGAAGTATCAAGATATGGTACAAATTCCTTCATGAACAAGGAATCCATTTCACTTGGAGGCCCCTCTCTGCGTATTTTTTGCATTCTCTGTTTTTTGATTGATTATTGTTTCCTCCTCTTTTCTGTTTGGTTTCTTTCCTCCAAGGAGTCATTTCAAATACTAGCAAGAATCTGGAGCCATAAAAATTCCTGGAAAATATGTTAGCTTCTTTCCTTTGACTTTTGGCAAAACCCAACAGCTTTGCAAATTTTTGGAACAGAACCTTGATTCTGTTATTAAAATTAAATAGCTAATATTAAAATAATCTTGTCCACTCCACAAAATCATGTCTAGTTCCAGCATGCAGCTACATTTGATTCCTTTCAACTTCCTCTTTGTGCACTGGAGGAATAACCCTTCTAAAATAAGTTTTACTGATTCATATTTCCAGGAAAGCTTCTTTCATTCCTTCATGGTTGATCAGTGGGTTAGCTGGATACTGTGCACAAAGAATGACACTTCAATCTTCTTTTAATCCAGACTCAGGGTTCTAGCCAGGGAAACATGTAGTTTTTCCAAGCTTCTAGAAAAATTGTCATAATTCCTAATGTAAAATGCTTCCAGAATGATAGATATAGAAATCTGACCATTGATAACTTAGAGAAATACCAGCTACAAACATGTCTTGGTTCATTCCTCACAATGGTGAGGAGATATTTCTCATTCATTTTCCATTGCCAGTCTATTGCTGTCAGTTTGGATCACCAGGCAAATGATAAGCACTTCTAAAGAAACACTTTGGACTGATTTTCAGCCAGATGTAATACTAAAGGACTAAAATCCTTCCATATGTCTGAGGAAAGTTATAAACAACTGAACTGTGATTAAAAAAACCCAGTACCTTTCAGGGCATTGGACTGTGTTTGAACTGATGTGGTTTTACTTCAAAGTTCTTAGTTTCTATAGAAATTTGGCTCATGTGAAATTTATTAGTTCTGATAATTAACAAAGCAAATTACCTGAATTTCAGTCCTTTTCTCTGCCCCCGGAAACCTGACAGTGCCTTGGCTGTGGCTTCTCATCCAAGTCACAGGCAGTTTTACAGCTGTTCATCACTGGAGAGCACTGGCTGTGAAACCTGTGTGGCTCAGCATGCTTTCTATTCCATTTACACCAGGCTGTGATCCATAGCTTGATTTGTCAAGGTGTTTACTCCAGAGATCAGTCAAACTTTGGATTAAGACTGGACTTTTAGGCAATGGTGTCTCGTAACTGAGCTAGGATTGCATCCTGCTGGGAAGGAAGGTCTGTTTGGTAATGGGGAGTTTGCCCACTGGGCCTCTTTCACAAGATCAGGATTTGCAAGGAGACTAATACCTGCCTGCCACAAGCTCTTTCTCCATTTTCCTCCTCTGTGGCATCTCAGGAACCTTTACAACTTTCTCTAAGCAAGTTTAGGAGAGATGGATTTTTTAGAAGCAAAAATACCTCTTTCTGTTATCATTACCAGCAATAATAATTTTGGGTTTAGAGTGATAATCCTACTGTTTATGGGAGACCTATGCAATGTTTGCTGTATCCATTCTGCTTGTGGTGTTTAATGAGATTGTTCTTCAGGTCAGAGCCATCTGATGCAATACTCTCAGCTATTCAGACACTGGAATATAATTTGATTTAATTAGAAAGATATAAAGTAAATAGAAAAAAAAAAAGACAGCATGGATGTCAGGGTAGGAGAAGAAGAATTAAGTGCAAAAAGGCCTTTCAGCCTTTTAACTGACTGCTTTCAGGATGTTTTCAGACCATGTCTCCTTTTTTTTCATTTGGAAATTAATATTCTGCTGAATTTCTACAGAAATCTTAGTTGAGGATGTTCAATTAGTAATAGAATCAGGTTGCTTAAAGCACCATTCATGTTCCTTAAAGGGTTCTGCAACAGTACCAAAATAATCTCAGAAGAGATTATTCAGCACAGATCAAGGATGAGTGGTTTCTGGTGTATTTATTGTTCCTATAGCAAAAAGAAATCAAAGCATTAAGTTTCCACAAGGGTGAAAAGGCACTTTATTTCCACCTATTTCTTATCATCACTTCTGGCATTTAGTCCTTTCCTCAGTACAATGTTCCTCTCACTGTTCTTCATGATCTCAAGGAAACTCCTATGGCAATACCTAAGTCCAAAATCAGGTGTTATCATCAAATTCCTGTTGAAGTGGAAAATTCTCTTTTTTCTGCTTCTCCTACAGGCCACAAACCCTATTTTTGCTTTGATGTAGGCTCCTATTGAATTTATGTTGTGTAAGTAAACTATATTTTGATCAGTCATTGGTTTTTGTTTTGGCAAAGATTCTCAAAACAAGGCTCTAAAACTGGGGTCTTATTTAAATCAAAAGAAGAGAAACAGCTACTTCCCAAAGGCATTATAACAAATAACTAAATGGAAAATAGAAAATCTGACTGTCCTTTTCCACCTTGCAAATGAGATGGGGAAAAGAGTACTTGAAAACATTTGGTGATTTATATAAAATAAGGAGTCCTGTTACTGTTTCAGTTATTGAAACAAATAGAAAATTACAAATGCTCTATCAATTACACTGGATAAATTAGAAGCCATGGCAAGAGTACTTAGTTAACTAATGAAACCAGAACTGTGTGATGAAAATGCTCTCTCATTTGCTGGAGGTCTCTTTTACTCTAGGGCAAAGCTGCAGTACAAAGCCCATGAGTAAGACAAGCAGTTATGACCAGTGAAAAAAAAAAAAAAGAAAAAAAGAAATTTCATCTGTTCAGAGAGCTATTGATTCTGTTGACCTGCCATGTTCTGCTCTTTACTGCTGGGCACACGCTGGTCCCTGTCCTTGCCTTCTGTTTTTGTTTATAGAGCTACCAGGATGGGACCCATGCCTTGTGCTTGTAGCGAGTTCCTTAAACACAATTTTCAGGAGCAGGGCCCTCTTCATTTAATTTAGTCAAACATTCACTTTAGTTTTGTTGTTTAATATGTTTCTCCAGAGAGGCACTTACTACTCTTGTACTCTTGTATTGGAGTTTGTGCTGCACAGTGAGACAGCATGGGTTTGATGCTATTACAAATTTCAAGGTTAGTGGAGGATAACCTGAAAATATTTTCCTTGTTAATCTGTTACTAGATTCTGTGACATTATGTTCCAATGGTATTGTTGCTGTAGCAGTCTCCTTTTTCATCCACCCTCTTCTTTGCCTTGATCTAAAAGCTCTAAAACATGTAGCTAGTGTCTTTTGTCCTTTCTTCACTGTATGTTGTGTTGTTAAGCTTTTGCAAGTGCATGCACATTCATCTTATTTTGCCAGTGACTTGAAAATTATAAAGTCACAATCATGGTTGATTATTTAATTAGTTTATTCAAAAAATATAGAGATATATTTCTTTGTGGTGCAATTAAATTATCTGAATCCATAGGTCAAGTTTTTCTTAGGTTCATTTTGGCAGGGAAAAAACTGACACTAAATTATGTGATCACTTTACAACATCTTCCTTGTTCCAAGGCCACCTATTATTAGCATGTAACACAGTTCCCCGTAGCTATGCCTTTGGACTGTGGTATTTTTTTAGTGTGTCTGAAGTGAACCATGCATTGTCTGTGCTCAGCACAAGGCTAAGTTTATTCTTGCTGGGTCTTTTCACAATCAGCAATGGGTTTATTTCCCAAGCATAAGTGATTTGTTCTGGTTCTAGCTGTGCAGAATGGTTATAGAACTTCCTAGTAAGCATCTTTTCTTTTAGTTACATCTATGAAATACTTTTCCAAGTATTCCAAAGTCTTCATTCAGTGACTGCAATAAATTTGTCACAATGTCCTTTTTTTTGCCCCTCACAATCTGTAAAAGCTTTAGTTGACATTACCATTCCACTCTCTGACCCACTGTAAGTTCTTTGGGATTTGAACCCTTCCTACTATGTTTTCTGTGCCACAATGCAATATTAAATGAAATTAATAGGCAAAATAAAAAGTGGAGTAGGGGAAATAAAAATGAAGAATGACTTTTTGAGAAGGGATTAGAAATTATGGACAGTGTTGTGATGAGTTGTTCTCACAGTACTTGAGTTCCTTTCCAGCAGTACTTTTTGCACCTTGCTTGCTACCAGGGCTGCCATCTGAGCAAGCACTGTACCTTTCTTTGCAATGTCTGAAAGTGCCAGTTTGAAATTTTTTTCTGTTCATTTTTTAGAGCCTTTCAATCTTTTAAACCTTTATAAAATCTGATAAGGAATTCTAGTGCCATGACATTCATTTTTATTTGATTTTGTAGAGACACAAATAGCAATCCAGAGTGTCACTCATCTCTTGATCTCTAAGTGTGGGCCAACAAAGCATCATTTTAGCATCTCTTTCTGACAGAAGTGATGATTTAGAACTGACAGATCTAATTCAGTTAGTATCAACAAACTGAGGGAAGCAAGATTTTATCTTCTAAAACCTGGCCTAATATTATTTAGTTTTGCCTGTGTTTTTCCTGGCAGCAAATTCATGCAAAGCATTTCCTTGTCTGCCCTATAAATATGTTTGAGATCTGAATTTCATAAAGAAGATCAGCATACTAGGTATCACCAAACCCTACCTTGTAGGTGACGAAATTCAAAATTTCCTTGCTGAGAGACTTTCAATCCAGAGAGTCTTTAACAGGCATAAAAAAAGAACATATTCATTTGGTTAAAAGGATCAACAAAATAAACAGTGTTTCCTGGTTCTCATGAAGTGATTGTTGGTGATGGTACATGTTATTTTTTGTGAGATATTATTCTCTTGCTGAAGGCATCTTTGTTTCTCTTTTTTCTTAATTTTTAAGTTGATAACAGCCTCTAACTCAACTGAATTTCCTTTTAATTTTCTAAATCATGTGCCCTAATGGGCTCATAACTTTGGACTACTGTTTGATCTGTAGAGTCTCCCCCTTTTTAGGTATTTTACCTCTTTATATGATGGAAAATATCTATCATTTGTTGATTTAGGATTGAATGAGAATCTTATTGTCTGAGTGTTCTTTGAAAAGGTCTATATCTTAATAACTTTGGAAATGAAAATGTTAAACTTAGCTTGTATTTTCAATTGTTGTCCATATTATGCTCCTTGAGTACGCAAACTGTAATTTTGTGAAGTCTGTGTGTGTCTGTGGATACAGATGATGCGCTTCCAACTCTATGCAGAAAAAAAATGGAAAATTTGATTATCCTTGAAACTGATTAACAAAGTAATTTACAGAACATAATCTGATTGAAGCTGAATTGAAGATTTTCTGTCTTGTAGCATACAAAGACTTTTTCCAGGTTTCTTGCAGGGCTGGATGAAATTGATGTAAGTGCTTCACCGCAGAAAGCGTAGTCAACTTGTGAAAGGAATCTTGGTCCTCAACAGAGCTGCCCATGGTCTCCTAACCAGGATTTTCCCAAAGCAGGATTGTGTTCCTTTTCTGTCCACTGTGGTTGAAAACTTGTGCCTAGTTTTGTTCTTCAGCAAAGTTTCTTATTGACTCATTTCCATTCTACAGTTACTAGTGTAGGAACCTGTCTGTTTATTGAGCAACCTAAGTTTATGACCTAAGTTACTTCATTTTGAAAAATTCATGAGGAAAGCGAAGAAAAAGAGGACTATGTACAAGCATCCCATTAGGCTAAACATTATTATTCTGCAATAATATTGTTTGTGGCAGGTTTAAATATTGTATTTTAAGATATTGTATTTAAGATGGTTAATTTGGTCTAATGGCAGCTGTATAATTACAGCGGCATTCATTAGTCTTGGAATAAGCATTTATGTATCAAAGGCTTGTACTGCAAACATTATCTTATCGCTTTTATTTTCCCATCTCATGCCTTGTAAAGCAGAGAAGCAGGCTGTTATTTGTTCCAAGTTTGTTTTTTTTTTTCCTGCAACATAAACTGGGATTCTAATTACAAACTGAACTATAAAGGGAATTGTAAGAGCATGTCCTCTGTGTATATTGATGGCATGGGTGGATAGTTACAGGAAGACATTCTAGTTTAGATTGAGATAAGCATCCTGCAATATAGTCAGAGATGGATACCTCATTGATAAGTACACAGACTTCCACTGTGAGGAAACAAGTGTGTTGTTATCCTTCAGAGGAAGAGAAGGGTTTTGTTCCTGCTGCAGGAGAAAAGGTAGGGTGAATGAGATAGGGTTAACTCTTGTTAATGAGTTCAGTATAAGGAATGATTGAAGTTGGTGAATTTTCTGTGAATGGCCAAATTAGCCCTCAGAGTGGTAGAGAGCTATTTAATTTCGTAAGTTATGTTAGTGTGGTTTTGCCTTTGAATATAGATATTTTACCTGAAAACAAATAAAAATTGAAAAAAGTGAGCTTATTGGAAATTTTATATTGGATTGGAAAAAGTACATTTTTTCACATAAACTTCAATTTTATTGTCAGGTAAGCCTGTATATTAGGAAACTTTAGCTAATGTTTCCAAGGCTGTTTAAGATTCAGACAACTTGAATTGAAACCTGATTTGAATTTTGTTTCATTGCAAAATTAAGTTCTTTTTTTGAACACGGGGTGATATCCATGTCCTTCACTGTCCTCCATCTGTTTGGATTTGGTCATCAGGTAACTGACCTAAGAATCACAGAATTAAACTTCAGTATGTCCTCATCATTAAGTCATCTTAATGATGTCAGCTGCCAGAATAGAAGTGGAATGGGAATTCACAAGATGAGGACTCCCATATAGCTTTCTGATATTAGTGAGAGCATAGATTAAGTTTGATTTCTCACAAACACAGATGAAATCTTGTCAAGTGTTACAAACACAAACCTTTGATACTTTCAGGCACATCTTTGCTAAATTTCCACCAGCTCATTTTTTTCTATTTAGGTACCTGGTGTTTCAACGTTTTCATTTTACATTTGGAGTGTAACCAGTTCGCAAGTTCTGAATTAGTATCCTAAGAGGAAGGACTGATTATTCATCTACTTTCTCCATCTTGTCTTTGCTACTATAAGGATAAACAATTGCCTTAACAATACAGATGAAGACTTTATTCTTTTAAACATATTTTTAAGATTTTTTTTCTGATTTTCTGAAATTTTCTAAATAAAAATTTGCTCTCACAGTGTGTATGACAGGAAATGCAGGACTTCAAAATTTAGAAAGTGTCAAAAGGAAAAGAAGCAAGTGCTTTGGTATCTATGTCATGATTAGATTGAGCTTATCTTCTTGTAGTTTCATAGCTGGCCACAGTTGAGCAAAATTCACTGCTGTGTGTGTTCACATTCCCAGTAACACAGATTCAAAGCCACATGGAAAACAGTTGTTGTATGAATAAATAGGTTGATACTTTTTTTGATAGCAGTAACCAATGTAAATGGCCAGATAAATCTGTGTCAACCCATTCATTTACCTCACTAACCCAGGCAGATGCCAGGCAGGGGAGAAATGACAACACTCCCTAACCTAAAATATGCCCTCTCTAGGGAAGACTAGAGAGTGGTTGGTTGCACAGTACCAGTTTTTATTATTTCTGGGAATCACTTTGCAAAGAAACAGTTAAGTTTCTCTTTGTATAAACAACAAAAACACTATGTATATCTACTAACTTTTACTAGAGCTGGAGACATAGCTGCATTTTGCATTTTCCAGTATATTACTGTGATACTAACTGAAACATTGATTAGAAAAATCTGTTGCTTCTCTTTTTTTTCCCTGATGTTTTACATTGTTAATATTGTAATATTACTTTTTTTTTCTTTGTCTGCTAAATAAATTCTATGTCAGTCAGCAGATGTCTCTGCTGTAGCAGTGAAACAACTCCCAGGCAATTTTGAGCTTTTATTTGCTTTCCTATTGTTTCATCTCACTTCCAGAAATTACATATGACTTAATCGCCTTCAGTTTTAGCTTTCATGTATGTTATTCTGCTAGTTAAATAATTCCCTGTCTTCTTCCAGACCCATCAGCCCTCTGAGGGAGTGCTTTTGTTCAAGGGCATGTTGCTTTGTTGTTCTTGTAGGTTCAAATACCTTTATGCATCATCATCATCATATATATCTCGTATGATGCAAGTGCTTATTCAGGCAGAATTCCTTCAGTGAACGTGACTACATAACTTTCAAAGAATTAATGATCTCCTATTAATGCTACTAAAGATCCATCCATAAATGAAAGACCAGTTGCTGATTAGAAAAGAATGTGTCTTTAACAGTTAATGTGATCAGTGGATAGGATTTTACATAATTTATTCAAAAAGTTAAATGTTATTCCTATTTCCCCTGAAGACTTACAGGATAATTTAACTTCCCCAAGACAAATAATTTGTTTTAGGCCTCAGTATCAAGCAAATGCTTTCTGTCATGAGTTACAATGTTCAGATGAACAACTAAAATCATAACTTCATGACATCTCAGTGAGAGAATAATGGAAAAAGTGATGTGTTTTTCTTTTTTTAATCTGCTCAATTTTTAGTATTTTGTAATAAAGCAAAGTGCAAATGATTATAAAAGAAGATTTTTATTTTCTCCTGCTTGCTAGGAGACTGTAAGATATTAACACAAAATCCTTGGTGAAATACCCAATCCATGCAGTATTGTTCCTGTTCATAATAGGATACAGCTATTTAATAATATAAAATGGGAATTTAATGATTAAACTGGCAATTCAAAATTCTCTTTGCATCTCTCATTCATTGGGCTGATCTGCAAGCAGGTCAATGAACATAGAAGTATCTGCTGTGGCTATAGGAATAATCATCTGAGGATGCAACTAATGTGGTTATTCTCCTAAGCATTTGTTACAGACATTGTATTGCTTTACTTTTTGTGAGAAACAAAAGAAAAACAAAATACAGTTTGAAGCTGATCAGAATTTTGCAAGAATTAATTTATTTCTCAGTGCACTAGTGCACTGTTTAATTTATAGCAGTAAGTAGTAGGGGCTTTGCTCTTTAGTAGTATATGATTTTCTAGGAAAAACACTAACACAATTAAAAAGACCATCAATGTAGAAGGCATTCAGTTACATGGAAATAGCTGAAAAGCAATAAAGGGGAATAAAAAGGCATTGTAAGAAGGATCTGCCCATAGGACTGCTCCTGGCTAAGCATATTATGGTTTTAATTTTTTCCAATTATTTAAAAGAAATCTTTGCTTTGTTAAAGAGTTGGTTCAGTTAAATACAAAGGCTACACTTATATAAATTGTGAAATATTGTATGAAAAATTAGATAAAACTTTCATTTTGGGATTAGAAGCCTTGTGCCCCTGCTTGGGAAATGCAGACTGAACGATTGGAAAGGAGACAAGGAAAGTTTCATGAATGATTAAAAAAAAGTTCCATTGTAAGATAATCAAGAAACTCAATTTATTTTACCCAAGTGATGACTTATGACTTTATCATGCTTTGCAGCCATGTATTTCGAGAACAGATTCCTGCTACCAGAGGGTTTTTCAGCAGTAAACCATAAAGTGCTAATGCTTGATAGTTGATTCTAGACAAATTTGAGTTAAAAGTGGGAAAAGGAAGTTGTAAAAAGTTCCTTATTGAGAATAAATAACCTTCAGAAAATGGTGAATAGAGATATTAAGTTCTTATACTTTAGTAATTCCTAAAGTTAGCCTGGATGCTGGTGTCTCCCTTCACTGCTTATACCAATAAAAATCAGATGAAGAAGCTTAAGCTACATCAAATAGAATCAGATGGAGAATTAACTTTGATGTAGAAGTTGATATTAAAAGGTATTCTTCTGCTGAGCATTTAACATTCCTGCCACAGGATAATGAGTTTTTTGATCCCATAGTATTGCCCCAAGTTTGGATTTTGGTTTTGGCTTTCTTTTTGAGAGTGCTTAATGTTTTGATTCTTAAGAGAGCAACACAAAACCAAAGCATTTGTTTCTGGACACCTCCTATTCTTCTCTGCCTACACATACAATGCTTATAAAGCAGCTTTGAAATAGTTAACTTATAGTATAGGAATATGTACTTTCTCCAGTAAACTTAATGTTATGTATTGATTGCAAGAGGAAATAAAACAATGAGAAGAAACCATGAGGAGACAAAATTCTATACTTGAGGGGGATGACTTACCTGAAGTAGAGAAAATATAAAGAAATGAGACCCTTTTAGAGCAGAATTTCTTTGTCCCATCCTGTTAACATATTACTTTAACATGAGATACTATGACATAGAAACCACAGCTTCTTTTTTATGATAGAGTCTTCTGTCTTGAAATAAATAACATTAGTTGTGCAAATGCAGATCAATTAACTAGTTGAATTATCATAGAAGCACTAATAGCTGCTCTTAACGGACAAATAAAAGTTTATATTATATTTTACTATTGACATACTTAACAATAATTCTCATATTTTTACTATGCAGTATTATGACTACACAATATTATGGAATTGTGTGTAATTTAAGTTTTCATAATACTACAGGTAATTGATCACAATAGCTATTTTGATGGAATGAGTAGTACCACCTCTCTTTAACCTCTGTAGTCTACAGATGTCTGGAGGAAAGGGTAAGCAATAAAAATGCATCTCTGCATCCCCAAACCCTGCTAAGAAGCTAATCTGTTGAGATGCTGGAAGACCAATAGGGAAATGAATTTGAGACTCATGGACCACTTGAACAGATTACATTGGCAACTGTTTGACCTGCTCTAGAGCAATGTCAATAATGAACAGCACTCAGCTGCTACTGCAAGCCCTTCTTGTGGGGAGGAAAAGACTTTTCAAGTAATGAAATTGCAAATAGCAAGTCACCCACAGAATATAAAACCTGGAGTAGAATGGGTAATCTGTGTGAATCACAGCACTGAGGTAAGAACTACATTAATGAGTGGCTTCTCAGTTACTTTTACAGTGATGGAAAATGAAACATCTGAAGAATTTTGATTTGTTCAATAATTTCAATAAAATAAAGCATGCAGGTTTCAAATACTTAAAAAATAATGGAAAGAAATATTGAATCAGTGTATCAAGTCCTATTAAATTGAATGTATTTCATTAAAGCATTGTCCTGTTTTCCCTTATTTTTTTTTTAATTGACCAGGACAGTAAGACAATTGTGTATGTTTTACAACAAATAGAAGACTGTTGAGTTCAACTAGAACATTTAATAAATTTTTATTAAAAAATTAATATGGCTTTAATTAATATGTTTAAGTGTTGGATTTTGTGCCCATTGTAATGAGAACAACTTTCTAATCAGTTTCCTCTTGTTTCTGTTTCAATCTAACCTGGTTTGTTAGGCCAAAACAAAAATTATAATTTATGCAAATATACACTGTTACTGTTATCACAAGCATTTCACTAGCTGGAGAGGAAATAAATTCTGTTGGACCCAATTGTTCCCTGGATACCTGTGATCTAATGGATCAATGGGACTTTTTGTCCTGTGGCCCTGAATCAAAACAATTTTACTTTGCCTATTTGTCATTAGTCAGTTCTCCTTCTAGCAAGCAGTACCATTCCTAGTGCATACTCTGATTGATTGTTTTTAAAATTTTAGCAGCATGGTTCAGCTCCAAAGACATGACACCTTAGCAAATTGTCTTTACAGATTCTCGAGAGACAAAATTAGCAAGTTACATCTGGAATTGTCACTATTTTGTTCTGTGTCTTTACTACTTTGGTCTGATCAGCTATCACAGAACCTGATCCTGGTCATGAATATTGACTATGTTATAGAATTCAATAGAGTACTTTATAACAATTTATATATATATATATAACAACTTCATAAAAAATTCTAAGTTGCTTAAATAAATCCTCCATTCATCATGTAGAAACAAAAGTACAGAAATAATCTAATTAAACTATGCGTATATGCTATACAGTTTGAATTCTTTATAAATCCCTTATACTTAAATTTAATATCTGTGTTATTCATATTGTTCAGGAATGTTCTCAGGTGTTTGGTAATTTGATTGTTGTCGAAGTTGAGAACAACTTCCAAGTATATATAGTAGCTGAATGACTATTTGTCCTCATCTCAATAATATGGCTTTCTAACCAGAAGGTGATTGAATTATAGTAGTAGTATCTGAGAGCTTTTAGTATATGAAATAGATCTGTAGCATGAATAATGATGTGCTACAAACAATGATTTTCTCTACTAAGACTTACCTCATTCTCTGGAAAGGGCTACACAGAGGAAATGAGAGTGCACACTACACATCTTAAATGCAGAAGACCTATATGTTCTATGCATCCATTTAAATTTGACCCCTTGTGAGCCACTGGACCTGACAAGTATTCAGTAATATTGTAGCTGGCAGCTCATCGTGCCAGTAGAAATTGTGTGTTGTGCTCAGGTATTGGACATCACTCCACTTAGACAGCAGGATTTTGCTCTGAATGTGCGTGAGGTAGAAATCAATGACTAGGATGTGCAGGAGAAACAGTGCTAAGGGAGAGCATGAGGTTGTCCAGCTTTAATGCTCTGGGTTCAGTGTGACTGATGGCCCAACCCTGGGCTGGAGTAATTGGTGCACAACCCTATTCCAATGACCCAACACCATTTTAACTTCATCATACTGTGAGATCTGCTGATTTCTCCCCTGGAGCAACTTTTTGTCAGAGTCCGAGTCACTCAGTACATAGTAGTGCCTCATCCATGGGTATGGGTAGGTGGATGTCTTTGTCTTTCATTGCAGTGATGAAAGCTTTTGATATTGTATGTCTGATGTATGAGATTTGGAGTGAACTTTCCTGTTGCTGTGGGCACATTGCACTCCAATTCAGAAAGCAGAATTGAATGAGGACCACCAAATGTGTGGCTCTTTCAGGCTGGGTTAGAGAAGTGTGTTGCTAAGAGTAATCTCTTTTAAAAAAGATGGGATATGTGCATAGAAGACCATGATGCATCGCAACTTTCAATTGTAGAAATGATGAGGCTGGGGAGGACTACATACCATTATCCTCTTCCTGGTTGGGGAACAGTATGACCTGTTGCCTTGGCACCCACCTCTTATGAAAAGAGTTCGGGCAGCAACCTGTCAATATAATATTTGTCCCTTCCCCTCACAGCTGGAAGTTCTTACATGGTCTTCAGTAGCTCTTGAGATATTGTGAAGATTGGAGGTGTGAAGCACGTAGATAATTTACAGGCTGGGCTACTGTGTGCACAGGAACAAAATTAAGGGCAGAAAGTATATAGATTTGGAAAGTCAAGTCAGAATGCCACAATGTGATGGGATCAATTACTAAATGACCTGCAGATAGTGCTGCGTTTTCAGAAAACTGTTTTTTTGAAATGCACTTCACATCTGTCTCTAACCCTGGCAGAGGTAATGGATCACAGATTCTGCAGTTTTCTAAATTTGCAGGATTTTTATGATATTTCTCCTACCGAAGAAAAGTTCAGAGTCAATAATGAGGCAGAATTATGGTATATTGAGAACAAAGGTTGGCAGCCACAAAACACCTAGGAGATGGAGCTAATCTCAACATGTTTTAGATGCTGGATTGGTCTATCTCAGAAGGTGAAAGATACAGTCCTGGAGTGCTAGATCTTCTACTGAGGTCAAGTAAGTCAGTTTTCTTGGGGAAGCAACTGCCTCTGTCCTAAACTTCTGGAGTTAATTAAGTTAAAATTGTCAATGACAGGTTAAGAGTGACTGTTTTTTGATCCTCGTAATGATGCATAAATTGCTGAGACTGGAAATTTGGGCTAGATAAATAGCAAAATGAAATCACCACCTCCTCCTTACCCCACTAACCCTCTGAGTGACTTCCTAAGACTTTGTGTCTTTGATCAAGTCTGGATGATTATTTAATTTTGTGAAGTCCCATAGCTTCTATCAGATGGTGATCATCTTGTATGACCTCCCATGGCCTCTTCTAAGATCTCTCTTTATAAAGGTCTTTTATGAGATTTCTTATATCTCTGAATCTGGATGACTCCTTAGTATAGAGAAATTTGTGGGAAGATTTTCCATCTCAATTTTGGGTTTGGAAAAGTTGGAATACTTACTCTGGTTATAGTAATGTACACAATGGGGTTTTTGTTTGTTTTTTTTTTTTTTTTTCCCCTATTTTATTCTGCTCTCTTTCACTAAATTTAACAGATCTACTTAATTTTTACCCCTCTTCTACGATGTTCTTGCTTTCTGTGTTGGGGTATAAAAGCAGCAGTACTATTATGCTGGAGGATTTCTCATGTCACACTTCATTCAGAAGCACATAGGTTGTAATTCTCTTTGTGCAGTTTTTCTCATCTTAATGTGTTTGATTCATGTGAATGCTTTTAATGTGGTGGGCATAGAAGCATATAATCTGGCTTTCCACATTTTAAGAAAAGAAGAGTGCTTCAAGGTAATTTATTGATTTGTAATATCAGAACTTTTGAAATGCATCCTTGCTTTTTCTTGCAGAACTAGCCCTTGTACATTCAAGGATAACTACTGCACACAACACACAATGCTCTGACTTCTAATTAACCCTCGCAGTTGTTATTTATAGAAGGTGGAGTGACGTGAAGTTAGAAATGAACATAATATCAGTCCTATACTCCAGAAATACAGCTTTCTATAATGATTGAAATCCAAACTACTTTCCAAGAGAATTTTCCATGAAGCTGAACAAGGTTAGAACCTCAATGTGTTGATGCATGTGGAGCTAGTTCACTTTGTTGAACCATTGATGGGAGAGAGCAAAATGAGAGAGTAGTATTCTACACACGAAAATGTTTGTTCATACATGTGAGCAAGTGACTTTGGTCTGATACACTTCAGCTATTCTCAGCAGTATTCTGACTTCCAAAGCCTTCACAAACATGGCTATAGCAGAAAAAGTTCTGATATTTATTGCTAAAGGTCTCTATGTGCTCCTGATTTCAAGAATCTTTAATATAAATTGAAATTGTCAAAATTGCTGTATGTATCTTCTGGTGGCTGAAGTTTTTTGGTCAGAATTGCTGAGGAGTCAATCCTTTTTAAAAAAGAAAGGATTTCTGAGATATTTTTAAAACCAGGGCATAGGAGCTTATGTTTATTATTACATTTAATGGATACAGGTGCTTAAAAAGAATGCAGAACACATTTAAAAGAAGAAATCTTTATATGGAACTTGATGTAATACTTCTGTAGTAAAAATTTAGTAAGAAATTTAAACTTCTAATAGTACGTTAATTATCACAACACAGGTAACAACTCAGGTCTGGACATCTACATCCAAGGTACCTAAGTTGTGACAATTAACGTACTATTAGAAGTTTGAAGTTTTAAGCTTAATAACAGTGACCATGTGGGAGACAGGAGTTTTCCTTTTGCACCAGGAAACTCAATGGAAACAAAGAAAAATAAATGACTGACAGTGGAAATGTATTTATCGTTATCCAAGGCAAAGGCAAAGTGATAACTTCAGTTTGCCAAAACCAACTCCAGATAATCTCTCTAGTACTGGTTAAGACAACATAGCATCAGAGGCTGCAAGAGGAGGAAAAACCAACGAACAAGAAGATTAGACTTTGGTAAAATTCTTCCTTTCTTTTTGACTGTGCTAGAAGACACCTCCACCTGTGGTCTTTGCCTTTAAATTGTATATGTATTAAACTCTTTATGGAAGGGTATCTTTGTATGTGGGTTTGACTGCTCTCACTTTGATCCTGCACTCACCTGCATGGGCAGTAAGGTCTGACCTCTCTTACAGGGCTGGTCCCATAACAGTCTGCTTGAATACAGGAATGGCAGAGGTAATTCTGGCATTTTTCTGAGTTATGCCAGGAGGTATCTCAGACTGACAGGAAGATAATAGACAGAAGCTCTTTTCCAGTAGCTCTTTTTCACTCTCTTCAGAAAAGCTTTTCCTGAGCAATAACCCTCTGACTTCACTTGCCATACACTACACTGTCATGCTGAAGGATTTATTCTGGGGGTGTAAATATATGCTAATTTCTTTGGACAGGTTTGGAAATATACTCAGTAAGCCACATGCAGTAAGTTGGAGGGTAGGGATGGGAAATGGAAGTGAAATATTTGTGGAAGGCAGAAGGAGAGGGAGAATTTATTTGGCTCATCCCTACATAAAGTTAGAAGTTAAATGGTTCAAATAATTTTAGAATTAAGTACATATTTACATATATCTCACACCATTCTTGCCTGTACTTAATTAATCTGATGCTTTCCTACACTTCTATTTTTGTTTGTTATTGGAGTTTTTTGATGTTTGGGTTTTTTGTGGTTTTTTTTTTTTGGTAAGTGTTTGTGGGTTTGGGTTTTGTTTATTTGCTTGCGGTTTACATTTGCAGTTCTGTACTCCTTATTGTTAAGATTTCCTACTTTGTTTCCTGAGGTCATTGTAAAAGTTGTATTCTGGAATAAATGTTATTGGGCCATGTCAAGTTTCCAATATTTAATGCATTCTGCTCACTGAGTGTTATGGCATTCTTATATTTATATAATTTATATTTATATATTTATATTTTTCAGATGGGTCCATCTATGAGGAACTCAACATTCCAGTCCAAAATAACAGAATCAGCTGATATTGTTGTTGGAATATGTTATATGGTATTTGGTAAGTATAATGTTATGTATGTTTATAGAGATTTTTCCATGTTTGATGTGATAAGAAGACTTGACTGTAAAAGTTGAGCTTGTTCCTGATACAGATGAACTTGTCTATATTCATTAAAAAGGGAGCAAAAGCATGTAGTAAAATCACTAGAAGGCTTTTAACCTGTGATTTAGATTAGGTACAAAAACATTTTTAGTGTTAGGAATATAAAGCTGGACAGGACCACTGGTTTTTGAGATCTTGACATTCTTGGAATACATGTGATCATTATTAATTCTACACAGTAAAACCTCTCTTCAACACAACATTGCAAACTGTAGAACAACATACCCTGACTTCTACTAGACAACTAGCAGCCTTATTAACTTTCTTGGGAGTGTCTCAGAATAAAAGATGCATTCCCAGAGAAAATAGTTCTATCTACAAACAGTGCATTATTGTAAGCAACTTATTCTTACAATGTGTTTCTCTGCAGGAATATCCTCCTTGTGTGGGAACAGTATTCTCCTATATGTCTCCTACAAGAAAAAGAATCTGTTGAAACCAGCAGAATACTTTATTATTAATCTTGCTATCAGTGACCTTGGTATGACTCTGACATTGTATCCTCTGGCTGTAACCTCCAGCCTTTCACACAGGTTTGTTCCCTATGCACGTGATATTTACCATTCTCTCCAGCTCTAGAGGTCTGTGTCAGAGATGAGGGCTGAATTACTCTGCCACTTTGCTTCCATAGAAGTGGGAATTAATTAGAGGATTTGAGAGAAGTATGCTCTGTATGCACCTTTATGGATTGCTGGTGCTAATTAGCATTTTTCTTCACTTGAGGTCACTATCTTTCTGATTTCTGCGTGACTGAGAATTTCTTCTTTCCCAAACACTCACTTCTTACTGCTTTTATGCTTTGTGGGTAGTATTATTCAAACAATGATGGAATGCTTAAATTTCTTTTAAGATGGACAGCAATGTTTGGTACCATGAAAAGAAAACCCTGAATTTACTTATGATTTCCAAAAGAAGTCATAATGATGATGCACAGAAATGTAATGCTCTGGATCAATTTTTAGGTGAAACTCTGAATATAGAACCTCTTCCTACCTTCTCTGTTTCTGTGATATTCATACACACGAATTCAGCCTCACATTATTGGTCAAGATCTATTTTTTGTGGACTTTTAAAGCTTGTGAAGCTTAGGAGACTCATTACCAGACCTCAGAGAGTATTTGTGAAACCCAGGCCATATTAAATTGTTTGGGAGAAGGTAACTAGATAGAATATCTTCCATGCGATGGAAGATCAGAACTGACTGTCAGGAGCTTTTCTGCATGGTTTGGGGTAGGATGGGATTTGGAATATTTTGGTCTTTCCTAGTTACAGAACATCCTACAGTTGTACAGGTGTGAATATGCAAGGCTGATTTGTCTTTACAAAATTCTTTACTGGGTAACCTAGGAATCTGTATTCAATAATTTAATTAAGTAAAATATATTTAACAAAAGAGAGAGAGAACATCCTCTGGGTATTTTTTATCTTCCTCTAACCAACATGAAGAAAAAGTATTTGATTTGAAAAACTTTGCTCTCCTTCTCTTGTCTAGTTTTTTCTCATTTTGGAATTAAAATGAAAAAGAAGATAAAAGCACCCAGCAATTACTCAGCTTTTACGACATTATTTTCCATGCTAAAATATTGCTAAATACAATGACCTCAAAATCTAGAATGAGGCTTTTGATAACCATTACTGTAAATACCATCAGTCTCTGTGATTCAGATCAAATTTTTGTTCTGGAGAACCTTCACAAGAGAATGTGCTGATTTTGGTGAAAACTTGTTTAAAAAATATACATAACAATAGCTGTACAATAATAAGCTGTGTTATTTAATTACCCAGGCCTTCCATTGGCTTGCATTTTGATTTTTCTTTTTAGAAGGATTATCATTAAGATACATTGCTTCATCTTCTAAAAATAAAAAGACTTAAATATGAATCACCAAAATGAATCAGGAAGTGATTACGTTACTGGCCCTAAGTTTTTTAAACAACATCTTTTGTAGTTGATTATTGATCAACAAATAATGGTGCAGTTTTATTGAATTTTTAAGGTTAGAACTATAAATATATTTTCTATTTTGCATTATGTTTTAAAAAGGATAGCTTCGTAGAGGTAACTTTTGTGGTTATTTGTCAGGTGGCTGTATGGGAAACATATTTGCTTGTTCTACGCGTTTTGTGGAGTGCTGTTTGGGATTTGCAGCCTCTCAACCCTGACTTTACTGAGCACTGTGTGCTGCCTCAAAATTTGTTTTCCAGTTTGTGGTAAGTTAATGTTTCTTTCTTAAATTACTCATTTTTGCATGTGAATGTAGACCACCATGTCTGGGTTGCATATCCTAGGGAGTATTTTTATAGAAGAGATTTTTTTACATCCAGCAAGGCAATTCTTATTTCTGTGATCATTGATAATTAACTCTAGGGCTAGGCATATGCAATTGATTACTTTTAAACTCTTTAAAGTCAGTGTGATAATGTAAGAGCTCCAATCTCTAAGCAAGGCTAGACTAAATAAGCTGTTTTTTTCAGATTTTATTGCCATACTTTGATGGAGACTTATTTATACATGTATGAAAGAATTTGACTACCTATATTTTTTTTCAAATTGTTGCAAACAGTGCCCAATTCTTACAAGCCTTCCACATGCTATAGTATTTTGAGCACATATTGAAGTTGTCATTCTTAATTATCCTGCTCAACTGCCTTCATATGTGAAACCCCATGCAGATATAGCAATCATGCTGATCTTTTTTGATGTCTTCCAGGAAACAGGTTCAGGAGAGAACACGGACAAATCTTGATAGCCTGTGCTTGGACT
The DNA here is from genome assembly GCA_013400935.1 of Turnix velox. Classification (NCBI taxonomy): domain Eukaryota; kingdom Metazoa; phylum Chordata; class Aves; order Charadriiformes; family Turnicidae; genus Turnix; species Turnix velox. Next base: position 110,121 of record VZTY01002658.1, on the reverse strand, counting down.
TATGCAGCAATTTTTGCATGTTCTCCTCTAGCTCACTGGGGAGAATATGCAGCAGAGCCCTATGGCACAGCCTGCTGCATTGATTGGCATTCCACCAATGAAAACACTGTGGCCATGTCTTACACCGTAGCCCTCTTTGTTTTCTGTTTTATACTCCCCTGTGGAGTAATTGTGACTTCCTACACTCTTATTCTGATAACTGTGAAAGAATCCAGGAAGGCAGTGGAACAGCATATCTCCTGCCCCAACAGGATGACCAGCGCTCAAACCATTACTGTCAAGGTATTTGAAAGTTAGTCTTTGGCAAGCCAGTTTTGGCAGATCTGGGCAGCTCTATTTAAGGACTAAGAAGCTCCTGAGAAGGGAATAAAGGCAGACAAGGAAATTGTTCCTTACTGCATTTTCATTTCAAGCAACAGCATTATCTTGTGTTATTTGCCGCACTGCAATGAAGTGCTGAACATGCAAGTATTTGCTGTGCTGTTTCAGGAAGGTAGATAATTAAGCTCATAGAGCTTGTGAAAATTAGGATTTCAGACTTTGAGTCAAAAGTAAGGTTAAAAGTAGGAGCACTGTGTAGAAATGAGTTTGGGTCTCATGCTCTTGAGCTATTACTTATAAAAACCAGTCTACTTTTGAAGAAAACAATTCTGTTTGCCTAGCTGCAGACACCTGAAGAGATTCCAGATTTAGCTATCTGTCATTAAAAATTTGAAATAGTATTGTAAAGATCAAATTCTCTTGTTTAGAACTGAATAAATGACAAAAGTCACAGAAAAGTGTATTTCTATAAATACTTTTGGAATCAAAGCCGTTGAAGGCTTGTGTTTCACTACATTATAGAATAAAATTAAACCTGTGGTCGCAGTATTTGTTGTGGAAATTGTTTCCTTCTGCCAGACTATGTTCCTGTTCTTTCCCCAAGATTATTAGCATCTATTTTTTAATATACCGAAAAACAAGAAGAGGAACTGTGCAGCTACCGTTAGGTATGCTTCATCTAATATACCTCTTGAAAGATATGATTGTTACCTCTTTCCATTGAGAAAATCTTTGTTTTTCTTGATTTCAGTGAATTCTTCTCTCATTCCTCTTGCTTCTCTTGCTATTTGTTTCACTTGTCCTTCTAAGAATTTTTCTCACTATCCTTCAGTTTTCTGCTTGGAGTCATCTTTGGTCCTTACCTTCTCTCTCTCTGTTTGGGAACATGGTAACTCTCATTTGCAAATACAGTTAGATATTCTGTATATCTGTATATCTTCTGTATAGATGACCTACTTTCTTTTTCATACTAAGAAACTTGATCTTACTCCGGCATTTCCCTTCAGATTACCAAGTGCAATGTAGCTGCACCAGACATCTTAGTCTGCCCTCAAAGATACTCCCTTTGAGTATCTTTGTTTTGACCATGTGGAAAGCATCATCTTCCTGTCACACTCGTAGCCTAAGTTTCTTTCTCATTCCAAGCAATTAATGGAAGAGTTATTTCCATATCTTGTCTACTCTTCCTTTTTAATAACTCTTAAATGTGTCCAGGCTTTGGTATGATACTTATGGTGACTTCATCTTCATGAGTCAATATGAGGGAGAGGCAGCATTTTGGCAGATGGTAGTGGACAAAATAGCAGATCTTGGGTAATGAAGGGATGCCTCAAGAGATGTTTCTTCTGTCATTCTCCATGACAACTGAACTATTTGTCTCAGAGAAGTAGTATCCTCTGTCCTGCTTAGACATTACAGTGCTACTCAGAAACTTTGGAGAAGCAGTTGTTTCTGTATAGTGTTCATTAGACCTTGACAGGGGGTGAGCAGCTCTCTAGTGTTCTAGGAGAATACAAAAGAAAAAAATGTTGATCTCTCGGTACTAACTTTGTTATTTTTTTGAAAAATTGCCTTCAAAAAGGAGACAGAAATTGTAATATCAAATAAGAATTGAAACTATAAGGCAGTACTTTTATGTTCTGCCATCATCTGTGACCTGGGTCAGCTTCCATAATTGCACTAGTTGATCCTGGATTTCTGAGAATAGAGCTGTGATAGCTGTTGTGCTGGACTAATGCCTAAAACACACTGGTGAAGTTCTCAGTGAAATATGGGAACACACCCATGCATTTCAGCAGAAAGAGGTCAGTGCTGTGTACTCCTGGAACAAACTAGTTCCCATGGGTCACTGAGGCTCACTGGGATTTTATCCATGTGTGATGTGTCTGTGGATACTGAATGTGAACAAGTCTGCTTCTGTAAACCATGAGACACAGAAAAAGCTATGCTGAGAATATAAGGAAAGACAGAAACCACATGTGGATACACTCTATATTTGTTAAAGCCCACAAGAAAATCTAACCCTACATCTAGCACTGTAATTCCTTCTCTGAGGAGAATAGATTTTTTTTTTGGTCATGTGCTTTAGGTGGCCCTATGACAGGACGAGTGGAGAATGCATTTAGTTTTCTAAGTATTTAGTTCATTCAAATGCATATAATGATTCCATCTGCATGACACCCAAGGTAGTCCATGTTAGAAGGAGAATACACATCTCTAAAGAAACATGGTGTATGGTACATTAAAGCATTGCTTCTACTTAGAGCTACCAGCAACAGAAAGCATCACCTGAGTAGAAGAGGGGTCATATCCATTTACCTGTATTTTTGTAAGCTGTGCTTTATCCATAAGACTTCCTTTGAATTAAATAGACAGCTACCAAAAAATTCAGGGCAGTAGCAATTAGAAAGCATTACAAATAAAGTTTACCTTACTTTAGGAAGAATTGTCATTATCTTACACAGCTCAGCACCATTGTGCTGGGCAGTTATAGTGAGATACTGTTTCTAAATATGTACAAAAGAATAAATGAATAAAATAATGCTGGAATTCTTAAAAAAAATATGCCAAAGGTCTTCTCCAAGATCTTGAGAGCAGAGTAATCATTGAAAAGAGGTCAATTGAATTGATTTAGAGCAGACATCAACATGAATTAGGTTTTTTTTTCCTGTAACACAGTACTGTAACAGTAGTTTACTGGTTATTCTTTTTTGCTTTATTGAATGGAAGAAAGAGTAAAATTCATAATATAAATTTTCAAAGCTTAGTCTGTGAATTTCTAATTTTACTTTCTCCTACATTCTAGGAATGCATTGGCTCGCTGGCTTGTTATTTTGCAGAAAAACAAAATAGAGTTTGTAATAGTCACTTGAGGCATATAAAAGAAGTGGAATTAATTTCATCCTTCTAAGCATGCATTTGGAGCAAGTCTCACAGATTTCATATATAGTTACATTTAGCCTGACAGAAACAATTGGTAGGAAAAGCTTTCTATTCTCAGCAGAACATCTTCACCCATAGCAATTGCTTTAAAACTGAAAGGAAAGAAGAAAGTACAATTTTATTGACTTTGTCATAGCTTTATCTGATTACCTTCTGAGAGCCCATTTCTCTTTCATTGCAGCTTCTGGGATCTGAGAATCCTTTAACACTGTGATGCAATAAGCATATTCCGTAAATAAATTGAGGAAAGTTAAGAAGTTGCTGCAAATACTGTTTGTTTTCCTGCCAGAATAAGTAAAAGCTTCTAGAAAAGGTCAAGAGACCAATGAAGGACAATATATGATTCAGAGGAAGGACAACATACAGTGCATTTGATTTAAATGAGCTAATCTCAGGAATGCTAGATTCTTCTGATTCATTAATGCTCAAGATTTCCTTTTTGCAAGGTATTTCTTAGGAAGCAGAGAATGTACTTCTGAACTCTTGATTATTACAGTGAAATAATACTGTCAGCTGTTGAGTTGTAGGTGCTAAAAATGGAATGATCTAAAGCATATACATGGTCTCCACTAGTATTTGCTAAAATTACACACGACACAGCAGTTAGATAATTAATTCAGGATTTCTATACTTGATGATTAAAAAGCAACCCTACTAGGTAATTATTATACTTTCACCTAAACATGGAATCTATTAGAAGGTTACTGGTACAGCTCCTTGCTGGGCTATGACAAGACAAGAAAATGATCAGCTGTGACTCCTAATATCTTAACACTCTAAATTTTTTTACCTATATAGAAACATCCCATCCTCTTGCTACTTGAAATGTTGGTTCATGTAAACTATCTGAATGCTTAGAGCAGCCTAGTATCATGGGTGTGAGATAATTATGTGTTTCCTTGAATTTTAGAGTACATGAAAAGTATTTTGTTGTGTAAACAAAAGTCAGTATGCAAAGGAGCTGATAAATCATAGAGCTGAAGATGCTTTACTCTATTTCCGTCATAAAATAAAAACATTAACCTACTATAGCTCATTAAAATAATCTTCCTATTAACACTAAGGATTTTTGGATAGTAAACCCTTGATTGTACTTGCTACAAACTGTAATAAGTTACTTAGACCCTTCTAGGATAATTTCTATCACAACTAAATTTTTTTAGGCCTTTGTACAAGTTCTGCACAAACATATTGCTCTTTAATTACACAGAACTTTCTGCTGGATTTCCTTGTGTTCTGTACAGATTCATTTTGCTATTACTATTATTTTAGTAGCTGTGTAGTATGGGTGAAGCTAAAACTAGTGAATATGACTCTTCTTTGCTTTAATGAGATATGCTGGACTCAAGTTTAGAATGAAATTTTGAAAAGGATCAGTCTTAGCCCTCACTGGGTCTCGTTGTGTAGTGATGCATAGGTGACTTCTGCTTCAGTGAGTATCACTTTCACAGGAGGAGATCCAAGGCCAGAACTGGCATGTCTCCATAAAGCATACCATAATCAGGGATGTAATAAAACTGGGTGTTTGACCTCTCTGATGGTATAAAATTCATATTTCAAGTCAATTATGTACAGTTCTCATTGGTGTACTCATGAAATTCTCTCTTATTGTGCATATGAAAATACTTGTGTTCTTTGACATCTTGTGCTGGCATCACTGGTTAACCCTCTCCTCACACCAGTCTCCTTGGAACCATGTGGGTAATTTTGTTGACCTTAAGAAGATGAAGGTGCTTCATTAAGCACTTGGCTTGAAACTTCTTACCATGAGCATACAATGTTAAATCTTTTTAAGATTTGTTGTATGAAACTATTCAGTCGATTCAGTATGTGGCATAACAAAATAAATAAAGTTTCTTTCTACATTCCTGTATGCTTATGCACAGTTGACATTGTCAAATGTCTCAAAGGGGGTTCATTTTGACAAATTATGCTCCCCAAAAAGTTAGTTGTCTAAGTACATCCTCAAAATTGTCAGAGGAAAAGACCTGAGAGCCATCTATCACATCTATTTTAGGTACAGATCTTTGAATGATAAAAATTACTTTCAAGAAATATGCCTATCTTTGCTTTGACATCATAAAGAACTTAGTCTGGTTTATATTTATCATAGAAATGTTTTGATAGCTCAGATTATGCAAGTTTAATCCTCATCCTACTCTAGAAATTGTGTTGATGTAGTTAGGGATGTTGGTTGAGAAGTCCTTGTAAATACATGGCAAAAGTCCTCTCTTGCAATCCCAAGGATTAAATGCTACTATAAACAAGACACCTAGGAAATGCAACAATTGATTATTAACATCTAGTTTTATTTAGTGGCATTTAAAGGCTAGGGCATATTACCTGCCACAAAGACAGCTTTTAGTTTCAGTTTTGAGTATTGGCCATGGACAGCACAGATTACAAAGACTGCTCGTATTATACCAGCATATCCATAGGTAGAGCCAGACCTTCAGCCAATGTACAGAAACAGGAGGCTATGGAAACAGAGAGAAAAATCAAGGTTACCCAGTCCTGTGGATTTATCTCTTCATCATTTCTTGACTAGTTCTGTCAAATGACTTTAACTTTTGACTTCATGTGAAATCTGACAGGTTAGAACTCCAAATGATTATGGTCCATAAATGGGAAATTTCTCCTTTGTCACTAATATAATAGTGAATGGCTTTCTAGACACGTGCAAACTAATAAATAGATTTTAGCCTAATAGGAAAAACAGTTAAATGTCATAGAAATTCCTCATAAAACTTGTGGTATATATTTCTTGGTGATCACCATGTATTTCTTCTTCTGTGAGACTATTAAACTGAAGGTGGGAATAACAACATTGGATGAACTCTCTATAACTTAAAGAGCCTAAAGTGTGCCTCTCTTGTGTTAGTGATCAGGATGTCTATAACTCTCAGTCTGAACACTACAATACCATTCCCTGATTTTTGCAAAGGTAAACCTTAAGTCAAAGCCTTCTTGAGAAAACTGGTGAATTTTCAGTTTACTGAGCTAATTAGCAGCTCTCCAAAGCTCTTTTGAAGGAAGGTGGCACAATCAGCAGCTGAAAAAAAAAAGCCCTTTCCTAATGTATTTTCTTCTCTCCCTTGGATCCAATACTACTCTAAATTGAGGGGATTCTCTGCTGTCTTCCTTACTTGGAAATACAATCATAGAGAAGTAGACATACTTTTTGGCAAAAGTCAACTTGTAAATCTTCTTCAAGAGCATGACTACTCTTGTTTCTGCCCTTAAAACATATGTGCACTTCTGTAATAAGCAGTGCTCAGAAGCTTAGCAGTTTAGTCTTCCTACACATGCTGATTCTTACCATTTGCTTTAGATTTCTTGAGGTTTATGTTTCTTGCAGATCCAATATTCACATCTGAATCTGACAGATCTCCGTGATCACTTATACAGTAAAATTCTTGGTTTTGTTTGATGTTTGTTTTGTTTAGGGATTTGTGCATTTTTAAATTTTTTGTTTTTTCTTTGCTTCCATATTTATTTTTTTTGCTTGCTTTAAAAAGGCCTATCAAAACCTCCTTCATAGAATTTACTGCAGAGTAGAAATTTAATCTAACAGACCCTCAGAATTAATCTGGCTTTCTGTTGGCAGGTGCATGCATTTTACTCCAGTTGAGAGCCAACAGTAAAATTTTGGATGCCTGAGAAAACTAGCTAGAAAAATTGGTATAACTCATGAATTAGTAGAAAGAAATGGCTTTCCAATCCTGACACATGTTTTTCCAGAATGGTATTTTTCTTTAGGTTTACTTCCCTTTTGAAAGAGGTTTCATAGGACTTTTATGAGGAAGAGAGAGATATAGGAACTGATACTTCTTAACAATGAAAGTTTCAGGTAGAAGCAACTGACAGAGTTAAGGCACTAGAAGAATATGAAATTGGATAGCAGTTAAGGTTTGATAGACTCAGGGAGACTTTTAACAAGGGGGTTCAATCAGGTGGAATTTTTATGCATATTTTGTTGGCAATTTTTCTCATGCATATATATTTTTAACTCTGTGTTTTCTCTTTTTCTTTGCAAGCTGAGTGTTGCTGTCTGCATTGGATTTTTTGCTGCCTGGAGCCCTTATGCCATCATTGCAATGTGGGCAGCTTTTGGACCAATAGATAAGATTCCTCCATTGGCCTTTGCTGTGCCAGCTGTCTTTGCAAAGTCTTCCACGCTCTACAATCCAGTTATCTATCTCCTCCTAAAGCCCAGTTTCCGAAACACCATCACCAAAGATTTCACAGATTTTCAACAGATTTGTACCAGCTGTCTTTGTGTCAAGGCACCACAGAACTACAAATCAACTTTGAACACCGGCCTGAGAACAGTTAAGGGCAAAAATGAATCACTGCCAATTGTGGAAGAATGCTCTTATTTCCCTCATGAAAAGAGCAGTGGTACTTCCAAATGCTTTCAAAGCTATCCAAAGTGCTGCCAGGAGAGGCTAAGCACGACAGAGTGTGCTCAGGAAATGCTGTCCTTGGAGGACATCCTTCAAACAAAAGAGAGACAGGTCACTACGAAATCAGTCAAGGTGGTTGTGCAGGGAGAGAAAAGCACTGAAACTGATACCTTGGAAATCACCTTGGAGGCAGGACCTGTGCACCAGACATTTACAGACCTCTAGAGCTGCTTGGATGAAGCCCTTTCGCAGCACTGTTATCATACTGATTCTGTGAATGTAACTTTTTCTGAAGACCCCCTCTACTGCTCCATTTTCTACACTGTTTAAAGTCTTTTTTCCTACTCTTCAGTGGGACACGTGCAACAGGATGGATACAAATGCTGTGTGACTCATGCCATGACAATTTAAGGACATTGTAGAAATTTTATTCACATCATATACAAATCTGCTCTGCATTCCATAACATCCCCTTACTCCATTTTTAAGACAATACATTAAACATTGAGAAGCATTCCGTGAAGTGTTATTACCCTTTCTAGACAATGTGCATCTTATGTTTTATCTGCTGAAAAGAATAAATTCAGTTTAGAGTTTTAAAAGGACAAACTCATTCTGATATAATTTTAATAGCTATTAAACTGTTAAATGCTCACTGAAATGCCTGTTTTGCAACAAATTATTAGGGGATTTTTTCATCACTTTGAGATGAGCAGGCATGTTTTGACCTTGTTCCATGTAAATGACATCAAAATAGCTAAGGTAATTCAAGACAGTAGATAAATTTTGTTTACTTTTTGGAGTAATTTTAGAACTTGACCTAGGACACTATTTTACTCTCCAGTTCTCTGTGTAAGACCTTGGAATTAGTAAGATGAAGAACTTGCACAAAAACACCGTAAGAGGCAAGAATCCCTGCTGGTCCAGAACACGTGAAACTGTGAAAAGAACCCCATGTGAAGATCCCAGACCTACTAGGATTCTTGAATTTGGCTTCAAGGATAGTGCTACAGAATAAGAATAGGCACAGCTCTTCTTTCTCATATTCTTGGGCTCAGGTTTTTTTTTCCCCTTTTGGAGAGGAAGGAAAAAAATAAAGGGGTTTTGGAGGAAGAGCTTTTGAAATGGTTGCTTCTTCTAGTTAGAGGGGATTTGGCTGAATTGCTGTGAGAGCAAGGGCATGCTGGAAATGCCATTTTGGCCAGGCTACAGCCAAAATCACCATAGCTTTGTTATGAAAAATTATTATAACTTCATCTTCCAGCACTGTTTACTTTGGATGATAAGGGAGTCTTGCCCCCAAGGACTTAGCCTGATGCAGAGCCAGTCCACCCTTCATTTCCCAGGAAACTCATTTTGCTGTTATTTCTGTGGTAACTTGGGAAAAATGAACCAGACTGCAAAAGGGAAAGCCTTGTTAAACTTCATCAAAACCTTCAAGTATCCACTTTAAGGAGTTTTTGGTTGCTATAGATGCATTTTTTCATACTTACTTGGGACTTGAAGTTTTCTGTCCTGTTTTTAAGCTGCTCAACAATTTTCTCTCCCCCAAGCTTCCTTTTGTTCTCAGTGCCTTTGTAGATGAACAATCATTAAGATACTTCTGACTTTCCGTGATGTAGTTATGTTTAAAGTATTTGACCTAACAAAAGGTATGAAGTATTTACAGCTCATTATGGAACAGAAGCCCTCCTGTGGTCCAAAATACTGTGTCTCTTCAGCAATTCCAAAAAAGCAACCAGAACAGGCTGATGAATTTGAACACCCAGAAAGCTCTTTCAGTGCCATTTTCCCCAAGACTTCCCAAGACACGGGTCATCAGTATAGCAGAAACAGAAAGCTAGACCTGCTGGGCTGCAATTACCATGACTGCTGCCTCTGACAAAGGAGGAGGTGGAATTAGGCTTTGAAGATATTTAGGCAATACTGACCTTTTCAGATGGGGAATCAGTGTAAAAGAGGTAGAGCTATGTTTAGAGGTCTTCTAGTCATAGAATCATAGAATCATAGAATAGTTTAGGTTGGAAGGGACCTCAAAGATCATCGAGCTCCACCCCCCCTGCCATAGGCAGGGACACCTCCCACTAGACCAGGCTGCCCAGTGCCCTGTCCAGCCTGGTCTTGAACACCNTGTCCTTCCTGTCCAAAGTCCCATTGGCATCAATGCACATATCTAAGTATGTGAATAATGTCTGGTGGAGCAAAATGCACCTCTGAGGGTTTTAACCAGCATAGCTTTGCAAAGCCTAAAAAACATCATCCTATAGAAAGGCAGAATTATAAAATAATAATGATACAAGCTATTTATCTAAACCACAAGCTTATTTTTTTCTTAAGCTATTTGCTTAAGGAAGTTAAGAAAGTGAAAAACTTTGGAATTCTCACACCTAGATTTATAGTTACTTTCAATTTAGCATTCTCTATAGTGGAAGCCAAGGCTGACTTGCAGTAGATGGTACTCCTTTTTTCAATAAAATTTTTTTTGTGGATATATTTACCCAACAGCCTTTTGTTAATGTTGAGAAAAAAAACACTATCCCGTTCCATTTCTTCAAATTGGCATTGGATTATTCTAACCTGACTGTCAGCTCTGATCACAGTAGAACAGAGAAGGTGACATTCAATTTTAAGTATAAAAAGTAATAGGGAACATAGAATCCATGCCAGCTCCTTTTATAAATTAATGGGAGGAACATTATGCCTTTGGAGAGAATACCCCATGTATTGAAAATGACAGGTGCACCCAGATTCTGTTCCCACTATGTGTGGGTGGAGTAAGTTTTCTCTCTTATATGGGCAGTACTCTGTAGGAACTACAAATAGTCTTCAAATAGCTTTTCAAACCTTCCAGTTTCTGGATTACACCATCAGTTGTTCATCAGGATTATTCATAAATTACTGCAAGTAAATGCATAGTTAAATCAGACGTCATCAGCTGTGGGAGCTTATTAAGCTCTTTATTTGTGCTGGGGGTAGTATGCAAGGAGGCTATAGGTTTGCATGTCCACACTTCTCATTCTGATGGCTTCCTAAACCTTTTATAAAAAGCTGAATAAACGCAGTTACTGTTAGGGCTTGAGGCAGTGGAGCAACCAAACTGGGCAAGATTATTGTCTTGTTTTCTTCTTGGGCAAAAACCTCCTGATGCAACTGAAGCACCTGGGGAAACAAGAGGGAAAACACAAGGCCGCTGCCATCATCCTCCCTCCCACCCATCCCTCCGCCTGCCTTAACCAGGCGGGGGGCCAGCAGGCCCCCCGGCCTTTCTCCTCCCACCGTGGCCCCTTGGAAAATGCAACTCACCAGTGACCTGTCCTGCAGCAGAGACAGCGAGAAGAGCATCCCTCAGGCCCCACAGAGGGGGCAAATGGTGGTTGCTGCTCTTCCCCACTGGTGTTAAATAGGAGAGTGGGTGGAGGGGGCTGATTTGGAACAGCTGGGGAGAGGAAGAGTCTCCAGTGGAGCCCAGCTGTGTGGGATTTAGGAGAAAATGGGCTGGAGAAGGGTTGGTGTGGGACAGAGACAGGAGACATGTCCTTTACTCTCTCCTTGCTCTCTGCTCCTCCCTCTGCCTTCTCTCAGCTTCCTATTTTCTTTTCCTAACCCTTTTCTACCCTTCCCTTTCCTTGGAGCGCAGAGTGCCCCTGGGGAGCCATACAGCAGGCACCTGGCACTCTCATTACACCCAACAGAGCAATAAAAAACTGTTAATTGCCCCGTTTCTGTGTTGTAGTGTCAAACCTTTATGACTAATGGCTCTTACTTTTCCAGTCATTATCAAAATTGAGCTGGTATTTGGATGCCTGAAGTACACGCTATATCTCTCATATTTTTTTTAACATGTTATCTGTGTGGCTTTATTTTGGCAGGGTACTACAAAAGTTTTTCTCTGGGAGTCCTGCCAAAATGAAATCTTCTTGAAAGAACAGAGAAGTTCGGGAAGAGATTTTGAGAAATATCCATTATTTTTTCCTCTTTAGACAAGACAACTACTTGTAGAGAAAAGTAGTCAAGGTTTTACTGCAGTCCTTTATTCTCATGCTGTGATCTCTCTGTCTTTTCCCAGAGCTTTTGCTACTATCACAGCATAGGTAAAGGACATCTGGAAAGAAAAGGAGGTGAAAGACTCTTTGGATAGAAAAAAATGATTGGCGCGCTACAAGTTTAGTGCCCCTAGGAAGGCTAGAAATAGACTTTTTGCATATTAAGAGCTTTGGAGCAGTTCTGTGCACTCAGGCAGTGCAAGCAATGCCGATGATGACTCAGAAGGGTACTTCATTTACCAAAAAAACACTTTGTAATATGTGGAGACTGGGGTTTTTTTTTGTTTTGTTTTCAGTTAATTGCAACATGCAAACTGTGAAAGCATAAAATGGTTTTGGGTACGGGGGAAACACTGTTAAAAATGTCATAATTAGTCTATATAACAATTTTTAAGTGAAAGGCTTCCATTTTCTTCATCAGGAACTGTAAGAGTGTTTTGGTCCCATATAGTATGTATCAAACCAGACCATCTGGGGAGACCTTATAGTGACTTTCCAGTACCTGAAAGGGGCCTTCAAAAAAGCTGAAGAGGGACTGTTTGCTAGGGTATGTAGGAATATGATGAGGGGCAATGGTTTGAAACTAAAGCAGGGCATATTTAGATTAGACATTAGGAAAAAGTTTTTCACCATGAGGGTGGTTAGACATGGAATAGGTTGTCCAGACTTGATGAGTCTCTGAGAAAACTGACCTAGCATAAGATCTTCCTGCTTTTTGCTTAAGGTCCCTTCCAACTCAACACATCCTATGATTCTATGATCACTGTTCTTGGGTGATGCCAAGAACAGTGACCACTGATGGCCAGTGGTGTCTGAGAAAGCAGTGGAGGAAACTGCACAGCTGGGGAGGTGGGTAGAATGCTGGAAGTGCAGTGGAGGGGTTAAAACTGCACAGTCTGCTGCATGACACCGTTAATACCTCACAGGCTCAGAGATCACAGCTAGCCATGACCTTCCCCAGGGAGCTGAAGCTGGTGCAGTCCTTAGGTAAGACTCATGGAGACTATCAGAAGCTTGGAGATTAAGAGGTGATGCTCCTCTGCCAGGGAACTGCTTCTTACCGTCTGAGAGAAGAGGCAGGCAGCTGCCATGACCAGCAGAGCTGAAGAGCCAGTCAAGAGATCCAGACCTTTTCCTAGTCCATGGACTTACTGTAGTGAATATATTTTGTTCCAGATGTAAAATACCTGGGACCAGTCCTGTCTTTCTTGCACTGTGGTGATTGCATCGTTATTGCCAATTACACTTTGCAGTTACTCATGGATTTTAATCTTATTGTTTTATGAACTGCAACTAATTAATCCTCTCATTCCTCTCAGCTCAACAGATGCTATTGAGAACTGTCTGCATTTTTGTTTCAGATGAAGGACCACATCAGAGATTTCAGGAGACTTGTCAGTGTAATTAGAGGAGTCAAGGTGCTGGAAATTGGTCTCCCATCACTTGGAATCCAGGAACAGCTCTGGCTACGCATCTGTTATTTGGAGGAGTCACACCGTAAAATTAATAGCTGTGAGCCGAAATGAGGATGAGTCTTGTTGTCTTTTGTTTGACGTGTCTCACTTTCTGAAGAGGATCAGGGCCAACCTATTCCATTGACAGAGACACACTGGCAGATACTGTCTGTCAGTCAGTTGTTGAGACTTAGTTCGGAGAGACTGGCAGAAGTTGTCCTGACTGCTGAAACATTTTGGTTTTCAATTATCTCATTTCTCTGCTATGACACTCTGCTTCCTATACAGCGTCATGCAGAGACAAGGTTGTTCTGATTACAGTTGTTCAGGGAAAATGACATTTTGTTCTGCAGAAAATTTTTCCACTTCTGCATGCATGAACACAGACAGTTTCTCTACGGGCTGTGGACACAGTCAGTGTACTTTGTGATGTGCAGAAATGTACAACAGAAATCACTATGCTGGTTTAAAATACTAGCTAAGTCTGCATCATAAAAAGTCTTCACTTTTCATTTGTTCTCCAGACCATGGTGCCCCTGCTGCTACTCACCACAGTTAGGTTTTAAACAGCTATTTAGATTTTAAGCCAATCCCAAATGGTCCCAAATGGCGACAGAGGTCATTCATTACACCCTAGTTAGACCTCTAACAGAGAGGACAAGCCAGAAAGATAGAAGAAAACCAATTTTGCAGGGAAATTTTGATCTGTGCTCCAAAACTCCAACATCCACAGTCCTGAATTAGTATTTCTGTAGTAGCAAAAGTACATGATGGTTTTGTCACAGCTGCTTTTTTCAGTGTTCTTGAAGCAGTAACATTGCAATGTGTGCTCTGGATATGGATTTTCTGAGTGAATGTCCCCTACCTTGCCAGCTGGCTGCTTTGCAAGGCAGAGGAAATCCTGTAGCTGCTTCATGTTCCCAAGTTGACTGCACCTGAATACAGGTCAAAATAAACATTTCTCCCAGATAAACACAGTATGACCAAGCCAATGAAACCAAGGTATTAACCAAACCATAAAGGCAGAATGGTTTCCCAGAAGCTGCACTAATAGATCCCAGTTTCCTTTTCAATCTGGCCCCTGCCCAACCCAGCTGAATGGGAGCTGATTTTATCCTGCTTCTTTCAATTATCATCTCCCTACCTACATCTGTGGTCTTGCTCTTGTGACTCATCCTGCACTGGCAGATTGCTGTGTTGGTCTAAATGCATTTGTTGGTGCCAGTTTTTTGGTATCAGTGTTCAATGGATTTAGCTAAAAAAAGAAAACCAGAACTGATATAAAGATGTTCTCACTGTACAGATGGTACTGTCTGACATAAGACAGGCTCATTATGGCTTCTGTTACAAAAGTGTTATTTCTCTTTGTTGTCACTCTGTGCATTGGCTAAAGGTCTCCATGGTGAACATGATTATTACCTATTTTTAAAAAGCTGTATTGGCTGCAATATGTGAGGGTTGTGTCAGCTGGTCAGGAAGGTGAAGCAAAATGTAGAGCTGCTGAGCGATCTATGTGATACACTGAAAATTACAGCAAGTCTTAAAGAAGGAAAGCTGTATTACTTAATTATTAACTGTTTATCTAGTCTTCAAAATAAAAGGTAGAAGAGCATGTATTTTACCAGAGGAGTCCTTTGGAAACAGGACTTAGTATTCAGTGTTTTTTTAGAGAAGTGAAGACATGGATGGAGGATTAAAAACTTCCAGCCTGTTAGGTGGGCTGCCATGTGTAAAGGAAGAATATGAGAGATCTACAAGGAGATCAGCATGAATTTTGTCTTGGCAAGCACTGCAGGCTCTGCCTAAACTGAGGACATAACCTCTCTGCCCTTATTGTCTGCCACAAAAAGCTTGATTAAACTCTTGCCTTTGTTAAATGGGCCTAGAAAAAAACAAAAATGCTGGGAAGACTAGAAGACTTGGGTACTTTATGTCAGTGTTAGACATGTGTGTCCTCATTCATTTCCCAAGTCCTGCTGAGTGCAAATGAGGACTGTATTAGTGTTATCTGTATCTTGATGCCCACACATTTTTCCTGCCTCTGAGACATGATGACTATTCCAGGTTGCTGCATTAAAAAAGTGTGGATTTGGTGTGCAGTCCTTAAGTGTATGAATGGATGTTATGTATGGCATGACTTAATGTACTCTGGAGATTTCTAAGTATATCATAGGCCCATTGGAAATTAAATTATTCACATAGTTCAGACCTCTGCAAAACCATATTTTCCACAGCACTCTGTCTGTCAGCAGTTTTAATTGAGGGTTATACTGCAGAGAATCTGAAGATACTGAAAAGTAAGTCATTAGCAATATTAATTATTTTTATTTCCACTGGACTGCAAAGGCTATGTTGATGCCTTAGAAGTGAAAGGAGGGAAGGCACCTACTGACTTTAGGCCATTGTAATTCCTTTAGCAGTAAAGTAGGGTAGGAGAGAGGGGTCAGAGGTGTATATTTTTACCAATCCATTTTGATTCTTTAATCTGGTAGGCAGGAATGGTGCAAGGCTCTGGTTTCAGAGTCTGGTTAGAGCAGGAAGCAAGTGCTTCCTTTTTGGCCCTCTCCCTATGCTAATCCTTCTTAGTTGGGAGTGAGCCTGGTGCACCTTGTAAGCTTGTCTGGATTATATTGACTGGCTCTGCCCCTTGCAGGACTCCTGGCCACTTGAGTTGAAGCATCAGTTGACCACCAAATTATTTTGAGAATATAGAGTCATGTCTTTGATCATGCCTTTTACTGAAATATGAAAGTTAAAAAACTATAAGGTTTGGTTTCTAGTTGTCTGTCTCCTAATGGAGAAGAAGAGAAAATTTAGAAAGAGAAAACAAAATAAATAATAAAAACCTCAAGTATTTTCTAACATAGAAAATGTTGTAAAATCTCTATATACATTGTTGCCAACAAGAAAATATAATTTTCAAAATTTTAAGAGTTTTAGAGGTTAGGAACTTGATATTCCATGCATCTTTAGGAAGAACATTGTGTAAATGAACTCTGAGCAGAATGAAGTACATTTAGCTAATGGAGATGTGCTACGGTATTTGCAAAGTAATAGTAAAAAGTATCTAATCAGGGAACTAGAAAAAGCATGCAGTATAGTTCACAAAGTACTGGCACTCATTTGGAGAATTAATAGAGGACAAGGAATTTAATGGAAGACTGGAAAAGGACCAAAACTACAGATTTTTAAAAGCCAGAAAGTCCATACCTTTATGTTTGGTTTTTTTTCATCAGCTGAACTGCCATCACTGGAAGATTCTGCTCAAGTTTTTAAGCTTGATTTGCAATGTTTTTATTGAGAACAGAACATAAGAACACAGTCTAATTTCCTGACAAGTTGTCTGGCCTAGTGAATTAGAAAAATGTTACTGGTGACCTTTGACTTGATTTTGTAGAGCTTTTACCGGTGTCTTTTAGGATACTCTTAAAAGGAAACATTCTAAAATGCAGGTGGTATATAGTCATCAAAAGTTATGATCGTTGTATAGAAGAATATAATTGGCCAAGAGAAATGATGAAGAAATGTCAAACTGGGAAGTTATTTTGGTATTCTGAATGATTTCATACCCAGATTGTACTACAGTTATAGATGATGTGGTATTGGGAAAGCTACCAGTCAGCCCTGTGAATTTGTTAACTGTGTATGTGACTTCCCTGAAGCCTCCCTTCCACAACAATTTTATATTAATCCTTCTGGACTCAGCTTTGTCCCAGCTGCTTCTGACTAATTTTCCTATGTTTAATGGACTGCTCTTTGAATGAGGAGATCTTTCATATGGGTTTTCTGATTTTTTTTAATCCATCCACTATACATTTAAATGTATTATTGAGACAGTGAAAACAACCTATCTGCCTCTTTAGTATTCTGCTAAGTAGTTTGAAACATCTCATAGCTTGATATTTAATATTAATGGATAAGGGACCTACAGATGGCATATTCAAGAAAAGATATTTATAACAGAGATGATAATGAAAGATGGAGTAAGTGGGATGCAATTCTCAGTGAAATAAAACTGCTGATTTTTCCTGTAGTTGGGGACTAGAAAATTAGGAGGACTCCAGGTCCAAAGCAGTTCAAATGGTTGGTTTACCTGGAAATAAAACAAAAATCAAATCAGCAGTTCATTACCCTGCCAAATGCATTGGCAAGAAGGAAGGTAGAGTACAAAAGATATCTGGAAATCACTTTTTCACTGGTAACCTGCCTAACTTTTAACCTTGAAGTTAATTGAGCTGACACTCCTCCATAAGGTACTTGGATTTTAAAAATTATACAGCTGTAGAATATCTAATAGGAGTTTTTCAGACGAGTGGTAGCTGGCAAGGAATGCAGGAAGTCTTCTGCTTTCCATTGTGTTTTTGGACTGTGCCTCTGTCAGAGACTTCTGATGTGCAGTCTGAAGTGAACAGAGTCAATTCATCTTAGGGTCTCACTGCCCTTTTCCAAGAGTGAGAGGATCTGGGGGTCAGATTATACACTTGTAGCTTGCATAGCTACAAGTTAAAAATAATCAGGTGTTAAAGCGAGCCTTTCACAGGCAGGGAAATTATCAAACTAAATGTGGTTGCATTTTTCTCTTTTATTTGTCCCTTATAAATTTTGCAGAACTGATTAAATATGAGTGCTTGGGTGTTGCCAGGCTCTGCCTCTACACCAGAACTTTTCAGTAGAGGAAATAACAAAATCTGCCATGGTACCACAGTGGCTGGTGTAAGGATAGGAAATCAAATCCCTTGATGCAAGGCAGACTTTATCTCACATATATTGCCCATGGATTAACATAGTCAAAACCTGTGAGTGCTGAAGAAGAAAGGAATTGTTCAGCTTGATTCAAGGCAGTGCATTTCACATGAGAAGAAATTTTACCAAGCTATCTTGAGAAATTCCTAACAGTGAGGATGAGTGCCTTAGTGGAAATGCATGTGCATGTCAGAGAACATAAGAGTTCCCTGCATGAATCTTTCCTAACTAACCAGAATACTTGCAAGTGAAATGGAAGATTACATATGGAGAGCTTGGCAAGTCAGGATTTTATTCAGCTGCAGCAAGCTAAAATCACAAAAGTGCAACCAGTTAGCTTTCCCCCCTCTCTCACTTCAAGTTTTTATGACGCTGAAGCATCGGACAAGGCCCGCTGGCACACTGCACCTTTGCAGACCAAAATTTCTCTGATCTAACTACAAGATTAAAAAGGATGGTGGTATTTTCTGTGAAAGCTTATTTTCCTATTTTCCTTTTTTTTTCCTATCTCCTTTTCCATCTGGTTCCTTAAGAGATCAAAAAAACATCAAACCACCCCTCAAGATCTCTTCTGCGTAGCAGATTCCGTATGTTAGCTTGGATTTAAAATATAATTACTACAATACATGCAAAAGGGGCTGCCAAGCTTGCACAAGCTAATCTTTGCATTTATGTAGAACATCTTCCAGCTTTAAATTGTTGTATTATCCCACTAAACTGAACATGACCAAGAACACAAAATAATCTCATGGCCTTTACAATTTCTTCATAAAATCTTCACTTTTCTGATTTGATTTAAGGCAGCAGCTTCTGAGGCTGTTTTTCCCATTATTTGATTGGTCTGCTAGTTTTGCCCCATAACAAACATGTTTGTGGTTTGAAGCTTCTTTTGAGTAGATACCTGAAGTGTAACTTTTGGGCAAGTCATAAATTTGACAATATATATCAAAAGATGTTATTTTAATCAAGAGCCTTAAAATCTATTTAGCTGCAGGGACAAATCTGTGGGAATCCGTGCATTCACAGGCAGGTGTTGTGATGGAGTACACATGCCTTAGAGCAAGGGACACGCTCTTTGATTTTACTGCCACACCATTTATCACGCATTGTATCACACTGAGTGGCAGTGAGTTGTCAGATTTACAACAAAACACTGCCATCTATTACTTATTTGTCAGTGTTATTTGTCATTCACACTGGAGAAAAACAAGGTCTGTTTTGTCCTTTTAAAACTCAGAATTGCTTAAAAGTGTTCAGAAGAATTTATAAGGGCAGAGCCCGCTCTGGAATCACTTGGGAGACATCAGTCTCTAATCAAGTACAAAGCTTCACAGAGCCTCTGGAATATGACTTTGCTGTAATATAAATGAATATGTTTGTATTTGCATAATGGAATGATTAGGACAGATTTCTCCAGAGCCCTGTAGCTTATAAACACGGTAACACATTTCAAACCATCAGATTCATAGAGATGAAAGTCTGAGAGTTGTTTCTGGAGGCAGGGACATCAGCTATCACAATGACAATCTCCCAAAGAGCCTAGGAGCCTTCTCTAGGTTGAGGCAAATGAACACTGAAAGGAAGGGCTGTTGGCACAGACAAGGATGTGAGGCAGGATGGAGGTGTCCCTTCACAAAACAGGAACCCAAGGTCTCAGTCAGTCTTTTGGATATTTAATGCAACACAAGCATGGTAACAAAGTATTTTCCTTAGAGTGCTTGCAGCAGCTTAAGGGCACTGGTATCAGATGTCAGGGTACTATTAGATTCCAATGTGCTGCTCTGAGGTTTTATTCCCTCTTTCTGGAAGGAACTTCTGGTGAAAGTGCAGAGAAGGTGCACTGAAATGAGCAACTGTGTGGAGTCATGGACAAGCCTACTCTTTCAGCCTCCACTGAAGACCTTTTGCCTTGAAACCTTGGCTGCATCTCTGAGTAATGATTAACAGCTTGGCTGTGTCTAGCTCCTTGGTGTATTAAATTCCCCAGTGTCACTTTTTGACTAGTTTAATATTTAGATGGTACTACTTTTTTAGGAAACATCAGCAAGAAGGGAAGAATATAACTTCAGAATATCACTTCTTATTGCTTTTTTAAAACAGGTAACTTGAGAAAAATTTATCTCTGGAGGGCTGGTTCAACTCCCTGAAACCTGAGTGGAGTCAGCAATGGACTTCAGTGGCCTGTTGACTTTATAAAAAGAATATTGCAAAGAAATCTGAACAATGAAGTCCTGAGCTCAGGATCCTCCTGGATCTTGGATGTGTTCACTATTAATTCTGTGCATTTTCATTTGAAATATGACATCAGGAGTCTTTATTTCTTGTATTCTTAAAGTGACACTAATTTATTGGTTTGGAACAGCAGTAAGGAGAAGAAGGAAATAGATGTGGGAGAGAAGATACACAGGAAATTTATGTTTTTTGGTCTACATCTTCATGTACCAATGGGAAGTACCTCTTGTCTGACACCAAGTTGTGTGCCCTGAAAATAAATAGTGGATGAAATATTTGAGATCTGTGTGTATACACTGTGTTTGACATAGATGTTTCATTATTATATCACTACATTGTATCAGTAGAACCAATTTTTATGATGCATTGGTGTTAATAATCGTGCCTGCTAGCACCAGCATGGCTCTGATTAAGCCTCCAACCAATCTTCTAGAGGAAGCACCCATGCATGCAATGACTTCCCAGGATGCCAGTCATTCTGAAACGAAGAGCCTATCCAACAATCATTTGAGTGGAAGCTGGCAGAGATGACAGGATGAGATGCACTCTTCAAAATTGCAGAGGCACAACTGCAGACTTAGTTTCAGTTAAACGGAATGATCAATACTGCTTCGTTGTTAACCAAAAGTGTAAGTCTGTTCCAAAGCACGCTTCAGGCAAGTTAGCCCAGCCAAAATGTCCCAGTATTTCTACTGTGTGGTGTCTGTAGTTATACAGAGCTCCTAGTGTGCTATGCTTGATACACAGAAAACCTTAGGAGATGTTTCTTAGCTGAGTTATCCTCAGCAGTAAATGTACCTGACACATTCATCAGAATGTAGTGACTGATTCTAGGAAAACAGGAACTACCAAAGCAAACAGTCTGGTACTTCTTCCTTTCTCCATTGCTCAGGGTTTCACCTTGAATTCTAGAAAAGTTCTAGGAAATTAGCGAAGTTTGATATATAAAAAACTTGTAATGCCAGAAACTCAATCAATAATTCCAGAGCACAACATGGAGGGATTTCCACTGGATCAAATTAATTGGAAATAAAATGTATGATCAGAATCATATCTAATAACCTCTGATTGCTTCAGGAAAAGCCTGCAGTAGTGATATGATTGAAGAGGTGATACAAAAAATCAAATTTATTGCTACTGAAATTTTAAATTAAATGGAATCTAATTAGTCCTCCATTGAATGAAAGGAGATGAATTATATATTCTGCTTAATTGCTTGCATTATAAACAATTAGAAGTCAGGAGGGATGTTATCTGCTTTGTCCTGCAGCAATGACAAACCTTTTCTTAAACAGTAACAAAATCAAACTAGACTTGTTGGTAATAGTAACTAGTTTCGTGATGTTGTCAATGTTTCACTTGGCACATCAGTTTCAGTACTTTATAAGGTGTTGTCCTTCCTCTTCAAGGAAGATGAAATAATATTTTTCTTCTCATTTACAACAGCAATTTTTAGAATAGACAGTACCTGCAAAGTGTTTGACCAGGAACAAACTTTTTCTTCTGCGTTCATTTGGTCATTATATAAAATGCTGGGGGGAAACAGCTGCTACACAAATAAATATCTGTAATGATAATGGACTTTTTATTTTCTTCAGTGTTATGAATACTCATGGTACATCCTTTTAAACTGAGGCAGTGTTACAGGAGCTGAATGCCTCGGCTCAGTTCCAGCAGCTTAGACTCTAACTCCCTGCTAATGCTGCTCAGCTGGTAAAACTAGTTATTACTGTGCTGTGTTCTAGCATCGGATTAAAGGTTTGTTAGAAACGCAGTGGTATCCTCACAGCTTTGCTGACCTAAGAGAGCACAGGCTGGTATGAGCCTGCCTTGCCTGCAGATTGCACCACAAGGATGAAAAACAGCTCTAATCTATAATGCAAATAGCTGTGATAACCAGGAACTGAGACTGAGCTGCTGACTCCCTGTAAGGCTTGTGATGTCAAGCTGGTTATTGGACTTCCGCCATGGGTTTGTTAATCTCAGATTTTTGCCGAACTTCTACTAGTATTTTGGTGAGACATCAATATTCACTAGTACTGGTGAGACCCCAGATCAGATTGGTGAGACTCTGAAATAGGTTACTCAGAGAATCTGAGGATGCTCTGTTTCTGGAAGTGCTCAAGGCCAGGACACATGGGGCTTTGAGTGGAAGTTGCCCATGTCCACGGCAGGGAGGCAGGAACTAGTTGATCCAAAGATCACAAATGATCCACAAGATCCAAAGATCCACAAATGGCCCCTAACAACCTATAACCATTGATTCCATGATTCTGTGATTCTGTTCTCATGTAGCTGGCTTTGCATATACATTTATACAAATATTTGCATGTGTTTGTGTGCATATGTACACAAAAAAATATATACAAAAAACCACACACTCATTTATTTTTATAAATATATATATGCTTATATATATTTAGGTAGTGGCTATCTAACCAGATGCAATTTTCTTTCAGAAACATCTCCTTTAAGATCCTTGTGGTCTGAAAGTGGCCACCAACAAAAGGATTCTGTTCTTATCTAGGATCCTAATTGTTGTATCATATTATTGCCTCAAACTTAGGAGAGATTCTATGATTGTTGACAAGATCTGGCTTCCTGCAAACTCCATTTTCTATAAGTCATGGTATTTGCAGTTTCAAATTATTTTTTGTATAGTTTTGAATAACTATTATGCTACCCAGCTCAAGATTCAGACACAGGTTTGTAACTCCTGTTTTCTCCAGTTTAGGTTCTTTTCTTTTCCTTCATCTTTGTTTACTAAATGCCAGTATTTAATGTATAATATTAATTCATATCTCTATTCTCCTTTCACCCCTACTACTTTTTCCATTGAGTTGTCCCTACTCCCAGGACTCCTTTTAGTTAGGAGGGATTCTTCTACATTACAATCTTATTGTGGCTTTATTTGGGGTTAACCAGTAGGGTATCTTGAAACAGTTCTTAGTTTTCGCTAACAGTTCCTTGCATATATGTGTATTTCTAATCTCATGCAAAAAATGGGTCTTGGATTCAGAAGATGGTTATTCTGGAGTTCCAAGTGTGTATGTTATGATGAAGCCATGTTTTATATGAAATCATCATCAGGAGAGAAGCATAATGGCTGATTTTAGACTTTGTAAGTAACTCTCCTTTGTCAGTCAGTGTGGAATTCCACGCTTTCCATGCTTAAAAATCACCCACTACTGCTTTTTGAAATGGAACAAAACCCACGTGAGATCTCTATGAATATCTACAGGCTGAAGTCATTTGTGAGAACACAACCTTTTCCTATGCCTTTTGGTACAGGGGGGTACATGTTGTTTATGTTTAGCAGCAGATCATTTTGTTAGCTAATGAGGTAAGGGGGACAGTAAGATGTTTTCTAGTTTTCCATGTAATTAATTTATTTAAAAATTTTATCATTCATTTAATAAAAGAAAATTAAAAATAAATTTAAATAAAAGCAAAGAGCATTAAAGAAATTTAATAATTTAATGTCATTAAAGTTTCTGAGATCCTGCATTGCCAGTGTAGAAGGGAATGACAGTTTCAGTTCATTTCTGCTCTACATATGGACAAAGAAACAGAGGTAGATATATACTCACATGGTCGGTTTTGTTCTTCTGTTGTGAAACAAGTTTTGACCATCAGCTGTAATGAGCTTTTCAGTCCTGTCTCCATTGTTTCACTTGTTTTCTCCAGTGATAATAATATGGATTTGCAAATACTCTTTTCTCTCTGTGCCCCCTTATACTTGCCATTGTTACATGCAAAAGTGTTGGTATTTTAGTATTGGTGGGTATTTATCAGAAACTGTGGCCTACATCAACATATATACCAAGAAGAACCAGAGAAAGCTGATTGGATGGCAAAGAAACAGAGTTGCAAATTTGTTTCCTTTATATTTGATCTTCCAGTAGATGCTTCAATCCTCATTCCATTTAATTAATAAAATTTTTGGCTTTGTTTAGGGGCAAGACAAAAAGCTTTGTTGAGCTCAAGTTCGTGCAGCTAGCTCCAAAAACTTGAGTCTGCTGGAACAATCAGATTGTCCAACGACATATGTAGATAATATCACAGGTCCTAAGAGAGGTATATTCAGGCTAATTAGCTCATAATTGTACAGCCTGAACTGCAAATCATCCTTCCAGCTTTAGTCATAGCTCTGCTTCACTATGCACATTTTCTGTACACATAGTTAGGTGGAAAGCAAATTTGGCCAAAATCTTGCATGTTACCCAAAAGATAACCAGTAAAAATTGTTTATGTTTGCCTTAGACCAACAGGGCTCAAACCGCAAATCTGAATGACTTTCAGTTTCATCCAAAGCCAAGAATTAGTTTGATTCTGTTGTTATCAAAAAGATATAGAGGCCCTTTATCTAGAACTCTGTTATACTGAAATAAACTAAATCATAAAGATTTTAAATGGTCCTTATCTGAAGGTCAGCATGAATATTTACAGTTATTTCAGTGGAATATAAATAAAATCAGCCAAGAAATATTAATCTAATAGTCTTATGCATCCTCTGAAATAGCTTTCTATTTCCTGGCAGCTTAACTGGTCTTTATAAATAAATGTCAGACACTGGCCTCAATAAATATAATTAGACATTAATTCTAGCTAAATAATGCATTTTTCCTGTGTCTTTTCATGCAAAATGTTTTCATTTTTAGATGGTTACAATTTCCAGAGTATATTTTATGAATTGTATGAAATGGCTTTGGCTTGTTTGGCAGGAAATCTGGTTCATTTGCATATGAGTGAGTGGAGGAAAGGAGTCACCAAAGTGAAATGAAGTAACAGCCAGTGCCAGTGATTATAAAATTTGAGTACGTGGATGTATAAATTCCTATTTCTATATAAACCATGAATTGCAATCTGTAGTGGTACGCTGAAATTCCAAGAGAAATACTAAAGACCTACACTCAATTCATTACAGTTCTTGTGAAATATTCCATTGTTTTCCCAGGCTGGACCCTTGGAGTTGGCTTGGATCTGATCTAAGTTTCTTGCTCCTCTGCTCCCAGTTAGCTTATGTCTCTACCTAGTGGTTGTGCTATACAACTGCATGGCATTTTGAGTTAGGCAAGAAATTAATTTTAAAATCTGCACCTTTTGGTGAACTTTAATTACTTTTACATATACCTTTTAATCCTATGGGCTTATCACTAAGCATCCTAGGTCTATGTGGATGTAAAATGAATCCAAATTATCCTCACAAGAATATTTTGAGAAGTCTTTGAGACACTACATTTTACATGTTAGGCTGTAATGAATTCTAACTGGGTATGAAGGTGAAGAGAAAAACGTCAGCTTGCTGCCATCTCATATTCACAGTGAGATGAAGCTACAAGCTGTAGCTTAATCAGAATGCTTTAAGAGAATTGAAGAAGTCAGTTCCCCACACTCAGCTCTTTCTTTGATTGCCACAATCTGTCCAGTTCTCTGGTTCAAACAACAAAACCAGACGTTTCCAGTGCTCTTCAACATTCGTAGCTTCACAGCAGAGCTCTATATAACTTAATGCATTTTCTTAAGACGTGCTGAGATTTTCATTGTTTCACGTTAGTCTACAGGGATTTCTGAGATGAGCAGAGCTATTATGCTGGTCCCAGATCACTTACATACTTGCTAAACATTTGGATTCAGGCTTAATAGCCATTAGTTTTAACTAACTGTCTGTAGATAGAAGATGTGTCAATTCTATATATATTTTATATTCTTTCATCAAAATATGCATCAAACTGGGGACAGAGAAATAAGTGCATACAAGAGAAAGATCCTTGTATGTGATAAGAAAAAAATTATTTCTGTTAAGAGCCAAGGGGGTAATAAATTCCTAGTGATACGTAAGGCTAACTTTTGACAGAATAACCTTTCTTTTCTTTCCCCCTCCTATTGCTTCCTCTAGTTCACCCATTTTTCTTCATTCTTACATATTCTCCTTACTTCAGCTTCACTCCTCATGTTTCTTGTTTTTCCTGCCTTTTCCCTAATTTTTTACTAGAAGCAGAGTAGTTGGTAACTATATGTCTGCTTATCCAATAAATGCACTTATAAATTGCCTTAAGCAGTTGATGCCTGCTCTAAAAGACAGAGATGGCAACCACAGCTCTTGAAAAAGGTCCAGCACATCTTTGAGTACTTAATTTTAACCTTCTACTTTTATAGAAGGCATTAAGCCAGAATTCATTTACTTGTCTCTGCCTCTTTTTATGGCTGCAACACATTCACAATACAAAGAATCAATGTCATGAGATCTTATGGCTGGCTAACACCAGGCCACGCAAAACAGTACCTACAGTTTTTCTTCTGACTTTCAAGCTTAATAAAAATGCTTGCATTATAACTCACCTCAGTGAAGTAATTATGTGTAATTGCATAATTACCCATTACTGCTGTTTGAATTACTAGCACTCACAGTAATTAAACTAATGTGATACACAGCCACAAGTTAATTTAAAACAAGGAAACCATAGAATGATCCCTCTTGAGGGATATTGAGTTTGGACAGAAACTGAAATGTAGATTCTACATCTTTTCTTGAACCTATTTTTAGGTTTTAAAACAGCCAGTTTCCTTTTAACAGGTGACAAGGTACAAAATTAAATGATAAACTGAATTAGCTGTTAAAAACCCTCAAAATACAAAGCTCTAAAATGAAAATTAATGCTCTTGCTCCAGAACACATGAACAATTGCTGTACTCTGATCACTTACTCTTTCAGGTAAATAATCACATACTTACCTGTAACAGACATCTCTTAGTGGTGGCCAAAGCTAAGCATAGATTTAGCTCAGTATGTGCTGGCATATTATTTTGTTCCCCTAGATTATAATTCTGTATTTTAGTCTTGTCCTCAGTCAACTATTCTGATATGCAAATTATCTTAATGGATTGAATTTTTGCTTGTATAATGAACACCCAAATCTTACGGACAGTAGTAAGATTCAGAATGTGAATTTAAAGAAAACTGAAGGATTAACATAATGAATAGCAAACAGAATGCTCTTTTTAAATCTGTGTTTTGGAGACATTCATAATCCTACAATTACTTTACTGAAAAGAATGTGCTACTTAGTTTTGACTTATAAGAAGGACTATTTTTGTACTTCTTCATCTGAAAACTGGTCTATGCATTTCTTCTAAGAAAATGTCAAAAGCCATTCTTGCTACAACAGAGGCAAACCTTTATTCTGCTTTCCCCCTCAGTCTTTGCATACTATTGAATTTTATGACTATAAATAGAGGCTCTGGGTGGTTTGATGCATTTCAGTTGTAATAGGGATAAGCAGATAAGCACGTCTGCTGTGTGCTCTGAAAATCCAAAATACCTTCACATAATGAATGATTTTGGAAGTCTAAATCTTTTTCTAAGGAAAAGAAAGTTTTCCTGAGTCTCTACAGACTTCTGCCCTGTGTATTTTGGGTCTGGTATATGTTATCACTTCATATGTCTAGGAAGCAGGTTGACTGAATACAAGACATTTCTTCTGAGAAGCTTTTTCAAGAGAAACAGAAGCACTTGACTTTATCAGGGTAGAAACTCTATGACCTGTGGCAATATTGTCTGATCTTTACAGGCAACTGTTCAAACAGTTCACTTAAACAGTGATAAAAAATATAGAGGTCCGAGAGGCTGAAGGGTGTGCAGACTGAGAGGGGCTTGGAGAAGATGTTAGCCAGAAGAAAGAGAAGGCACTGATTATTTTTTGTATTATTTTATATTGACTATTTTATTGTTAATAGCCATTTATTTGTATGATTCTATTTTGATTTATGTTTTCTAATATAATCCTGCTTCTTTGCTGTAACTGAGAACTATAAGAGGGTCTAGTAATCTAATAAGATATTACAAATGTGCAGATTCTTTTTCACAAAGTTTTACCTGTTCTCCAAATTTTCTTTCACAGCCTCTTTCTGAGGGATAATTTGAGGCCTTCTGCTACTCTTGTGTGCTTTCAATAATCAGAAGGATTTAATACTTCTTTTGGTGACATAAATCAATTATTTTTATAGACTGCTTCAATTTGATGTATCAAGCTGAGAACCTGTAAGATGACTGCCAAAGTTTTTGACAATCAGCTGGCTAATGTCCTATCAATGTGAATTTTAATTGGATAGCTGCTGATAGCAATGTCATTAGGGTGGGATTTTTTCAGTTTATTTAGAAAATGAATGAGAACAGGACTGCTGATGATACCACAATGTAAGGATGTTAAGAGAGCAAAAAGAGGCAGGCATCCTGACCTCTCAAATAGAAATCATTAGCAAATAGGAATCATGAAATCCTTCTACTTAAAGGAACGAAAGAAACCAGAGGGGCAAGAATCAAAGTCTCAAAATGAGTTTTAATGAATTAAAAGTTTTTGGTTTTATTTATGTGATAAGGGACTGGCATTTTACTTGTACTCTACAAGAGCAGTTGTTTGTAGTTGATGAACAGAACTGACTATTTACCTGTATCTAAATCTGTTACTTGGCACTTCCACTAAATAAATTCTTACACAATTTAACCAGAAACTCAAGTTTTATTTGTCAAGAAGATAAAGGTTAATCTTGGAGTGAGAAGATAAGATTGTTGCAGTTTAATGTATGAGATTGCCTTAAAGTCATTAAAAGTTCAGGACTTTCTCTCCTCAGGTCAAATTTTTCCATAGCCAAAATAACTGACTTTACTAGATTTATCCAGAATATTCTAGAATTTGTAAAATGCTGTTTCCTGAACTGTTATGCAGTCCTGGATTTCAAATATCTTGAATGCTTCAATTATTCAAGAATGAGTATTTCAAATGACATCTTAGAGGTTTTAAAAAAGACTGTACTATAGCTGGGAATCAGTGAGGTGTTCATCACTAGAACTTTCTCCTTAAAAAGTAATGTTTTTACAGAAAAGAAAAAAAAATCTCAAATCAAACTGCTGGTATGATGCATTAAACACTGCAAAGTACAGGATTTTTTTTCCATTTTCTCTTTTTTAACACCACTGAGTTTTTCAAGTCAGGAAATCAGGTATGAGGTTTTTCCATGAAGTCTAGTAAAAGTGGTGCACTAAGGAGAAGACATCTGATTGTAAACTTCAAAAAAAAAAAGAAATCACACAATTCTGACTACGTTGTAACTTTTGGAGGTTTTTTTAATTTAGCCTTTAGAAATTAGCCAGCTAGAGGCCTTTGGATTCAACAAATAGCTGGAATGTCCTTACTATGCTTTTAAAATTAAATATGGGAGTTTACAGATACTGATCCTAAATTATTCTCCAGTTTTTTTGCATTGAACTCCAGTTTGTGGTACAAGAACTATTAAAAATATTTAAACTCCTATTATCTTAGCTTTTGAAATGGAGAATACGTATTAATCCCTGCTGATATCATGATCCACTGGGGCATATTAGAATATTATTAGGGAAAAGCTATGGGATTGATGGGAGATCTAACCATAATAAAAGTACCAAAAGACTGTAGAGATCCACTGGAGTCTCCACTGCACTTCTCATAGCTGAAGGCTGTGTCTGAGAATCAGCTTAGAAAAACTAGCCTTAAAAGCCCTTCAAGAACATGATTTCTGCTGCTTCCATGCTGAGAAGTCCTCTCTAACTAGCTACCTGCTTCCACTGTGCAATAACTTCTTCATCTTGGTGTTGAGGATACAGTTCAGAGACTTCACAAAAGGAATCATCATCTTTTTCTTCCCACATACAATAGAGAAAAAAGCTGAGGATGAAAAGAAGAGCTTCATAAAAAGCATGAGAGGGTTTCTCTGTTCACAGGGTTTCTTTTTCTGTGAAGCTTCTCTGACTTCAGGATTCAAATGCCATATGTGGCCCTAACCAGCTTCCGTACTAATGTGCACTCAATGATATTTTTATCTGAATATGTGACTATGATAAGTGCAGAAGAAATGTTTCCATCAGCTTTGAGAAATTAACTCTGCTGAAACAGCCCAGCATGTTATCAGCATGGATTCACCTCAGCTTGGCCACAATGAATGCAATTGCTGCCTCCCAGGCAACTGCCAACTTCCAGTCCCTCTGTTAATTCAGGTTATTTTATGCTGTGTGCAGTTCCTGCATTAAGGAAAGCTACACCAATCTATGAAGATTAAAGATATCAAAGAGCTATGTTTGTCATATGTTTGTCCCAAATTATTGCTCTCTTGCTGCATCATTAGTGCAAACAAGTTAGTGCAGCCTGGGGAACAATTAATGTTCTCCTGAGAAAATACTGACACAGGAAACTATTATATGCCATCAAACCTGAAGCAAGAACTACAAAATATGAGAGCTCTTTGCAGTATGTTTTGCATAAGGAAGTTCCAAAGCTGACACTACTGGTTTTTAATAAATCCCATTTTTACATGTCCTTGATGCCCTGCTTTGAAGACAATTAATTGTTTTCTTATTAAAATTATATTTTCTTTTTATGATTTTTATTAATATATCTTTAAAGTAGTTTAGTTTCTTTTAAAGTCATATGTCTCACTGTCTCATTATTCTCTCATTTGGGCAAGAAATTACAGAGCATGTGTCATTTATTTTAGTGGCCAGCCTAACCCAAATCACAACATAAATAAGCAAACTCTTTTCTGTGAGAAGTCAGGGACTTGGCTGTATGTTACATTAATCCTGTGCTGCTCCAGAATGTAAAACAGAAGCCATATCACCTCTGTTGGAAGCCCATAAAGGTAACAAGCTGCCAAATATATTGAATTTGAACTTGCTGATGTATTGAGCTAAGATCAAGTATTTTCGTAACACTAACAACA
Organism: Turnix velox; assembly: GCA_013400935.1. Taxonomy (NCBI): domain Eukaryota; kingdom Metazoa; phylum Chordata; class Aves; order Charadriiformes; family Turnicidae; genus Turnix; species Turnix velox. The sequence goes on along the minus strand of VZTY01002658.1, from coordinate 79,227 downwards.
TCCTATCACATAAATGCTATTGACAGAGCAGCTGCAAATCCAATGAAGACTTCTCCATGAGAAGAAATTACAGTACTCAGGACTAAATTTAAAAAAATTTAGTTCAGTATAAATATTGTGGGTTGGAGGAACAGCATTGTAAGGCAATGCAGGTTTTAATAGCAGTAAGACAGTGTATGCCATGATGCAATATCAAAATATTTTATACAGTTGAATCCTGATTTTAACAATGCAGTGCATTTTCCAGACCATGAGGCAAAGACCAGTACTTTTCAAGCTATAATTGTTCTCTTACATGCAATGAGCAGTACACATTGTAATGAAATAACTAGCATTAAAGCATTGATTCATTCACATCAAAGTCCTTATTAGCAATTAATTTCCAGATAAACTAGGAATTTCCTGCTTGTCATTAAATTTTACCCAACTGGTATCTATTCCTATTTTTCCTTAAACTATGTGGAACACAGTGTTTTAATGGGACTATAATTATCCATCCTCACATGGCTTAATTTGGTCATATACACTGAGAATGAATCTGTTCTATGGTTGTGTAACTCTGTATAGTTTGACCAATAGAGGAATTTTTTTTGCTTGAGAGACTAATAACCACTGGCTTTTCCAAATCACCTCATACTTTGTTTGAGTGACAGATTTAATTCTCAAAGTACTTCATTATGCATATAATGTCTAAGCATGAGAATCATTCTACTAAACTCATTACCTAAATTAGCATGCACTTAAGTATTTGTCTTAATGTGATTTTAATTAGAAGAGAGGTATATGCAAGAACAAGGTGACAGATGTAGTTTTTCTTGCTGCTAGTGCCCCATTTCTTCCTCAGTATGGACAGGGCTTTTATTTGGCCTTTGTATATTAAAAATTCTAATCTTGGCTGGCTGTAATCACACAGCGACACAGCAAACTTACTTTCCTGTTTGGCATCGTATCTATCAGACAGGGAGAGGATATGAATAAACTTATTTTTCTTTTTTCAGATGTGAAAATACTGTATTTTCCAGATTTCTTGGAAATGCAGTATTGTTGATTGTTCCAGTCTAAATTCCTCTTGTATCTGTCACTATAGGTTTTACACAGATGTGAATACATAGGAAACTCTTGTCTCCTAACAAACAATAGGATATAGGCCAACGACTTGAAAACAGCCTGGATCTCACCCATAGTACACATAATCCTGTTCAAACTGAAAGATTTCTGTACTTGGATATTTAATCTCTCTAAATAGATTCCAGTAGTAACACATTAAAATTAACTCTGCTATTTTAGTTCTCTTTGTAGAATAAATTCACATAAAGAATGAGAAAAGCATGAGTTTTCACTTTTTTATACACCTTGTTTTATCAGCTGGAATCTCTAAAGTAGATTTTCTCATATTTGCAGGTGCACTACAAGCGTGTGCTTTTTAGGAGGGCCTGTAGTAGGTGTGGGGAGTTTTTTGTGATTAAATGTTTCTGTGGGGACCTACTCCTGAAGTTTTAATATATTACCAAACATAATCTTCCTTGTGAAAACGTCTTCAGGCTCCAGATATCATGTGCGCCTGTTGGCAAGGACTTCTTTTGTTATGTTCACCAACTGTAACAGGCTTATTTGTGGATTAGTGTCTCAGCTGTAAAATTAATTCAGGAGCACAGCCTGCTGTTCCAAATGAAATTGCAACAGAATGAAATGTTGTTTCCATGGGTTTGTCTTTTAAAGATTTGTATAATTGGTTAATGCTGTTTTGTCTTTTTGTTTTTTTGGAGACAATTAATCAATACTTTGTCATGTGTAACTCTTATTTTCTATTTGGAGTTCATTGCAGTGTACAAACAGCAAAGTCAGATGATCGTGTCCTCTAGTGCTCAAGGAACCATAGAACCCTAATTAACTGATCTTATTGTGGTAGCAGTTTTAGCAATTAATTTTGAGCTACAGACCCATGAACCAAAGCCTTCAGTTTTCAGCTTTCAGGATTTTTAAAAATTTAAATCAGTTTATGCAGAATAAATGTATATTTTCACTATTTCCTCACTCCCACTTAAACAGAAGACAAATGGCTCAATGCCTAAAGAACAGTGTTCGCACCCAGGTGCTGCAGGCTTGGTTCTTTCATCAGCCTTTTCATGCAGTGGTGATGAGATGCCACAAGATGCAAAGAGACAGTGAAGACTTTGTTTATGGATGGCTTTATGGACTTTTTAGACACACTGAGTCTGACTCCAGTTTGTCAGGTATGTCTCTTAACTGGAAAAGAGCATTTCTCTGCCAAAGGCTGTAAAGGTTCTATCATCTGTAATCTGTAAATTCCTTGAACTAATTTCAGTGCAAAACATGAGAGATGAGTTTAAAGTTCTGTCACCTATCCTAGTTAAAACATTTGGTGTTCTGAGGAAGATGTCAAGAGTGAAGCTTTTCTCTGCTGTTCTCTGTAAAGGAAGAGCCATTGCTCCTAGCTATTTTTTGCCTTCTTTCAGTGAATTGATATGAACCATCACTTGAAAGTGAGCAGGTGAACTTCCAGTTTGTCTTCCAGAACCAGCTCACATTAAGTATGGAATTCTAGAAGGAAAGCTGGAAGAAAGGTTATATACTCTGTCAAATGTGTAGGGAGACACATTGATCTGGTGGAGCTGAAGAGCTGGAGGATAATTATACAGAGAGACAGGGGACACCCATGATTACTTGCATGAGTAATAAGTGGATGGAGGACACAAGGGAACGGAGAAAGACAGAGATAAGAGGCCTCCAGTAAGACAGAGAGGGATATAATGAACTGCAGTTTTTAGTTTCTTACAAACACAACAAAAAGTGCACAGCTACTCAGGCCATAAACTAAAGGGAGGTAGCCAAAAAATGAAAAAAATCTTTATGGCAAAGCCAAAGTATGATCTAAACTTCCTCCCTGTGCCTGGTACTTTCATCTTAGATGGTATATTTTTTACTCTCCTCAGGTTCAGCAGAGGCACATTTATTACTGTGAATCAACACAATGAAGACATAATCTGATACTCAAGTGAGCCCAAATCCCTTGGGCTTTATCATTTATATAATGATCATTGGCAGCAAGGCTCCAGGTAATTTAGCAACAGCACAGGGTACTCACCAAGGTGAGTTATTAGAGCCAGACATCTTTTTTTATGTGCTCATTAATTAAAAGTAACGATCACTTTTGGAAATTACACATGTAGCCCAAGAGACCGTCTGGGTCTCAGGCACACAAGAGGAAGATCAAATATCTCAAAGCTTTCATTTACAGTTACTTACATAAACCAGTCAAAAATTATTTATACCCTAAAGTCTTCTTCAGATCTTGGACCAAATCTTTAAACCCTTCTGTACAAATAAACTTCACTTTGTTTGACCAGCACTGACAGCATGGGAAATTCTTGCCTGTGGTAAAGGCCTGAATTTCTCTTCCCAGTGACATGGATATGTGTCCTAGAAATGGGAAGAAACATCACTTCTTTCTATAGCCCTCAACCTGTCTGGTACTGACCTAAACCTTAGACTTATATCAGCCAGCAAAACAATGTAATTGCCTGCTCTGCTTGTAGCATGGAGTAGCTGCTAGTAGACACTGGGGAGGTAAAAGAGCTAAATGGATGAAAACTCTCTCGTTTTTTGTGCAAATATTCAAACTCCTCAGTACAGCTATGTCGGTGCAGCTACATCAGAATCTTCACTGTAACATGGATGTAAAAATGGCTCAAAGTGGAAAAATTTGACCACACTAAAGAATCTCATGTGTATGTCAAGATATAGCTTAATAGTTTCTTTTACCTTAGTTACTTTTACCTATGTTTAGGTGTTAATAAAATAATATTTAAGCATCTGCAATTGCTAGATAAACCCCTAAATTTCAGTAACAGGGAATTTCTCTTCCAAAAATGAATAAAGCTTTTGTTTGTCAATCAGTCATGAATATTGTTTGAAGCAATTATCTTTTTAAATGGCTCCACACTGATGGATTTTCCAATAAATTGTTGATATTGGAGTATCTAGGGTACAATAGTTTTGCTGCCAACATTAAACTGGAAAAGGCTGGAAAATAACAATGTAAAACTATGCAACAATTCTACTGTTTTTCACTGGAAAATTATGTAATATATGTCTTTGCTTCTGATAACTGCTGTTAGGAGGCTAATATAATACCAAGAGTTTTCCAATTAGATTATAAATGTTGTACCAAAAATATCTCTTACTTAAGAAGAAATAATTATTTTCTCCACCTTTTCTGTGGGCAGCTGTTCCCTTTGTGATCCTAGTCAGATGGAACTTTGGCTGCCCTCAGCTGTTCTTTGCGTTACCATGCTACTTACCACTTCTATACTGAAGAGGTTCTAGGAGCTCTGCCTAGATAGCCTCAGTCAAAACCAGTTTGTTTTATTAAGACATCTTTCATTTATTAGCTGATGGCAAGAAGAGGATACTTTCCAATAAAGTGCACTGAACAAACAAAGGTGGGAGTTTCTTTGGCAAATCTATCATCTACTAATCTAGTAAAGAGAATATCCAGAAGGATGCAGGAGCTAAAGGTAATGTTTAAACAGAAGGAGAAACAGAGGACTTTAATGAGTGATGAATGGACCAAGCTGGGAAATAGCCATCTCTTACCACAGGGACTTCAAAGAGAAATGAATGAGAATAGAAAGTAAGAGGAAGAAGAAACAGAAAGAAAAAATGAAAGGAAAATATTACAACTATGGGCTGACCTCATTCTAATCTTCATCCTTGAATCTGGAGATATGATGACCTACTAACAAGTACATGCTTTAGGCCATCAAATTAACAATAAAATACCAACAGAGAAAGAATCCTAAAAATCAAAGAGCAAAGGGAAGCAGCAAGAAGACAATCCCTCTCCATTGAATAAAAACTCCAGAATACCCTGCTATTATACCCTTGGCAGTGCCAAAATGTCTTCCACCACAGAATGATGGCATCATGTAATGATGTTTAATTCCTCTGACATGCCTAATTTGAAAAGAAATTGAATTGTTATTTCTACCAAAATGAAAAAAATTAAAATCTTTAAGAGTGTTGTTCCCTGTGACTACTCACTGAAATAGTACAACAGTCATGTAAGTCTTGTGCTTTCCTGAAAAGGCTGACAGAATGAAATAATAATGAACATTGCATTTCCAATGTGAATTTTCACACAATGTTCAAACATGCTAGGATCTATGAAATCTTTGAAATTTTGTGAACTTAATGTCTGATTATTCATTGAAAATCAGAGACAACTCTATGTAATGTATGAATTGCTTTCACTATTACTAGGCTCAAAACATTTTATAGAATTTTTTTTGTCAGAATATTGGAACACTGAATTAGCTGCTGCTACTGTAAATAGAGATTGCATTTGAATAAAGCATTTAGCTTTAAATGGAAATTCAAGATACAGGTAGGTAGCATTTATGGTAGAAAAATATATAAATTCAAAGAAATTATTTGGTGTGTTAGAATGACATCTAGTGACTAGTTCAGGTTCTAATGCTGAGTTATAAAAATAGAAACAGAAAACCTATTTTAATCTTCTGATTCTTTCTTTGCCTCCCTCTAATGAAGGATGAATATATAAGGAACTGCAAACCATATCCAGGGACAATAATGCTAGAAAGAAAATCAAGTTGAATTAGTACTAAAGGTAAATAGTAAACTAGCATAAGGGGAAAAAATACTGAATACTAAATGTTTCTGAGATTCTGTAAATTAAAAATTAGGATTGCTTCCTAATTTTTGACATGAGTTTATTGTTCAGGAAATAACCTGTAATTCTGCTTTTAAATGGAATATACTCAGGGAAAAATTTGGTAAAGATCTCTTTAATTAGGTGCCTGATCACAAATGGAAATTCACCTACTTTGTGAAAACAGAGTTTGAGAGAGGGCCAAAGCCTCTCCTCTGAATGCCAATCAGCAGTCCTCTTCTATTCAGCATAATCATCCAACTGACTCACAGAACACAGTGCAACAGGGAAAGAGCTCATAAGGGATCTCATGCATGCTTAATGTTAACATGAGAATAATCATATTTGATCATATCTTTTTTTCTCCATGTCTAATACTGGAGATAGAACTACAAATGCTTGTGAAAGGTATTTAGAGAGAGCAAGGGAATTGTAAATAAATAAAAAGCCTTTTCTATCTCTAAAAGCAGAGGCAAAATGTAACATTTAATCTGAATGGAGATCCAAATTATTTTCTTTAAGTGTTTAATTTCTTATAAGACAGAAAAAGTTTGAACTGTGCGTTTCTCTCTGGAAACTGTGAGCACATTCATTTGAGTTTTTTCCAATCACGTTTCTTCCTCTGAACACACATCAGACCACTGTTCCTAAATAAGGAGAATGCTTCTTTTATAGGACAGGACACCTGCACAGAGCCAAAGATTATTCTCCTGATGCTCAGCTTCATTTCAAAAGAAAAGCTGACTCCCTAATTGCAGTGTTTAAAAGCAAACTGTGAGAATAGAATAAACGTGTAATCACTCCACATACAGCTGCCTGAATCTTTAGAGGATTGAAACAATAGTGGTGAGGTACAAATGTCAGTCATGATGCTCTAAAGAGCAGTGTTAAGTATTTTAGTACTCATTAAAGCATGAGGAAAAGAATATGTGAGGGAGGGTGGCCTTTTCTGATACCTATGCATGGAGGGCTTGTGCCATAGTGAAAATGTCTTAGGGATGAATTTATAAGGCATGGGAAAATATGCTGAAGTTACAAAACTGTGAGGATTGGCTTCATATTTCCCAGCCAGTTTCTCATTATTTCAAGCAGTGTTGCACTGTTCCTCAAAATTTGAACCACTCAAGTATACAGCTACACCAGACTACTTCGCAGATGAAATGTTAAATCATAAGGTAGGGTTATGAAAGTTTTAGATTTAGTACTTAGCCCTGAAATTGGTAATGTCTGTGGCATCTAGGTTTTACTTGTGATCTTTCTTAGTTGGTGAAATATGTTTTCTGCTCTGCATCTCCCAAGCCTTTTGATAATATGTCTTTACTCTTGCCCTGTGAAAAATCCCACTTAATGACTTGTTACTTGTTTAGCACGTAGCTACGTGGTATTACCAAGAGCTATGCTGGCACTACTATTGGCACTCTTGTGGTATAGGATTTGAGGCTGCTTGTTGATCGAGACTACTATAACTGTCTTGTCTTCTGGTTAGATATATTTGTGAAACCCAGCTGTATAAAATACTTGGATAAACATTTGGTTTCCAAACTCCATTTTGTCTCAAGATTCTAGCTACATGGCCCTGGAAAACAGTCGATGATTTGGCTCATCGTCAGGAAGTATCTTGTGACCTCCATAGTGCAAATTTAGCCATCTAAGGATTTTATATATTTCTAGGGTTAAGCTACACAAGAGAAGATTCTAAAGGAGAATATGATAAGGCTGCTAGAACAATTTGCTGATGAATTCCTTTGGTGAATGCAACAATTACTCCATACCTCAGATTCCAATCTCCAGGGCAGAGAGAGTTGTAAAATGCAGGGACACTGAGGACAAATATATTCAATATCCTGATACACTTGCACACAACAAGGCAGAAGAGCAAATATGTGCTTCAGATAGAAGGAATTCTGCATAGTCAGTGCACACAAAACTTTTTTCACCCTTATGCATTTCCTAAGTGACAGCTATGAACACTGCAATGTAGGAGAGACAAAGAATTTACAAATGAATAGGCAGGAACAGAGAAAATGAGATGTGAACTGGAAGCCTGGAAGGAATATATTGGGATTGTCTGTATTTTAATGTTTGGTTTGATTCACTCTGTGTGGGCATTGCTTACAAGAAAACCAGTCACAGAAAAGGTCAGAAAATACCAGTGACAAGAGAGTATTGGGTCTGATCTGACAGGCTTTCAGAGTGAAAATGTTCTATGTCAAGGCTAAGGGCAGAAAAGCCCTTACATTTTCAGTAAAAACTTCATGGGATAAGCTACTATTCTGAGACCTAGAGCTGGAGCAGATGCAGAAACTTTTCCACAGTATATCAAAACCAGATGATACAGACACTGACAGGGATTCTAGTTTTCTTCATGCTCTTTTTAATGCTTATGACACAATGACTACAGAGCTCTTTTTCTACACCAGCCAAATTTGTCTACATAAATTTTAAATTGTGTGTTCAGCTGGGTATTTACATGCACTGTCTGGTTTCTCTTGCAATTTAATTTTGTTAATAAAATAGAATGAAAAGTTGTAGAGTAAGACTATGAAAACACAGAGGCAAAATGATGGCATGCTAAGACTGAGGATTCTATTTTGTTAATTTACCTACCTAATTACCAGATAGGCCAGCCCTTCAGTTCATTGCAGTGCTCTGCAGTGCTTTGCATTGATATCAGCATTGCACTGATAACCAACCCAGCATTTTATCACATTCTACTTTAGAGTATGAAATGGTTCAAATAAAAGTTAAATTTAGAAAAAAGAAAAAAAAATAACCATGTGTATATACACATATATATACAATTATCATATCTTTCAAGGAATTACTCTCTGGATAGCCATCACCTACGATAGCTGCAGTGACAACAAATTTGCTATGCTGTTACCTTTTTTGTAACAATTCCATGAAGAAGCTCTCATGAACATGCAAACCTTACTTCCAAGCTACCTGATACTTCCATATTTCTTAACTTACTCATCTCCAAAAGTGTGAGCCTCATCGTGCTGGCTTCTGGAAGTTGGGATCAATGGTTCATATGTTCCTGATTCCAACCTGAAGTATTCTATGAAAGTGAATCATATGTTTTCATCCACTTTCAATCATGTCATGAGATTATCAAAATGTGATGAGGGACCACCTGTGACACAGGTGACAGTAGAAAGTATACCAAGGTCCCTTGTAGTGCAAAGCTTTTCTACAATGCATTGGCTTCCATATATCCCCTATGTACTCCAGAGCAATTATTTCTTTCTCTATGAGGCAGGAGTCTTGAGTGAGACTACAGTAGCCTTGCACCATGCTGCAGAGCAAAGTTTGAAGGTGCAGACCTGGGTGTGGGGATAGAGTAAGGCAAGGTCTACTGATGAACCTCTCTTTAAGTCTGACAAGTCTTTGGCAGCTGTAGACAACAGACTATCTCAGCTATTATCCCCTCTTTAGGAAAAAATGATGTAATCAGTACAGTTTTTTAAAAAAAGATACTATTTACTACCACATGTGGAAATGTGACTCAGAGGATAGACTGTCACAGACCATTTTCCTTAATTATTCTGGATTTTCCAGTTTTGGTTTTATGTTTATTTGTTTGTTTGCTTTCCTTAGGACAGGCATGACCGAGTGAGATCTGCAGAAGACAGCATATATCCAGAAGGTTCATGTTAAGAAATACTAAGTTGGCAGCCTTGTGCTGGCATAGCAGCCCACGATCTGCTCTCTACAGTGGCCTGCTAAAATCCACTAGACTCTGTGTGGGTGTATAAAGCTAAAATTAGGGGGTTTGACTTCCACTGAAAGCAAATAAGAAAGTGTGTTTGTCTGAGTTACCTCCAGATAGTATTTATTTGTTATTTATTTCCTTTTCCCAGAATCTGGGGTAAATCTAATAGTTTATCCAAAAAATTTATGGCACTTCAGGTCAAGTATTGTTTTATTGTATATTTTGATCTTCTTACACTGCTAGATTTATTTTTTGTTTTATAGCTGGAAGGAAATGAATGGCCTGAACTTCTTTATTCACTAACCATGGAAAATATTTATTGTAAGAACATTACACTAAAGTAAAAGATAGCTAATATCCTGTGCTTATCATATATATCAAAGACATTTACATATTTTTCATCTTCTTAAAAGGAGAACAAGATAATTTCCATACCACCACAGTATTGCAAAGCTATTCTGCTTGACAGGCAGGCAGTTATCTTAAATCATGGCTTCCCATATTCTTAACTCAGGTGGGAGCCATTGGAAAACTTCCACAGAAGGTAGCAATATCAAATGCTTTAGCATCACATGCTAAAGCTGTACAGGATGTTCAGCATTGCAAACAGTTTGAAGAAACCAACACGTGCCTTTCTAGTTCCCATGTCAAGTAGAAATGCCGTAACTGAATCCTAGAAAACATCTGCCTTTATTATAAAGTTTAGAGAGGATCTATGCAGATTAGCAAATTAGCTAAAGGTATACTCTAATCAGATCCTACACTGAGATGCTCCCCAAGCTTCCTCTTGTTTTGTCTCTTGAGATAAGCTCAACTGCAGTTTTAGACAAGCTTCCTGTGGCTGTGATTCTTGTATTCTCAGTGTATTTATGCCTGAGTGCACAAGAAAGAAATTTAATGTCTATCTTCTTTTTTCTCCTTCACTTTCCTGGGTATACCACTATGGCATTTCTAAACTGAAATACAGATGAAGAACTTGTCAGACTCTATGAGTAGTGTTCATGCCTCCATATCTGATTTTGGTCAGATTGGTTTTATTAAAAATTAGAGGGATCCAAAGGGGCTGGAAAGTGAACATGTCTTATTCCAATATAATGACTTAGAGCAATCCTTGTGCAAGATTGCAGCATTTAGATGTAATCAAGATCAGTGAGCTAATCACTTGAAGACAATCACAGGAGCTGGCAGGCTTCCCTTAAGTCTGATAATGGAATTAGGTTTTGTGCTGCCTTTGACTGGGGATGGAAACCAAATGAGAAAACTTCAGCTGAGAAGTATTGATTCTGTGTGTACTATGGATGTAACAGAGATAAAGCTAGATCCCTCTGATCTGGTAAGCGGGATGAACTGTTCTGATTGTGGCATTCTTGCTTTCAATGGCAAAGAGTAATTTACAATTACTAAAACAAACAACATCTTGCACAACTGTTTTAAATAGTTCTGCAATTCCTATTTAAACTGGGTAACACTCTTGCTGATTAATACCTACCCTGCTACATTAGAGAGAATGAGAAGATATTTCCCTGGGAGCATAAGCAGGAGCACAGCTGCTGCTCATGCTCTGATCTAATGGGGAGGGAAAGAAGGGAAGACACATTCCTTCTTTCATTTGAAATTGAGAGTAATTCCACAGAAATTAATAGAGCTCCCCAGCACAAGATAGATGTGAAAGAAGAACCTGGCCCAGAGGTTATAAATTAAGAATAAGTGAAATTTGGAGAGAGAGTGCAGTAAAAATTCATATAGAAATAAAATGCATTCTGCTCAACTAGCTGAGAATAAGAATGAATCAAAATATTCATGAATACTGCAGACTAAGAAAAAACGTCTGCTTCAGTGACTCCTTATGTCTCCCCTTCTTCTGCTCCTTTCACAGTACTTGAGGTTATTGACAAAGTTAACTGACATGATCTTCATGAAAATGATTGTGTTGGGGTTGTTCAGCCTGGAGAAGAGAAGGATCAGGGGGGACCTCAGAGTAGCTTATCAATACCTGAAGGGGGTGGGGTAGCACTTTTTAATAGGCACAGGATGGCAGGACTAGGAGTATGGATGCAAACTGGAAGAGGGTAGATTTAGGCTGGCTATAAAAAAGAGGGTGGTGAGACACTTGAACGGGTTGCCCTGTGAGGTTGTGGATGCCCCCTCCCTGGAAGTGTTTAAGGAAAAGCTGGATGAGGCACTGAGCAGCCTGGTCTAGTGGGGGGTATCTCTGCCCATGGCAGGGGGCTTGGAACTAGATGATCTTTAAGGTCCCTTCCAACCAAAACCATTCAACAATTCAAATATAAATTCTAATATCACTGAAACTGTAAAGAAAGAAAGTACTAAATGCTTATTTAAAATAAGGCTTGAAATATGAATCTATCTCATTATAAAGAAGGTTCAGCATTTTAATTAAATGTGGGAGTCTTATTTTTTTGGCAGAATTGTAAGGTAATTTCAGGTGATGCTGCAATTGTATTGTTGTGGTGTGTGCCAGACACTGTACTCCCCTGATGACCAGCTCTCATCTCAGCCAGATGGGAACAGGGAAGAATAAAAGATTGTGAATCAGTTCTTCCAAAAATAGTCCTAGCTACCCCCCTCCTCCCCGACAAAACAAAAAGTTGAAAAGGACAAAGCTGATGAGAACAAAATAAGCAGCTGAATGGAGAAAAAGAAGGTTTGCAAAAAATGCAAACTTTTTATAGGAAATGTTTCTTTATTGCCTGCCCTTTTTGCCTGCTCTAAATTAAGTGTCCTGTGCTGGTTTAACTGCAGAAGCAGTGTTGAGCTGGTAAGAAAAATGAAAGTGTGTAGAAAAATGCAGAAAATAAGACAGCTTCTTTAGATAGAATTGATTTTGAGCCATGGTATCACAATTCTTCTCTGAGTTCTCACAGCTGGTTAAAGTTATCTGACCCCTCTTATATTTGAGAAATGCTAGAAATGCTAGAGTAATATTTTCATTTAAGAATTAATCTAGTTTAACTGTGTGAGAAACAGGCTTACAATCCCACTAATCTTCTGATCTGTTCACAACTTTACCCAGTATGTTGATTGAGGCAATATTGGTGAGCCACAACCTAAAGGAATGCATTAGAATTTTATGAAAGACTGTTGGCTCTGTACAAACTCTCCACCTTAAGAACAAACACCACTCAAAACTCTAAAACTGGGGAAAACAAGTAGTCCAAATCAAAAGCTCTTCAGTGCCCTGTAGCTGAATTATGGAAAACACACAAGCAACATGCCAATTCAACTCTCTAGACAAGAAATTAGTGCATTTGGCACTATGCCTTTAAATTCACAGAAGGATGTTCTTAATTACTGAATTGTTCAGTGCCGCTGGAACAGTAATTGCATCTTCCACTTTCATATAATAACCAGTGTTTGTGCTGTTCATTAACTTGGCCGTCAAAGCTTATGTGCCAATTTGCAGTTTTCTCCATTATACCCATTTGTTTTTCTTTTCAAAAGTGCTGGGGCATAGTTTGAGAATTGCACCCTAACTACTTGCCATTAAATTTATTTATCAACAGAAGCCCACAGAAAATTCCATGGCTGCTTGAATCAGTGCTTTGCTCCAACTCTGACCCAAATGCCACTTGAAATATTTTCCTGGAATTCACCTCCCAATTAATATGTCCCCAGCTTTTCACTGTCCTTTTCACTTCCTTTTTTATATTTGAAGGTAGCAATAAGAATAAGAATAAGCAAAACCAAAAAAATCTTTGCAGCAAATTCCATTTCCTGTACAGATTAAAAAATTGACCATTGCAATCTGTGTTTGATAATAATGTCAATAAGACAATAAGCCTGAGAAACATATATTTTACCTCCTTAACATTGTGAAATGTAGCTATTCTTACATGACGTGGAAAATTCACTTATGAGTTAAAGCAATGTATTCTGGATCAGTGTCTGGTCATAAACATCTCTTTTTCCTCCAGTTTATTTTTTTGCCAAGGGAAGACACCATACAGGAGAATAAAGGTTCTTAACTGACAGCCAGAAACAGCTGAAACATCCAGGAGTATCTCTTGCAGATATTTTCATTGCAGTCTTTCAAGTGTGTTTATAGCTATCAGAAAAAAAAAAAAAAAAAAACTGAGAGGAAAAAATAGGAAGCAGTAGCTAATAAGATGCATTTTTTTTCCTTAGGGAACATAGCATGAGTTATGTTTTTAGTCAAGCTGCACACTTGATTGAAGAGTAATAGTTTTTGTATCAGAAAATGAGGAGATTTTACTTCTAACACCACAGCATAGCATTATTCTGCAAAAGTCAGGCCAGGCTGGATGAGGCATTGAGCTACTTGGTCTGGTGGGACATGTCCCTGTCCATAGTGTTGGAACTGGAACTAGATGATCTTTGAGGTCCCTTCCAACCCAAGCCATTCTATGATTCTGTAAGTAGGAAAATCAAACTTGTCAATTCAGGGCTAAGCTAGTGAATTTAATTACTTGCTTACTTTGCAGAGCATGGGCTATCTCCAGCAATGTACTTGGTCTTTACTTAAAAAAAATCATATGTGGGTGGATGTGTAAGCATATTTTAATGCGTAGATATATAAATGAAAGATAAATTAAGTATTCCTAGAATGTCTTAAAGATACACAGAGTTAAGATTAGCAAGATGATTCTAGTAAGAGTTGATAATAATTTTTTGTTTGGCTTACATGGCCTCCTCTTCTACTGTCATAATATATAACAGTATTTGAAAGCAGTCTTCCAAAACTGCGAATTCCATATTTTAAAGAAAAAACATTATGTTTCACGATTATTATTTTTAAAATCCTGCAGTTTTTAATGATAATGTACCCACCAAAATTTTCAGGTCTGCTGTTTCTTACTGAAGCATATATTTAATTTTTTTGACTTAATTTTTAGGCTGGCTTATTACTAAGAACATGAGATTTTGGTTAATTTTTTAAAAATGGCATTTCTTTTCTTGAAAATGCAATTAAAATTAGTAACTTGGCTTACAAGGGATCATTTTTATGTGAAATATAGATGATATTTTTTTGTTGAATCATTAACAACTAGTGTTTGCTGCAAGTAACTCACTCCCATGAAGTGTTTTTGGAGTGTCTTTTATACATTACTGGGGTATTTTATGCTTTGTAGTTCATTATAGAGTGTCTTGAGGTTATGAAGGGTGACCTATGACTTTGAATTCAGTGTTCTCATACAGGTTCTCTGCCATACAAAGTTGAAAAGCAACAAAATATACGCGCAAATAACCAACACTTTTACAAATAATACTGCAGTATGCTAACAGTAGATGACAAAAGAAGACATCAATGGGATGGGATCTGAAGATGTGCATCCTATTGATAGGATCAGGCCTAGAATGATGTTCAGTCAACATATTTCCATTTTCAACTATTAAACATATAATCAATTTTGGCTGATTTTAATTTTCTTTCACTCTTGCCTCATTCTCTAGGAGAAGTCTGATGTTGCCTGGCCATTTTTTAGGAAGGTCTAAACATGACAGATGTAAAAATCCTAAACTCTGAAGATGGGATTAAATTGCTAGTGGTTAAACAAGTTGTCTAGTAGAAAAATAGAAAGAAAAAAACCACAAACTTTTCCTGGAGGCTATTTATCTCATTCTAAGCTAGATTTTTAAAGTATTTCAGAACTGTAAAACTAGAAATGTGAAAATTCATTGCCTTGCACATGGAAGGAGCAAGTAACATGGGTATGATTTGCGCTTATGCAAGCTGGGTGAAAATAATTTTTAATTCAAATAGTTGTCTCTTTCTTGTTGACTGACATAGCATAAGGCAATGAAGTCAAGCAGCTGGCATGACATTGATTAGTCATCACTAAATCATTTCTAGCTTTTAAAAACCTGGAGAAATGGGGTGGTTTTCTGTCCTTCAGCTCTCCAGTAACCCAGGGCTTTTTTTTCTATATTTTTGATGACTATGTGTTATTCAGGTAATATAAGAACCCATGGATTGAGAGAAGGATATTATGTTTTTTCTGATGCTTTGCAGAAAAATGCTCTATTTATCTGGAAACTACAGCAGTATATGCACAATGATTCTATTTAAGAATCCACCCTTCTTTTGCCGTACAGTATCTTTTCTGTTTTCTTTCTTCCTAGCATGAGCACGGTCTCTATCATAAGTTGGTTTTTTTCCTCACTGGGAACCATCCTGTAATAGGAATGATAATTTTTTCACCATTCCTCTTCATATTTCTGAAGGCAAATTCTTTCTATTCAGACACCATGACATTTTATTGTTTTATAAAGTGAAGAGACAGCAAATATTGACTCTTGCTGAAGAGTAGATTTCTGTTTGTCTTCTATAATCTGCTGGATAGGCTGATTGATCTTTGGCTTACTGGTACCATGGCACTTTACAGCACCTAAGAGAGTCCCAAGTCTTATTTCTGGTTTAATGTCAGAAAAGCTAATGCCATTTGTCTAGGAAACGTACCAAAATGCACTGTTTACAGAAAATAATTCAACTTACTATTTAATTTAGAAAATGACAGCTAAATGTCATCCAATAAAACATTCAGAAAGTTAAGTTAATACCATGTCTTTCATTCTGAAGGTCTCCATGTGCATGATAGCAATGCCATGATGTCCAATTTGCAGACCAGAAGCAAGTGGGATGCAAAAAGAGATGATGAGGGAAGAAATACCCACCCAGAGATTAACTAATTACCCTGCAATTATTGTCTGAGGAAGAAATTTAAGGCTTTGTTGGATTATGAAGATGTGACAGCTGTAACTAAGAATCCAGTGTGCATTTCTGCAGCTTATCTTGTTTACTTACGATAAACACAAATCCTGGACTTGCTTTTCTTGAAAAAGCACCCTTGAGTTGTGGGAAACTCTTAATCTCTTATTAGTTCTGCATTTTTTTTGTTTTTTGAACAAGAATTCTGGAATAACATTTAGAAGGATTAATCTTTCTGAATTCATAGCTGCAGATTCCTGGCAGGAACCATTTGAATGGGTAGTAGGTTTTAAAAAGAAAAGATAGCTGAGATCAGTATTTTTATTTCTTCCTTTCTCGGACATGACTTTTCAATGACTGGAATATAATTTTATTAGAGAACAAAACTCACAAACCTGAAAGACTGTGATTGCTATAGATATTTCAACCATTAGTTGAGACCTAAAATCTGTCTGTTATAAGGGCAAAGGACTAAATGAGCCTTAACTGGACAAATCAGAAAAGCATAGTACACACAGCAGAATATCTAATCTCTTGCTAGTTCCTACCGTTGAAACATCTGAAGCTCTCTGTCCTTTTCCAGCCTGGAGAGGCCACTTGGAAAAGAATACCTGAGACATGAATCATTAGCAAGGTTGACATGCTGAGTTTATATCTTGATAAGTAAATCTGAAACTTGACAATCCCAAGTACGATATTTATTGATGCTTTATTTCGGTGACAAACATCTCTACTTTTAATTTATGACTAGTGTATTGCAGGGCTGGCTTTACAGATATCTCTAGTAGTATTTAGCAGTTTTTACAGCAAGAATAAAGGTCTGGAAACATGGTTATGACTATTGATAGTGGGAGAATGAGTAAAAGGAAGGAAGGTGCTAATATGCTAGAGGCTCTTTCTAGTCTATGTAAGATAAATTCAGTTTATTTGTGGCACTGGTAAGGCATACCATCTTTAGAAAGCTACCTATATTTTGCAGGTAGCATTCCTATATTCAGGTAGGAGAAGTTCCTTTATTATTTTATGGCAGTTTGTAAAACCAGACACAATTATATGTGAAATGTTATTGCACTTCCTCAGACTAAAGCAAAAGATGATTGTAACCTCAACATCTTAGCTAAATAAGGGTGGAACAGAATGGATGCCTAGATGCTATGGATACTTGCATCCTACTTCTGTGTGTGGCCTTTGTCAGGGTGAGGGGGCAGACCTCTAAGAATAGAGGAAAAAAAAGCCAGAGGGTGATTCAAATGGAATGGATGAGGCAGGCCTGAAGAGGAAGCATAAGGAGACAATTGGAAGTGGAGAGGGACAGACTCTTCTGTGACAGGAACTGGGAAGGTTTCCTTCTGATCTCCATTTTCTAAGAAAAGATATTACCTTCCTTTCTCTTCTGCCTCATTGTGACTTCAATATGTATACTCATGTATAGATTTGGAAGGAGGAGCAGTCTAGACACAAAAGTGCCCCCCAGGAGTAAGGAGGAGACCATGAATCTGGCACTCAAAACAATTTCTAAGCAATAAAATGCACTGACCTTGCTATTTTTATCTCAGCTACCCAGACTATAGAGCAGTACCAGGCAACAGCAATCGTGTGCCTTGGCTTAGACTTCCTATGCAATCCTACTTAGTGTTTTGCATTTGCTGGGGCTAAGAATGCATATGTATTGAGTTGCTCTAAGCCTTCCTAATGTCCAGCCAGTTATAAAATCAGCCATGTGGATTATAAGTCTGAGCCTTAGACATAGCTCTTCTTTTTAAGCTGTTCTTTTATGAGCAAACTTATAGTTTGAAGCTATTACCCTCCGCATTGTTTCAGGTGTGCTGAACATAATGGTTCAATCTGAACTGTAATCTTTTAGCTTTGGGTAATACAGATTCTTAGTGGCTGATCCTTTCAAATAGAAGTATTCAAAAATGAACAAAGAATTGATCTAATCACAGAAGTCACATCATGGCTCATGGATTCCATGTGCATAAATAATGCTGGGAGGTAAATGTGAAAGTTATTTATCCATACTTCAAATTATAAGGCTTAATCCTTACTGTTCTGCTCGGGAAGCAGGTTTTCTGATAACTTCTATGGAAACTTGGGCTCTCCCTCTGTACGCCAGAAATGTGTGGCACAACAGCTGTGCAACATGGCTCCTGAATGTGTGAAATAACTTATCTATTATGCCCCAAGCAGTAACTAGTCCACAAATTTAGGCTCAGAGCTATTTTCCTGTGTTCCATCAAAAGAGTGTTGATGTGCTTGTTTAATCAGATTGCATTGCACAATCTTTAAATGTCCATAATGGCTGGGATTCTTTTAGCTGACTGTGCTGCCCCTGGCAAAAGCACTATATCAAGAAAGAGGGTGGTTACATGAGCTTGTCCAAGGAATAGAATTCTTCAGCTTCTGCGGTCAGCAAGTTGGATGTTACTGAAATCAGAAATTCAGACAGAACCATTGAGTCTGTTAGTAATTATTAAATGTATCTCCTTTGAGTTTGACTAATTTTTCACAAACTACATAATATCTGCCCCCTATCAGTTTCTGTGGCAGCAAGCTCTGCTTTTTGTATGCTTTAAGCTTGCAACCTGATCATTTAGTTGGAGGACTCCCTGTTTCTATGTTTGGGGGAGAAAAGAAGGATAATCGTTCACTAATTATCTTGTTTTAGCTGCCTAATTCAAAACTGAAGGGTCCTGACCCATTTACTTTTTTTGTATGAAATCCACCCACAGCTCTGCTATCTTTTCTCAATTTTCCTTGTACCCTTTCAGATTATACTTTTTGGAGATGCAGTGATCAGAACTGTGACCGTGAATTTATCCATTAGAAAAGGTTTTTTATATAACACTTTAAAAAATACATTTCCTACTTAATTCCTGATCCATCAGTGAAACCGATGTGGACACAAACATCCCAAAGTTCCCTGCAGGACTGCAAGAGCATATTTTCTTGATATTTTAATCTCCACCTTTCTGTAAATCCCCTATGCATCTAGGATAATGAGAACAGCCCGAAAATTTGATAGTGTAGTGTGGCCTCTTAAGCATTTGGGTCACTCAAACTCTTTCTAGACTTAGCTGAACATAAGGAGCTCTAAAATCTTTAGCTAATGATTTTGAACTAAGCCACACCAAATGTAGGAATAGCTAAAATGAACATATGATTTTGAGGATATTGAAGCTAGGAAATATTTTCTGTTGGACCACATATATTATAGATTAGTAATTTTATTATGTGTTGCAAGGCTATTTATTTTCAGATACCTCTCTTGTTCACACATTTCTTTGTGAACATCTGGATTTGCTGAAATGAGAATACAGGAAAAAGAAACAGGAAATGAAGAAAACAAATAGATTGTAGAAGAAAGTAAGGCAACTATAAGCAACCAGTGAAAGCAGAAGTATCATAGCAAGTGCACTGAAAAACATCTAAGTAACAAAACTAGGACACAGAAAAAAGGGGAAAAAACCCTCTAGAAACTTGAAATAATAAACAGCATAGTTACTGGGTATGTTTCTCAGTAATGGTTAGTTGCTCTGTGCATAGTTTCTCCAATATAAAGTTCTTCCTGTGACTTTTTTGGTTGCTTTCCACATTGTTTCATTTTTTTTTCCATGGAGAACTGAAATGGAACCTTTTATTTAGGCAATCAGCTGGAAATTATGAGGAGGGTACACAGAGATATGAAAATGATAGCTACAGAAAATCTCATGAGAAAGAAAATGATAACTCCAAAGTAAATCAAATGCCTGGGTTATCTTAAGTATAATAATAAAAAAAGCAGAACAGAGGGATGTTAATCTTCCAAAATAGTACATGGGGACTTAATTAGGTAATCTCTGTCATCCTCTGGTGTTAAATACTGTCCTCTAGCATCACTAAAACTCGAATTCTCTTCAGAGAGATGTATTAGCTGTGGAAACTAGATTATAAGTAATCTAGAGAGAAAATTTATGTTCCTATGTGGAAGTTATAAATGTAAAAACCTTCTGTCCCTATCAAAAAACATGTTTCCTACATTGTCTGTGTCTGATTACAGGTGCATTTGGTGCCATGTGACTAATCTTCAAATTAAATATAATTTTATAACCATTCTTTTGTCTGTTCAATTCTTTCCAGAAGTGTTCTGAAATGCATAATCTTTAGCCTTTGCATACATCTAGTTCCTTCCTAATTTGTATCTAAATGATTGTAATGTCATTCTACCAAAATATCTTGGAACAAAAAGTAGATACTTGTTCAAATTCTAAGATGCTGCTCTTGATTTAGTTTTTAAAAATATTTATATCTAAATAAATTTAATGATATTTAGTTTTTTAAAATATTTATTCCTAAATAAAGTTAACAATATTTAAGATGTAACTGTTGCTGGTTATATTTAAGAACACAATAAATGATTTAATAATCATAGCTTATAATAATGTAATATTTCTTACTACTTTTACCATGGGAGCTTAGAATAATAAATGGCACCAAGTTTTTCATTATGAGAAACTCCCTGAGCAATGATACACTATTACAGCATCTAATCAGTTTTTGGCAGACTGATTTCCACAGCAGTTTTTGATTATTCTTATAAAGCATATGAAACCTCACTTTTTTGTCATTGTGTTTCAGCTTGAGATAAACTACTGGCTCTGAGAAGCAGATGAAAAGACATTTTTGTATGTTGTGGACATTTTTGTCTTTGTGGAAGCCCCAGATGCTGAAAGTAGGACAGGTACAAAATCGTAATATAGGGAGTATTTTCACTTTTCATTAAGACACACCGTAGGATTGGGGCTGTGATTGGGGCTTTTAGGCACTATTGAAATAACAGTAATAAATTACAGGCATAGACGGCAGCATCAGAATTGTGTACACTATTTGTTAGCTGGTTTCTCACTCTATGAAGCCTTGAAGACCCGCATTGAATAGTACAGTCAGGTCTCACTCAGGTCGTCGTAGGTGTTACCAAAGGCTATTTGGACCCTTTTTAAACTTTATTTCTTGTGACTGATTGCCTGGGCGTGGAAAGGAGGTCTTATGGCATGATGTAGCAGATCACAACTAAACTATACAAAGTCAGAAATACTTAGAAATGTACTGCAAAAAAATTTACCCTCAGAAGTAAGGAGTTTTATCTAACTCTAAAAATGGTAAGCTAGAATTCAAAATCTATTTTAAACATAGATCTAAATACAAATAAAAAAACCCAAAAAACCCCAAAATAACAACAAAACCCCCAGAAACAACAAAAAACCCCCAAACAAGCAACAAAACAAACCTAAAGCTTCACTTTGGTGTACTTACAGTGTCTGAAATATTCACAGGATTTTGTAACTATTTATAACATTTCAAAGTCTGGGTGTCTGTCCTAGCAGGTGTAATACATACATACATAGTTGCCTTTCCTCCCAAGAATAACTTCACTTCCCCATGGAATAACTGCAGTACTGTAAAAATTTTAATCTTTTTGCCAAACATACTTTTTACTGTCAGTTCTTGAAATGCTGAGGTTGCCACACGCTCAGAAAAACCAGAATCTTTAGAATGTCACTTGTTCGAAGAAATCAGTGGCATTTTTTTGCATGCTTATTATTTGGCAAGATTTGGGAAGATGTTCATGGCCACTATAAAAACCCACTATTTTACTTTTGAAATATAGTTAATTTAAATTATGCCCAAATCATCTTGCTGTTTATCCTCTAGGAAACGAGAGGTGAGGAGTTTGGTAGATTTTAGCTTCCTTTTTTGTACACAGAGAGGGTCCACAACTTCCTTAGTCTTCCTTTCATCACTCACATACCTCGTAGCCATAGAATTATTTCTTGGCATCCTTGGTGTTCCTGGCCAGAATGAATTCTACTTGGTCTTTTCTTTAGCTTTGCAGTGAACCAAAGAATTTTTCTGAGGACAGTAGCATTGCTTTAGCTTTTAAGTAAGTTCAGACTTCTTAAACAGTATCTCTCAAACTAAATAAAGCTGGTATTGAGAACTGGACAAAGCAGTGAAATTGCACCAACTGTAACCTTTGCTAAAGTTATCTGTGACCTGTGCAGTTTCTAAATGAGACTCCAACAGAAAGCTTAATCAGAAAACATCTGTCTTCAAGATGTAAGACTACTCTTTCTGGAGTCTGTTTAACAAACTGATTGCTTTTCCTCTAATTGCAGTAGAAAGAGTGGGACCAGATTGTTTCTATTTATACATGCAAAGGAATTGCATCCCCGAGGATAAGATTTTAGCCATGAAAAACAAAGCAAAGCAAAAGCCCTCAAGCCTTCCACAAAATCTTCTATTAATTTATTTCACCACTGAAGCGATTACTAGCCAAACTACATGATTTAGTTTTGTACTCTGACTTTTAAGACTTGAATGACATCTTTGGAAGTGAGGTTAGGGAAGCAGTCCAAGAGTGTAAGCTAAGCCTGTAGCCTGCTCTTAGGATTTCTTAGTCAGATTCCATTTTCAGAAATGTTTTAAGGAACAACTCTTACTCCAAGTGTAACAAGTAGAGGATTCAAATTAATTCAGATTCAGAAATCAATTCCATTTAAAATCCATTCCATTAAAAAAAATGTAAAAATAGTATCTGATGTTAATTTATGGTGATTATGTCTCTTTTTGCATTTATATTGCACCTCTATTTCACAGGGAAATAATTCCTATGGCGCACAAATAGTAAACCTACTCTTTTTAATCTCTCTTCATGTTGTTTTATAGAAAGGAAACTATTTTTTACTGGCACATTATCCTTGCTACACAGATTTCAAACAATTATGCAGACCGATCTTAAAGGAATCTGAGCACAGTCTAATGCCAGGTACCATCTTTTCCACATAAGATGCTTTCAACATCATGGGATATCAAATAGCTATATCCATGACACAGAAAAATGTATAAATCAAGACAAGAATTCTTATTAAATTAATCATTTTTTTAAAAATTTCATGACAGCCCAGTGAGTGTTTTTTTCACTGTAATGACTGATTATTTGTGATTCTGGATATCTCATGATAACATGAGAGATCATAGAGAATAATCACCTAGTTAACCGAGGCTCCTTATGCCCTATGAAGAGTCTGAAAATCTAGTAGAGGTGCTTCTTTCTCTTGGTTAATTATGCTAAAAGCCTGAAGTTATGTGATGTTGTTATCCCCTAATTTCACAGGTTTCTCTTCACACATTTTAAAGAACACCAAGAAGGAACTGCACAAGAACATGAGTTCTATTGCTTTGCTCTGTGGTAAGGAGGAAAAGGAAAGAGGCATACTCAGCAACTGAGTTTACTGATGTGTAAAGATGATAATGACCAATTTGGTCATGATACTCTGAAATATCAACACCTTGCTCTGTTCCAACTGGTTTCATCTGTAAATCCAAAGATGACAATTAATTATTTAATTACCCTGTCTCTTTATTTGCCCCTTTGGCTTCAATGAATAGGCCTTCTGTTGGCAGAAAATTGTTTACAGATTCTTAAAAGGGAATATCTGAACTTCATTTTTCAGTCATAAACTCAGTGCCCCCTAACTACATGCTCTATTTTCTCTCATAAAATATGAATATGTCATGTAATAGTTTACTATATTGATTATATAGTCTTGACTTTATTAACCTGAGTGTTAGAACTTAACTGAGGAATTTTGCATCTTTTATAGATATTAGTAGAATGCATATATAAGGGCTATTAAATTATCTTAATGGAAGTAGCTTTCCAACATTTAACACAAACAAAAGCAATCCTCCCTTTCAAAACCTTTTTTCCTCATTTAAAAAAACCCCCAAAACTATTAGGGAGAGAAATTACTTTATTTTGGATCATCTGCTGTCTTAAAACAACGTGAAATCCTAGTGTGAGCCTCTTTATGAAAACGAACAGCTTTTCTCCTTCTTCTGTATGTTGTCTGGGTTAGCTGTAGAACAGAGAGTGCTTGTGATCTACGGATTCAGCATCAGCATTACAAAATGGTGCCTTTTATTCCACGGAGAGAATCTTGCCTGAAGTAGTAATTGAGGCTTTTTATATTAAAAAAAGGCATCTGGATCTACTTCAAACTAAAATAAGTAGTGTCAGCTAGAAAACTTAAAGATGAGTGAAATACGAACCTAGTTGCTATCTATTAACCTAATTGAAAATAAAAGAATATGACTTTACAAAGAATCACAGCCTGGGAAACAGATGGGAAGAATGCCGGAAGCAAAGAATACAGGACTTTGCCTAATACTTAAAATTTTCTTCATTTTGCCTGTGAAAGAAAATAGAATCACAGCCCTTTTTGTTGGATAACACTCTTCTATGGCAGCAGCTACAACACACTTAGAATCTTATTTTTGTATGTAGAAATCAGTGACTGCAGTCTTTAAAATCAACTTTCAGATACAAAGTTGCACTACCAGAAAAATCCCAAACATTCTCAAAATACTTTCAATTTGACATTTAATTTAATAATGGGATTATAACTGATGTAATGAGGTTAGATAACATGACCCAGATGTAAGCACATTACTGTAGTTCTCTAAAGGATACTAACTTTCCTTGTAAAATTACAGTCTAGATCTCCATGACACAACTTGATTTAATCTCTAATCACAACTAATCTTTATCTTAATCTTTTAAAATATTAATCTTTATAAATCTACACAGACTGGGCATTTTCTTGGAATTGTCAGGCCTGTTCTCGTGCTCCTTCGCCTTAGATTTTTGACTCAAGGCATTTTAACTCCTTGGTGACCTTTCAAGATGGATGATATGTGAATTACTGTACAGGATCCCAAAAGGCTGCTGCACGATATAAAAAATAATTTTACATAAAAATCAAGCTGCTAAACCCAAGTCCATGAAACAACACAAGTACTTAAGAACAATACCAGCACTGTAACTGCTCCTGTAGAATTAATAATGAAATCATGTTAGACTGAAGTAAATCTACTTTTATTACTATAATTTAGGAAAACACAAAAGGCAAGGAAGAAAACTGATGCAGAGATGACAAGATTTAAGAAGCCTAACCACCAGATTTAATGGAATTCCTTCTGGTGAAGAGGAAGCTGGTCATGTGCTTTTGCCTGTGACTCAGAGAGTTGCTTAGAACCAGAGGAGATCAATGGCTTGGCTTCAGTACACCAGGCTCATTTGGGGAACAGGTGCTGTGAGAGAGAGAGAGAGTTTTTGCAAAAAAGATCATCAAAGAAGTGTTCTGTTTGATGGGCAATTAACTACAGATAGGCTGTTGGGCTGTCTTAGCTGAAAATGAAGACAAACTGACAGCCAGCAAACAGGGAGCAAGTAAACACAGCTATGCTGGAATTCAGAGGTAGGTAGGGAAGACCTGGTGAAGTCAGTGGTAATTATTTAACTTGCAGAAACAAACAAGACAGTGCAAATGTTGCAAGATTCATGTGTCACTTTAGTATTTTATGGTCATGTGCTTTTGCTTGTGACTCAGAGATTTGCTTGGAACTGTTTTAAGCAGGTAAATAATAAAATTTGTGACTGAGTCATGCCTTCTTTCTGACTGAATAATTGTTGCAGGCGGGATGAATGACTTGTAAGAGAGAAGTAAAAAAATATTTATTAATTTAAGGCAGCAATTAAGAAAATTTGATAATAAATCTTTTATGAGATTTGATGTCAAGGTACACTCTATTATTTACTGCATAGAAGACAGGGTCAAACAAACTGTCAGGGGACCCTTCTGTTGAGTAACAAGGTTCAGAAAGGACCCCCTAGATTTGGACAATAGTTTATCTCTAAAGGATTATATATAAATATTTACAACCAATCCTTTATATACTTTTATTTCAAAGGTTGTAGCATGCTATTAGTCACTTACTGCACCAAGGAATCTCTCAACCTCGAGGAGCAGAGACATAGATCGTTCAGCAAGCGTCTCCACCCAAGGGGAGATCCTGGTGTGCAGGCTGTCCACTATTTATGGAGTAAGATAATTGACATATAGCCATATCTCATGGGAACAAATTATCTCTAGGTGCCCCCTCCAGACAGTGTTTTGACTGTAGTCAGCTGTCCTCCAAGGTCCAGAAGCAGCTCATCACACCTTCCACAGATGGCTATGGCTCAAGCAGGAACCAGGGGAGAGAAAAGGGGAGAAAAAGGGAAGAGCACACTGCCACAACAATACACAATATGGAGGTAGCCAGGTAAAACTTGGCAATGTGTTTGAAGTATTAACTGGGGGAAAGACAGCCTCAAGATACGTCATTGCACAGAAGAGATCATCTAGTTACACAAATTTGCTGGAATAGTTCACCTGTTTCAAAGACTGGGTATGAGAAATAAGAAATAACATCAAAATGCATCAGTAAATGACTTGCAAAATCAAGTGTAAGGTTTTAAATTAATATTGCAGATTGTAAAATGGATGTTATATGGACAGCACATGAATACATGTATTTTTTTAACCCCAACTCTACCTAATGATTTAAGTAGAATACCACCTTCTTTGGATAGTGGAACTTCTGACACTTCAGTGACACTTGATTCAGCTCAGGGTTTACACACAGGAGTTTAAGATACTTTTGCATCCCTCAAGGTCTTCTGGCAATCCTCCCTGCCATTGTGTCGCAGGATTCTAGGTCCACAATTATAAAGCCACAATGGTGTGTAGTGTCACTCTTTCAAATGGATTTCAGAAGTGATTCAGATGAAAAATCACCAAAGGAACTCCTCTTGCCCTATCAAAAAAAATCCTGTTTATTCAGTGCCCTGATTTTGTTAACAGAACATTGTCATGCGCAATTGTGTCAACACAACATAGCAAGCACATTAATTTAGTTTCATGTACATAGTTCCTATGGCAGCAGTAGTTGGACTAGATGAAATACATCACATTTTGGTGCAATTGATAGATATGTTGATAACAGTAGTTTTGGAGATACTGATAGTTTTGTAGTTTTTGCTCTAATGGGTTCTTGTCTGATCTTGTGATTGCTGAACCATACAAAATGTAGTCTATTAGATTGAGAACATGTATGAATGAGAAGTTGGATTTTTTTGAACTATATCTGCCACAGTAAGGTCCAACTATGGAAGAACTTTTCCACATAATGAAATTAGTAGATTTATTTCACTTATTCAAAGAAGTTATCTATTTATTGTGCAGTAATCTTTCTAATGAAGAAAGTAAGTATTTAGAGAAGATGGAATATGTTTCAAGTACTCTTTTCAGAGTAGATACCTGGGCCTAGCCACAACTGTGTGTGAATCATGCTGCTGCTCCTGCAGTGTTCTGCTGCTGAAGATGCAATTAAACATGACACATCTGTCTTCTGAAATTTCATTTTGATATTCTTCCACAAATACCTCTGTTTATTTATTATCTAAAGGTTTTCTCCCCTTATGCACGGGCTTTTAAAGACTTACAGAAGTGCACCTAATATTCTACGCAATTAAAATTAATGTTGTTATCTAAAGATAACAACATTATCTTAATAATAACATGGCACGCACTTTTAATTATACAGAGACAGTGATACATGCAGGACTACCACCTCCACACAAAATTCAGGTCAGCTCTTAAGTTTTCATATGTCAGGGATCTCATTGTTGCCTCTGATAAGATTCTACAAGCTGTCATTGTATTTGTCTTCTGATCTCCTGCACTCTGTTTGCAGCACAGAAAAAAAAATCTTCAAAACCAATAAAAAATATTTTAAAAAAGCAGAATACTGGAGAAGTATATGTCATTTAATACAAAGTTACTACAGTTAATACTGTAAATCAACAACTTTAATACATAAAAATAAAGTAGTAATAGCATGGCATTGCATATATAATTTTACTTTAATGTAAAATAACAAGACATCACAAAACATTTTTGCTTCATAAACTTGAAATCATGTCTACTGGGACCCTCTATATTACAGTCAGCTGAATCTTCAAATTTAAGCCATATATATATATACACACAGTGATTCAATGTTGTATTTTTATATCCTGGTTTACACTCCGCTTAATAAAATAAATTACATATACCAAGATACATAGCTACTATTGGCAATTCAGAAACATTTTTTTGACAAAATGTATCATTCAGTCTATCCATTTATCTGATCCTAATGTAATAACATTCATCAAAACATCACTGACAAATTTCTGCTCAGAGCTGAAAGAGCAGAATTTGTCTTTCTCCTTTGGAAATACTGGGAAATTCTTGAATCTGTGCTCTGACAAACAGGAAATTCCATGATGTGGCTACAGATCGCCATGATGCTTGTTGTATTCTACTGTAAATAGAAATGTTCCTGTTCTTCTAGTTCTTCTCTTTTTCACTATCTGAGATATTTTAAGCAAACATGCTGTTTTATCATTTACTATCACTTACTTGCATCACAATTTCACTGATGAATCAATAATTTTGCATTTTTAGCTCTGATGTTTACATGTCAACTGACTTAAGCTTTTTAAATTTATGATACAAAAATACTGATATGGAAGCCATCAGAGTGTTTGGCAACTTTATCTGTGACTAAAGTGAAAGAAGTGATAAGGCCATCCCCTCAGTCTAAATGATAAACTCTAGCTGTGGTGGGTAAAGGAAATAATTTGTCTCACTTATTACTGACGCAAAATGAAATTATCAGTAATGGCTATTGCATCAAAACCATAATGGGAGAACAGTGACTGAGACAAAATTGTAATATGGGGAAGTGGTGGAAGCAATTTTACATCTCTGTACTTTTCACCCTGTGTGTGAATAAACTCACATCAACAATTCAGACTAGATTCTCACAAAAAGGGATCCTGCTTCCATCTCAGGTGCATTCAGGCATGTCCAGCCCAGCTGCCAGACACTTGACACACATCTTCCCACTGCTGATAGTGTTCTGCAGAAGAATGGAGAGATCACCAACTTGACCAGATCACCTGGCAACTTGGTGCAGCCAAAGCTAGTAACTAACTCAAGAAAACAACGGCTTCTTGATGTGCTTCTATCCCTGACTTTTTGAATACCTCTTTTTCCTTGTGCAGCGGGCTTGGGGAGCGAACTGCTAATGAAGCGTGTAAATGATCCACAGGAATTCAGTGTAGGCAGGCTCCAGGAAACGCTTTTTGATCTGCCCCGTGGAGAGCTGCTGGCTCTGCCAGCCCTGATTCCCTCTCCCAGCCGTTGCGCGCTGACAGCACTTGAAGTGAGAGCTATGTCCGTGCCAGCGCTTGGCAGAGGGGCAGCACCCACCGTGAAGTGCAAGACAGCGGTGGGGAAGACAGCATGCCAGCTGGAACAGGTGGGGTTGTCCAGGCTTCCAGGAGGCCACCAGCGGCGGTACCTGATCCTTCCCAGTCCTGCAGAAGGCCGAGGTGGGAAGGGGTAACCCCAACCCCCGCCGAAGTCCGATGGCCGAGCACGACCAGAAGGCCACCCTTTTCCCCCCTTGCACGACCCCAATGGCCCCTTCCCTGCCCGCCCTCCTGTGAGAAAAGCAGAGACCCCGACACCTTAGCCCCACTCATAGAAACGCTCCTCCGCCCACCAACCAATAGGGAGAACGGGCTAGCCCCTCCCT